>JAZKJV010001602.1:875398-1275949 GCA_037367405.1 Ottelia alismoides
TTGTTACGATACCTTGTATATAGTGATATTAAATCTCATTATGCTTTCATTTAGAACTATTAGCCCCGCTATTGATCAAGCTTATTGCAGCTTGTCACAATACATTTCAATTGATCCTTTGACCAATTCAAGGCTTGAGTTTTCTATAAAACATTTAATTCGAACTGCATGAGTGGTGGCCATACTACATGCAACGTACTATGCCTCCTATGTATATCTAGATACACATCCTTATTTTTTGCTAATCCAAGAAACGACTGCTCCACCGAATATGATAAGGTAACCTAGTGTAGATTTTCTATACACATTCCCTCGAAAATCTACATCGAAGTATCCTTCTACCACAAGCGATTCAACTTGATGCATCGGTTTCTGATGTACAATTCCTTTCAAATATCGGAGAATCATTTTTATAACTTCTCAGCATGTTGTTCCTGGATTACTTCAATATATACTAACTAGGGTAACTGGATAAGCCAAGTCAGATCGAGTGTACGCTATTGCGTACATAAGACTTCTCACCTCTTGTGCATATAGAACATAAAAAATTTATGACCCTTTCTAGGACATTGACTCATATTGAGTCTCTTTCTAATCACAAGCTTTGTTGGAGCTAGAGTGCTATTTTGCTATCCAAACTTCTTCAGTACAATATGCATATTTATCTTGCGTAAGACTATGTCCTTGAATCTTTGTCTCTTGTAATTTCCATTCCTAGGACATGATGTTTTATCCTTGTTCTTCATCTCAAATTCATTGATTAATTTTCTTTTATTTCATTGAGCATAGCTGTCATTACCCGTAAGTAGAATGTCATGAACATACACTGACGTGGTTGCAAACTTGTCCTCACTCTTCATGACATATACACAACTATCCACCTTATTTGCAATAATTTCAAATTGGATAATTTTCTCATAAAATTTGAGATACCATTGCCGTGAAGACTATTTCAAGCCATATAATAACTTTCTTAATTTAAAAATTGTTTTCTCTTGACTTTCTACATGAAATCCATCAGGTTGTCTCATATATATCTTCTTCCTTAATTCTCTATTCAGGAAGGATGTCTTCACATCTATTTGGAACAATTCCAAATCCATATACCCTATATAGCTAGCCTAAGATCATCCATATCGATGCGAACATAACAAGCAGAGAGTAGGATTTCTGGGTGTCTAGGATTTCTGGAAGTCTATTCCGGCTTGCTCAGTATATTCTTTGGCAACTAATATTGTTTTGTATTTATCAACAATATCATCAACTTGATACTTTTTCTTGAATACTCACTTGCATCCCATGGATTGCCTACCTTCTAGCAAATCACATAGACCTCATACATCGTTTTGCGTAATTGAATTCAACTCTTCCTTCATAGTGATCGTTCATGATTCTAACTCATTCGAAGACATTGCTTCATCAAAAATATGAGATTTGTATAATCCGTTACATCCTCATTTACCGTTGTCCATGGTTCCGACTCATTCAATAGATAAATGATATCATCCATTAATTCATGTCTTATCTCTAGTGCGCCATCTTCATTATCTTCTAGGATAATTAGAGGATTTTGTTCCTCTATTTTTTGCTCCTCCTCTTCATAATTTTCAAGGAAGATTTCATCACAACTTTCTCTCAAACCTTTAGATTCATGGAAGAACTTATATCCTTTGGAATGCTCACTATATCTAATAATTTGCACTTTAATATCTTGAAGTATAACTAACTCAATACCAAGACATGTAGAACACATCTCCATTTTTGGAGAGGACCCAACTCGGGTTTCCTACTATTCCAGATTTCATATGGCCTTAAGATAAGTAGTGCTTCAAGAGATCTCATCCTATAACTTATGACGCATCTCAGACCAAGCAAATGACACATCTCAACCTCTATTGGCCTCATTGACCTCATCCTTTATGAGAGCAAATATACTCCCCGAAACCTTTTTTAGCTGATGACTCCTAACTCATATTATCTCTAAACCAATGGAGAGGTCTAGGATTTGAGGTCAGGTAGTTCGCAAGAGACCTACCATTACTTCAGGCCCCAGAAAAAAGACCAGGGAGGACATTAGAGGCATAATGATCCTATGGTATAGTTCTATCAAAGTCTCACCTATGCCGGAACTTAGCAAAACTATATATATGGCGTGGTGGTTTTTTTTCACAATACGACCTAGACAATTACCTCAACTAGGTTCGAGGGATTTCTCCTTCTTTCCTTACAAGATTCTACATCATTCTATATGTTTCCCTGAAGTCCTTCCGCTTTTAGGATTGACATGCTTTGATCCTAAGTCAGAACTCAGCTCCTCGGACTCTTCCTTGCCTAATCTAGTTGACTCTCTTTGAAAATGCTTGAACATTCTACGAACTTGGTGGTAATCGTATTCTATATGTGCGGCTAGCACTGCTTCTCTCCAAAATTTCTTTAAGAGACCTGAGTGTAACAACATACATCTTATGCCATTCATCGGTATTCTATTCTTTCTTTCAGCTATACCATTTTGATGCAGTATATAAGGCATTGTAGTCTTCCTACAAATGCCTGCTTGAATGCAGCACTCAAACTCTGTTGAGGTATATTCTCCACCTCTATCAGTCCTAAGAGCTTTGATTGATTTTCCCTATTTTGTCTCCAGTTCTATTTTATATCTCTTAAATGTTTTGAAGGCATATTCTTTTCTTCCTAAGAGATAGATATAGGAGAACGTTTATTAGCCATCAATTAATATTATAAACGATTCTGGTACTCAGCGGTCCACATATGTTTTTTTTGAAAGAGTCCACATATGTTTAAATGGTTCAAACTTAATAATTTTCTTGATCGACCTCTTGTTGAGAAGGGTTTTCTCATCATATTGTCGGTCAAACAATGTTCACAAAGCAATATCCATGCATATGTAATCAAAGCAAAAGACATATTTAATCTATCTTCTAAATTCCTTGGATGTCCCAATCTTATGTGCCACAAATAATAATCAGATAAATAATATAGAGAGTACTCGAAAACCATATTTATTGATTCACTAGAGCTTATTGGCTTGGGTATGAACCTTTCCATCGTATAAACGTTTTTATTCTTTCCAATAGATACCACTTATTATAAAAATGAGCCTCGAAATACTTTTTGACAGAACTGGAACATAAACATGGTTCCGACGTATTCTTGGAGCATATAATATATCCTGAAAAACAATGATACTATCATCCAGGTCAGGCTTATAAGTCCAAACACCTTCGACCTCTAAGTATTTGTTGTTCAACATGAAGATCCTTTGTTCTCCTTTCTTTAGCTCTTTGAAGTTCACTAGCCCCTCCTTCGTATTGGCAATGTGGAGGATTGCAACAAAGTCAATCCAACACTAATAACTACCCTTGACCATAGAGTCGCATTCCATGATAGCCACAAATTGTATTTTCTCCTTGCCTTTATTATTAGTCGCATTATAGTTTTTTTGCTTCTTTTTGTCGGGGCAATTGACCTTAAAGTAGTCATATTTGCTGTAATTGTTGCATGAGCCATGTAAATCTTTTCCAACTTTTCCATTGAAATTTGCTTTGGAGGGCCCTAATCTTCTCTTGACATGCACCACATTTGCTTCTTCGTTTTCCTCAACCTCAAAGATCTCGACTTAGACCTTTCTTTCGAGAGTTCCTGTTCAATTGCCAGTCGTGCAGGTAGATTCATCACACTATTGATGTTGTCATTCATCCTCAAAGGCATGGCAACCATGTTGAAAGGTGATGAGGGACTTTCTAGGATTGTTGCTATTAGCATCCTCCTTGGAATCACACAATCAACAACCACTAGGTTATTGTCTATCACGATCGTCTTATTCACTTTCTCGAGGATGCTGTCAAATTCCTTCTTCTACATGACATTGACTTTCAATTTGGAGTGGTATTTGTCCTTTATTTCGTTCTACAACCCGCACACTTGATTTATAGGTCTCGAAGATTCGGATCAAATTCAGCTCCCTGTAGGTCAGTATAAAGCTCCTAACCCTAGTATCTGTTCTCTCCTATTGTTCACATGACTTGATTTCTTCAGCGTTGGATTTTCTATAATGTAGGGTCAAGATTATCTATTATGGGGTGAATGTTGTCACGTAATAGGCCAAAGTAGATCTTTCTACTCCACGTTCATAATTAAAGCTGTTAAGGTACTCAATTTTCTCCATCTCAGTGGTAATAGTCTTTCTTGTTATTTTGAATATGTAGAGTTTGGGTTTCTCTTAAGTCGTCTTCAAGGGAATGAGGATGAATGGTGGCGACAGAAAAGGGGTTGACAAGCTGATGGCTACTACCAAGTTCAACATTAACAATGGTAAGGTCATGAACGATGATTTGATACCACCTGCAAGACGAGGTATGCCACCTTTGTCTTCTTGAGAGAGAGAGAGTGGGTGTGGGATTAGGGATTGGGATGGGGATCCGATGAGCAAGTTTGGATCGAGATGCAATGATCCAATCCCCCTCCCGATGGAGATATATAGAGTGTGTGTCCTCGCGTCATCTGCCCCATTTCCCACGCCCCATCGGTTATTATCTCCGAGAGATCCGGCCTCGTCGCAACCACTAGAGGCAGTTGGTTCACCACATGGTCACTGGAGGCCATTCAGCACTTCTCATGAGGTTGGAGAGCCTGAGGAGATTAACATTGTTTGGTGGCTTCAGGAGACTATGGTGTTTCAAGATGGGTTTTATTAGAAATATTGTTCAGAGTGCTCTCTCATTTTGCAGGGTGGTAATTCCTTGAATAATCAGTGAATGGGATGGTTACTGAACTTGAGAAATCCTTTTAGCATTTAATGAACTATATCAGTGCCTATATATAGGTTCCTTGAATAATCAATGGAATTGGATGGTTACTGAACTTGAGAAATCCTTTTAGCATTTAATATATCAGTGCCTATATATACATGTAGGTTTGTGTATTGGAAGTACAAATATATAAACATTTACCGTTCTGTGCTTCTTCTCCTTTAAGGAGAAGAGATCCTGATGTGTCCTTCATGCATTGTTGAATAAAAGTTGGTATCTAAATTTTCATGTCTCGTTATAGTAGTCTCTGTTAAGTTGTTTGTATTATTAGTAAATGGATCATAGGTGAGGATCCATTTACCCACTTAGTTACTTTCATGTAACTCACCTTCATCTCTTGTGTTAGAAAATATAATGCAGAAGCGTATCAAAAATAAAGAAAAAGAACAATGAGAAACACAAGATTTTACATGGAGCCCTACTCCCTAAGGAGCGGGATGAATCCAACGGAGGAAGCCACAAAGGGCCATATGATACATTGTACTTTCTCCTTTGATAAGGAGGTCTGGGGCTTCTTATATAGCCTCCACAGACTCTCCAAGTCCCACCACTGGTAGATGTGGGACTAAACTCAGGATGTGGTCAATGGATCTTGGAAGGATCCATTTACCCATCTTACATGATAATGACATACTCTAACACTCCCCCTCAAGATGGAACACACAATGCTCAGCTTGGACAAATAGAAAGAAATCTCAACTCACAATACAAGATACTACAAACAACATCAAGTGAACGCGTACAACTGTTGGCTGATGTCGAGTATGTTGCATCTCATGCCGTGTAGGTAAGGAGGACGAATGAACTAGAGTGTGAGTTAAAATGAATCTCCTTGTCGGAGAGTATGTGCTCTGTACTGCGCCTGTCAGAGTCACTACAACTGAAATGAGTCTCCTCCTCGGAGTATTCTAGCCCGCCACAATATGTGGACAACTACTCCATCTTTGAAAGGGCCGAACTGAAAAGCCGTGGAGACATCCTCATTGGAGTCCATGATCGTTGGAGAAAGTCTCCTTATCGGAGAACTGGGTCTCTCCCATACTGGCTCAAAGAATGAGATCTCTACACTGCAGTTCCTATGAAACCACATGAAAACCGTAGCCCACATGACATAGGGAATGAGATCTCTACTCTGGAGTCCCTATGGAATAAATGAAAACTCTGACCAAAATAAAAGATGGGGACCACATAAAAAAGATCGCACACATGTACGTCTGAAAAGGAATTTCTCGCCAGAAAACTCGAAGAAAATGAGTCACTCAACTATGGAGTGCCTCGAACTTGGACTCTCAACCAATCATCGAGTATGAAACTGAACTATAGAGTCTGAACATCTGGCTGGTCTGGAATCTGACATCTGAATTTGGAACGGATCTGTGACTCTAAATAATACTCCCCCTTTCTCCCAGACTGGTCAGAAAACAATGCCATCGATGCAAACGAAAGAAATTTCGCAATGGAGAAAATATTTCGGTGGAAGAATTTTAGAGAAGAGAGGGATAAAGAGAATAACGCGCCGAATTGCGCAGGGTATTGGAGAGGAATTATGAAGACCATGTTGAGAGAGAGAAAAACGAGAGAGGGAGAGAGATAAAAGAGATAAATCTCAAATTTCATATATTCTGACTTAATTCTACAATAGACTATCAACCTCTTTATATAAGAGGGGTGGAATTACAATAATGGAAAGTGAATCAAATTTAAAATTCCACTCGATCCTAATTGACTCTAGTTGATTTGAATCAAAATTCAAATCGACTCTAATTTAAAATTTGAAATTCAAATTGAAAATGGACTGACTAATTCGAGATCACACACAATCTCTTTTATTGAAATAAAATTGCGATGACTCAAATATACAAACAACAACAACAACAAAGCCTTTTCCCACAATTAAGTAGGGTCGACTACTTGGATTCTTCGCCTCCATTCAGATCTATCTTGGGTCAATCTCGGACTTATATCCAAAAAACTAAGATCCCTTCGTATAGTCTCTTTCCAACACTTCTTGGACCGTCCTCGCCCTCTCTTAGCCGACTCAACATCCCACCACTCGCATCTCCTAACTGGTGCATCAGTTGACCTTCTATGCAAATGACCAAACCATCTTAAGCGGTTTTCTCGCATCTTATCCTCGATCGGAGCTACACCAACTTTCTTTCTGATTGCATCATTCCGAATCCGATCTTTACGTGTATGTCCACACATCCATCTTAGCATTTTCATTTCTGCTACAGCCATTCTCTACACATGTCTATGGTTCACAGGCCAACATTCAGAACCATAAAGCATAGCAGGTCTCACGGCTGCTTTGTAAAACTTTCCTTTAATTTTTAAAGGAGTTTTCTTATCACAGAGAACAGCGGAGGCTCCTCTCCACTTTAGCCAGCCAGCATTTATTCTATTAGTAACATCTCCATCAATTTC
The DNA here is from genome assembly GCA_037367405.1 of Ottelia alismoides. Taxonomy (NCBI): domain Eukaryota; kingdom Viridiplantae; phylum Streptophyta; class Magnoliopsida; order Alismatales; family Hydrocharitaceae; genus Ottelia; species Ottelia alismoides. The sequence continues at coordinate 882,655 of JAZKJV010001602.1, forward strand.
CCCATCATGTTGTAAAATAGATCCCAGATATCTAAAAGAATCTCTCTTCTGAACGTTATCGTCACCAATCTTCACCTCGATTCCTTCACCATTGCTTCCATCAAAGGTGCATTCCATATATTCCGTCTTAGCCCTACTTATACGAAAACCTTTAGTCTCCAATGCATGTCTCCAAACCTCAAGCTTCTCATTTACTCCATCTCTAGTCCCGTCAATCAACACAATGTCATCAGCAAATAACATACACCAAGGTAACTCATCCTGAATGTGACTTGTCAACTCGTCCATAATCAAAGTAAAAAGAAATGGACTCAAAGCTGAACCTTGATGTAAACCAATGTTGATATCAAAATAGTCAGTCTTCCCTGTCGGGGTCCTTACACAAGATAAAGCCCTATCATACATATCCTTTATGAGATTAATGTATAGGACGGGTACTTGTCTCTTCTCCAAAACTCTCCACAATATCTCTCGTGGGACGGAATCATAAGCCTTCTCCAAATCAATAAAGATCATATGGAGATTTTTCCTTTTAGCTCTATAAATCTCCATTGTTCTCCTCAGCAAATGGATGGCTTCAATAGTTAAGCAACCTGGCATGAATCAATTGGTTTTCTTTTATTTGGGAAACTTGTCTCAACCTTCTTTCGATCACACGTTCCCAAATTTTCATAGTGTGACTCATCAGCTTGATACCTCTGTAATTTGAACAATTAACGGATAAAAATTAAAATTAACGGATGACTCAAATATACGTAAATAAAATTAACGGATAAAAATCAACCCTATTTATTAGTTCCGTGCTGCATCAGACGTTGACCAAGTTGGGAGAAGATAAGAAGATGGGGAAACAAAACATCACATAAGCCGATCTCATTTTCTCCAGCTTTTCAAATAAATTTTTTTGCCAAATAAGGGATGAGCTCGAAATTCGCCTCTTTAATTATAGAGAATTGTAGTATAGGAGACGATCTTTGATTCTTTAAAAACCACAAACCTTGAATATTGTGGAGTGTTTTTACTTGGCAATTCAACCAAGGCCGAACAAAGAGAACGGTGATTTTTAGTTGTGAAGTTTTAAATTAAATAATTAATTATTTGTTTGATTAATTTCTATGTCAGAAAACTATAATATAAGGCAATGAAGGTGCGATGCAATGCGAAGAAAAATAAGCAGAGCAGATGACAAAGCGCATGATTTGTGACTACAATTTTTAATCCAAAACAAAATAATAAATGTCCTCGAGATGAAAATCACAGATCAAAAGGATAATTTTGAGAAATATTTATCAATGAAATCCAGGTTGCATGTTGTAAAATTAAGCAATCAATTCACTCTTGTGAAATAAATCATTAATCCTTAAAGTATTATCAATAACTCTTTTTCCTTGGACGAGCCCCTCCACAGATTTGATTATTTCTAATCTCTGAAAGAATGTTAATCTTGTAAAATATTTTCACTTGAGTCCCTGCATAAGGATTCTCAAATTTCACAATTAACGAGCATAAATATGTCAAAGATCAATAAGCATAAATCATCAGAGATCCTTAATTAATATATCCTAATAAATAACCTCAGATTTGTCCACAAGTTATGCAAGGTGATAGAGCATGAAAATAGCTTCAAATTGACATATTATGAGCTAGAAATGGGGTTCGTATGAGAAAGATACGCTAAAATAAATATTTAGGGACTAAAATGCAATAAAAAGTTAAGTTTTCTTCTTAATTGGGTCCATGGATGACTTATCTGTCATTTGCAAAACTCGCAGGGGCTTTAGGGCAATTTTCCCAAGGTATCATGTGCGATGCACGTGCTTCTGCTGGTGGGGGTCTTTATGCAATTTCTGGAAAGATTCGAGGCATTAATGCAATTGTTCCAACAGGCACGTGTGACTCACTTGCCCTGCCAGAGGCCAGACTCTTGTAATTGTCTGGAAATGAAGGGGCAAGGGTGCAAAATTCCCGCCAAAGCACGTGCCTTGCACGTGTAGGCATGGAAGGTTGTATCGACGATATATAGCCGATATATGGTCGATATATTAGTTTCGACAGGGTAGGGGTTTCGATATTACCCAGTATCTCCTTTTACAGTGATATCGACGATATATCGCCGTATCAGCTCATATTAGTAAAAAATGACTTGATTCAGTAGGAAAAATCCCAGATATCAATCGATATTTCGTTGATATCTCTATATATCGATGCTATTATTCATGCAAGATTGATTCCACTACTTTTCTAGCTACACCCAGTATTAAAATACATATATCTAGCTGTACCTAGTATTAAAACACATATATCTAGCTACACCTAGCGAGACCCCTGTACTGGTAGGATATGGTGCGACAGGAGGGTCCCTACAATGGTTATTCAACTTGGTGTATGTTTACAAGTTATTTCATTTTGTAAGACTTGAATGAAATCGATTTCCAATATCTATAAGTCAGTTCTTCAAAACAAAATATCTATAAGTTAAGAATCAAACATTAATATCGATATGTCCAAAATGATCAATATATGCGATATAAGCTTCATAGATTGATCGATATGTGTGATCTAAGAGTATATTTGTAAGCTATTTAGTGATCTAAGAACTTGGATGAACTTCATTTTTAATATATATAGGTCAACAACTAACAGTACCAACGATATGTTCGATATGACCGATATGTGCAATATAAGGATCATATTCTTCACAAATGATCTATATGTGTCATCTAAGTCTATATTTGTAAGTTATTTAATGTTATAAGAACTTGAATAGAATCCATTTCCAATATCTAAAGGTCAGGAATAAACATTAACAACGATATGTTCGATATGATGATCGATATGTGCGATATATGGGCTATAAATGGCCGATATGTGTGGCATAAGTGTGTATTTGTAGGTTATTTGTTGCTTTAATATCTTGGATGATCTTAATTTCTGAAAAAAAGAAAAAAAATGGCTTTTTTGAGCCATTTCCGACATTGCCGTCGACATCGTCGATATATCCATTTCCGAGTGGACCGAAACGATATCGATATTGATACGACCTTCTTTGCGTGTAGGGGAGGCGGTCGATGTTGACCGGTTGGGCTCGAGGTTCAGCCGATCCGAGCCTCGAGGCTGGGGCCAAGGCTCGGAGTGGGGACACGTAGCGGACTCTGAGCTGATGGATGACCCGAGCCTTAGGTCTGGAACGAGGCTCGGGGGGGGGGGGGGGGTCGACGTGGAGGCTTGCAGACCGCTAGATCAAGGGCAGCCCCCGATCCAACGGTCGATGAGGCGGTGGAGTTCTGGGCTGCAGGGCGGAGGGCGACGGTGATGAGCAGCATTCGAGGTGCGAGAGGTTGGCCAACCTTAAGCGACACACGCCTAAGGTTGGGGTCGGTTGTCGAGCGGAGCGGGTCGACGACGGTGCTAAGCTGGGCACGGGCACGTTGAGGCGGAGAGAGCTGTGCCGGGCGAAGCAGTTGAACCTGCATGGTTAGCAGAATCGAGCAGAAAAAGTGGAAACTAAGGTGGTGTACAAGCGAGGGACATGAGCGGAGCTCCGACCTTCGCAAGGTTAGAGGTGAGAAGGTAGAGTGGGGCGGGGGTGTTTAGCCCGGGGCGAAGGAGGTGGATGTAAGACTTCCTACCTGGTCTTTGCGTGAAAGCGTCGACAAAGGGGGAAGCTTGAGCTCTACAACAGCCTACGAGGCTACTACGACCAAGAACGTGAAGTCCCTGGGATCATGCCTCAGAGAATGTGAGAGTCAATGCTCGATGCCAAAGGGGCAGAGCTATCACCTCCGATATGGCAGAGCTCTGCCCGTTCGTCTGGGAAAATGGCGGATAGGTGAAATGGTCGGCAATGCCTGGGCTTTATAGAAAGAGGCGAGTAACAGATGGAGAGGGAGGAGTGATGGTCGGAGGGGGGGCGGTGGTTACGAGATCGAGGCTGGTGGTCGCAACGCCTGGGAGCGGGGGCGGCGACAGTGTTACGAAGGAGGCGCAACAGCCAGGGAAGGGAAGGTGGTGGAGATCACGTGCGGAGCACATGACCGGGGTGGAAGGTGACAGGTCACGTGCTCTGCAAAAAAAATTCAAAATTCAAAAGATGAAGAAAATTAGAAAAGAAATAGAAGGACACCTCATATTGAAACATTTTCTTCACGAAAGTTGTTTATCTTGACGAGATCTACAACTTTCATGAGGACACAAGAGCAAAAGAGGTCATCTGTGCGAGGTGGAATTTTTTATTGTCTCTATGTCTATAGAAAACCGGCTTTTGGGGGTTTTGTAATTTTTGATGATTTTAAAGGAGGATAAAAATCTAGAAAAAATACGATAAAATACAAGAAAACTAATTACACACTAATCTATTTTTTTATTTTTAATAAATAACAAAATAGGAAAATAAAATAGAGTTACAAATGTGAAGAAGAGAGACAGAATGGGATATCTATTTCATAGGGCTAGGGTCTCTTATATAGAGAGAAAACCCTAGAGAGTACAAGAGTAAAAATACATAAATACCCTCGAGGGGTTACGGAACCCGAAGGGTTAAAGGTTACAGAACTCGAAGGGTTAAGGGTTACGGAACCCGAAAGGTTATAAATATAATTGTAATATAATAATTCTAACACTCCCCCTCAAGTTGGAGCATATCTGTCGATCATGCCGAACTTGGATACTAAGTATATTAGGTGCTTCCTTGGAAGAGCCTTTGTGAGGATGTCTGCAAGTTGAAGTTCAGTGGAGATGTATGGAGTGTTGATTCGTCCTTCTCGTACTGCATCACGAATAAAATGGCAATCAACTTCAATGTGTTTTGTCCTCTCATTGAAAACTGGATTGGTGGCGATGTACGTGGCAGACTTGTTGTCGCAGTATAAGGGTACATGAGTGGCGACTGACATGCCGAGTTCTGTTAGGAAAGAAATAAGCCATGTGATTTCACATGTGGCTTGAGCCATTGCCCTATATTCTGCTTCCGCACTAGATCTGGATACCACTGTCTGCTTCTTGCTTCGCCAAGTGACAAGGTTATCCCCAACAAACATGGCGTATCCTGTAGTGGATCGGCGGTCCTCATGAGAGCTAGCATAGTCAGAATCTGTATAGGCATAGATATTAGTGTGTCCATTCACCCCATAGAAAAGTCCACGTCTGGGAGATTCCTTCAAATATCCAAGGATCAAAAGAACATCCTGCCAGTGACTGTAAAGAGGCTTCTCCATATATTGACTGGTTCTGCTCACAGCATATGATATATCTGGCCTAGTAATAGCGAGATAGAGTAATTTTCCCACTAAGCTTTTGTATCGTGTTGCATCCTCAAATGCTGGATCAATAGATGTTGAATATTTTCTCACTTTTGCAGGGATGCCATATGGCTTGCATCCAAGAAGTCCTGCCTCAGTCAGAATATCGAGGCAGTACTTTCTCTGTAAAAGATGGAGCCCCTCTGTAGTGCGTATTACTTCGATGCCAAGAAAATAACGAAGTTGGCCGAGATCTTTCGTGACAAAGACCTTCTGGAGGAAGGTCTTGGTCTCCTGAATACCATCTACATCATCTCCTGTGATAACCATATCATCAACATAGACAGCAAGGATGATCGTGCCAGTAGACCGTCGTCTAACAAAGACAAAGTAGTCAGATGTTTTCCTCTGAAAACCAAGTGTGTTGATCTCCGTAGTGAGCCTGTCAAACCATGCCCTTGGGTTCTGCTTCAGGCCATAAATGGCCTTGCGTAGTCGACATACATGCTCCCCCTCGACTACATACCCCGACGGTTGCATCATGTAGACCTCCTCCTCAAGATCACCATAAAGAAAGGCATTCTTCACATTAAGTTGTTAAATGGGCCAAGCCTTGTTGGCAGCAACAGAAAGAATGGTACGTATCGACCCCATTCTCGCAACAGGCGAGAAGGTCTCAAAATAATCAACTCCAAAGGTTTGTGTAAAACCTTTTGCAACAAGTTTGGCTTTCAACCTGTCAATAGAACCATCAGGCGACTGTTTGGTCGTGAAGACCCATCGACATGCCACAGGGCGAACTCCCGGGGGGCACGGCACAAGATCCCACGTACGTCGGGAGGTAAGTGCATCCATCTCCTCATCCATGGCCTGCCGCCAACCTTGATCTTGCATTGCACTGAAATGATCTCTTGGAACGGTAATAGCATTAAGAGCATCTGCAAATCTCTTGTCACAGCTAGATAAACCATCTGTAGAAGTAAAATGTGACATGGGATGATACGTACATTGCCTTTTTTGCTTGCGTAGAGCTATAGGAAGTTCCCCAGGTACATCCGGGACAACAGTGGTGGGAGCACTTGAAGTGGTCATATCATCTTGCATAAAAGGGACAGGCAAAGGTACATACACTGGTGTAGGAGATATAGAGGTATGCTGGCGAGTATAGATGATTGGCGGAGGAGGGAGGTCTAGAGGAATGTCACATACAGTCTGTGTGAAATAACTTGTTTGCTCAAAGAAAGTGACATCAGCAGATACATAGTATCGACGGCCAACAAGATCATAGCAGCGATAGCCTTTCTGGGTACGAGAGTACCCAAGAAAGACGCATTTGATGGCACGAGAGGATAATTTGTCAGCTGCATGAAAGTTTTGAACAAAGGCTATACAACCAAAAATTCGCAGAGGTATGGGAAAAGGAGACTCGGTAGGATAAAGTAAGGAAAATGGAGTTGCCCCTTTGAGAACTGATGAAGGAACACGGTTGATGAGATACACTGCAGTAAGGATAGCATCTCCCCAATATTGTTTAGGAACACTCATTTGACTAAGAAGAGATTTGGCAACATTTAGCAAGTGTCGGAGTTTCCTCTTAGCTATACCATTCTGTTGTGAGGTATATGGACATGATGTTTGGTGAACAGTTCCCTGGGATGCAAAGAAAGATGTCAAGTCATGTTGGGTTAACTCAAGAGCATTGTCGGTACGAATGATCTTAACAATGTTTGAAAAGTAAGTTTTAACATATTGAAAGAAAATTCTGACAATTTGATTAATCTCCGAACGCTCCTTTATTAGATAGACCCAAGAAGATCGACTATAATCATCAACGAAAACTATGAAGTAGCGATGACCACTTAATGTGCGGATCGGACAAGGTCCCCAAACATCACAGTGAAAGATGAAAAGCAACAGTATTACGAGACTCAGTACGAACAAGAAACAAAGTTTTATGGTGTTTCCCGAACTCACATGCCTCGCACTGAAAGGGCTTCAAAGCAGAGAGTTCAGGAAACATCATGGAGATGGCCTTGGCAGAGGGATGTCCAAGGCGTCGATGCCATAGGAGCGGATCTTCGGAGATAGATGCAGCACCAACAAAATTAGAGTCTGAAGGTATGTCAAGGTAATATAGGTCGTTCTTCTCATGAACCCCACCAAAAATCTGCCTCGTCCGAATGTCCTGAAAATAACAACAAGACTCATCAAGTATCACACGATAATGAAGCTCAACACAAAGCTTGTGAACTGATAACAAGCTAAGAGGAAAATCAAGAGCACAGTGAACCCCCGAAAGTCGGAGTTTGGAAGAGAATTCCATTCTTCCGACACTAGTAATTTGTGATTGAGTCCTATTAGCGACTCGAACTGACTTCACAGAGGTAGATGGTATGGAAGAGGTGAGTAGACTACCTTCTGGAGTAGAAGTGATAGCAGAGTTAGCTATGGTACCTGAAGGAGTGGCCATAGCAGCAGTTGTAGTGTTACTAATGGTGGTAGGCCCTGGAGTCTGAAGGATCTGCATTAGGAGGGAGTAATCTGCATCATTAAGATGAACAGTCTTGTCACTGGAGGTAGGCGATGCTTCTTCTACATCACAGACATCCTCATAAGCATTATTGGCGTGATAAGAAGGTACGCCAAACTTCCGCCAGCATCGTTCAGTCGGGTGATCCACCTACCACAGTCAGTGCATGGGGCAGTAGAGTCTCGTCCACGACCACGACCAAAGTCACGGCCTCGTCCAGATTCCCGTCCACGGCCACGACATGGATCGCGATCACGTCCTCCTCGCAAGCCGTATCTGCCTCCTCGCCCAGATGAGGCGATGTGTGCAAAGTTCTCTGTTGAAGGTAAGACAGGAGGCCGGGCAACGAATGTCTCGAGCTCCTCAAGTCGGCCAAAGATGGCCTTCATTGTTGGCAGTGTGTCTGATATAAGAAATTGCTCCTTTGCTGCATGGTATCTAGAATGCAGGCCATCAAGGAAGCGGTTTACGTGCCAGTCAGAACGCTCTTGTATCTGTTTGGTGCAACATGAGGGCTGGAATATTGCAAGTTCCTCATACAGACTGGATAGATGCTTGTAGTACTCAATGAGGGTGGAATCACCCTGAGATGCCGACCAGATTCGCCTGTAAATATCTGCAAGGTGTGACTTCGTCTTCTTTTGGGAGTATGTTTGCTCGAGATCCTCCCACATTTCCTTGGCCGTATTTTTGTAAAGAAGATTTGAGGCAATATGAGCCTCAACACTGTTGGTCATCCAGCTGATAACCAAATAGTTATCAGTTTGCCAGTTGTCGTACTCTTTGTCCTTTTCATCTAAAGGATCTTTAGTCAAAATGTAAAGTTTCCTCTGACCACCAATGAATACCATAAAAGATCGAGACCTGAGCACGTAATTTTCTTTGCCCTTGAGTTTGATAGTAGTGCCTTGTGCCATAATATTTGTGCCCAAGGACTTTGTCTCGGTAGAAGAAGACGCCATGGTGGTCTTAAAATAGAAAGATGATCCTGTGATCAACTAAGGATGCATATAAGAGCTAAAAGATGCCCTAAAACTCACGTTTGCCCTTGACGAAGGGCTGAAAACCCCCAATGGACAGCATATCTGGATTCTTGGAAGCGATTCGTGATGAGTTTTGGATCTCCAAAGAGTCCTACGGTACCCGTGGAGGGTAGCTGTGGGGCTGACGACCTTCGTAGGAGGTCCTAAAAGCGTCGAGTAGAGCTAGCAGGAGCGCTGCTACACTAGAGGCGATTGGAGGGCCTTGCGCGGGGCCCTAATTCAGGGAAAAGGGCCCGCACAGGCTTTTGCGAGGCTTGAAGGTGGCGGTGGGGATTTTAGATCAGAACCCCGGTCTAGGACCGTTGCTCTGATACCATGTGAAGAAGAGAGACAGAATGGGATATCTATTCCATAGGGCTAGGGTCTCTTATATAGAAAGAAAACCCTAGAGAGTACAAGAGTAAGAATACATAAATACCCCCGAGGGGTTACGGAACCCAAAGGGTTAAATGTTACGGAACCCGAAGGGTTAAAGGTTACGGAACCCGAAAGGTTACAAATATAATTGTAATATAATAATTCTAACAACAAATAATGAGAATTTTGTACATACTCCCAACAGACACTCGGTCACTGTCAGTTTCTTTAACTTCAATCTTAATTTAGATTTGGATTTTTATACCTCTTAATAAAACTTTCATCAAAGAACACAATTAAAGAAGAAATAAAATTAAAACTATTAATTTGTTCATAAAAACTCAACTCAAAAATAGCAAAAAGTTAAAATGCACAAAAGAGGCCCAAAATCCAACTTTCACATATGAGCTCCGAATTTTATGAAATTGGTCTTGTTTTAAAGGTATTTGAATGTGAAGTACTTTAAAAGTGAGTAGCCTAAAATCAAACATTATATGAGGGAGATATGCGCGTTTTTGTTCGTCAGATGTGAAATTAGACTTTGGAATTATTTGATGCTTATTTAAGTTGGTAAATATTTTTGTATTTTTTATTAAATATTGTTAGTAATATTTACACAATGGAGGTGGTTTCAGGTCAATTGGAGTTAGGATGAATTAATTAAAAATTGTGGAAGGAAACTGCTTTTTGGGTCAATTTACACGTGATTTTTAATGCAATTATGCATGATGAAATGCAAATATTATTTACATGTATGTATGCTAATGATGCTTTATTAATTATTTAATGCATATGTATTATGGGGAACAATGCCTAATAGACCAATTCTAGCATGATGAATACGAGATTCATCAATAAGCCGTTCAAAAAAAAATTCGGTTTTTCTTTTTTTTACGGCTAATCCATTTTTTATAGCAGACTCATCTTTCTTTTTGTTTCCACATATGGTTTTTTTGTACGCACCTCTTTTTCAAACCACAATTTTTTTTGCAAAGAACCTCTCTTTTTTTCTTATCTTTTTTTGAAACTTGCGACCTCTTTTTTTAAACTTGCGGCCTCCCTTTTTTTTAATACACGGCTGCTCCATCTCTCATTTTTTTCTTAACAAAGCATGGCCCATTTGGGCCCTTAAATCATCAACCCACATGGGGCGTTATTTAGGGTTCCCACTGGGGAACCCTCTTTCGTCACCATCTGTCGCCCCTGATGGAATAGGGTTCCATCATGGAACCCATCACTGCCACCAGGAGCTCAGAGCGGGGTCGCCGCTGCTGGGAGCTCGCGGATGGGATGCTATTACTCAGTCATTGTCACCGCTGATGGGAGTCACAGGAAAGCTCGTGCGTTTCCACTAGAGAGGAGTAGAATCGTTGTGGATTCTTCGCGCACAGAGGAGATGGGGCAACCTCCTCTACCTGGGCTCGAGGTGAGAGAAAGGAGTCTCCGCCTGTGAGGCCAATGAACTGCGAGAAGGAATGCGAAGGGGCGTCACCACTACCAAAGGGGGATAAGATGCTCCGACGGCGTTGCCTGGAGTTGAGCGACAATACCTAAATGAGGTACTCGCACGAGGTATCGCGCTGGACTGGGGCATGTGCAACATCGCCTTATGTGTGCCATGCAAGAGAAGTCATCGATCTTGCTGCCAGTTGGAGAACGGAAGGGAGGAGCTTTGCTTGGTGCTGGAGGTCTAGGTCGCATGCCATGTGCTAACAGGAGCCGACATCGAGGGTGTTGCGTCGAGGATGTTGCATCGAGGGTGTGTCGAAGGAGTTTTGAAGAGAGGTGCATCCCACGGTGGCGTTGCTCGTGCACCGAGGATGGAGGCTGGATAATAAGGGTTTTAAGAAACCCTAAAACTGTATTTGGAACTTGATCACAGATGCAGAACAATCTTTGAAACATGAATTTTAATCTTTACATAATTAGGGTTTTGTGAAACCCTAAATCTTTTGAACAAATCACGAATCTCGAATAAAAACAATGAACATGAAATCCTCGAGAATCGACCTGCTCTGATACCATGTTGGAAAATATAATGCGGAAGCGTATAAAAAATAAAGGTAAAGAACAATGAGAAATGTGAGATTTTACGTGGAACCCTACTCCCTAAGAAGCAAGATGAAACCATGGGAGAAGGCCTCAAAGGGTCATATGGTGCATTGCACTTTCTCCTCTGATACAAGAGGTCTGGAGCGTTTTATATAGCCTCCACAGACTCTCCAAGTCCCATAACTGGTATATGTGGGATTAAACTCAAGATGTTGTAAATGGATTTTGGAAGGGTCCATTTACCCATCTTACATTATAATGACACATACTCTAAATTTTCATGTCTTGTTATAATAGTCTCTGTTGAGTTGTTTGTATTATCAGTAAATAGATCATGGGTGGGGATCATTTACCGACTTAGTTACATGTAACTCACTTCCACCCCTTATTTCCTTGGACATATAAAAGAAAAGAAAAAAAATCCCTAGTTACTGTGATCAACATGGCATGTTCCTCCATGGTTTCTCCCCTTCCGTAAAGGAGGGTTTCCACATAATCCATCATGTTTGTGGTGATTGTCGTTCTCCAGTCTCAATAATTCAGTATCTACGATACACCCCTTGCTATTTAGAAGTGCATTTTATGCATGAGTATATGAACGAATATCTCAATGTCCTTGTGTACTTGCTGAAGAGGATTTCTTCTTCTTTTATTCCTGGAAATGTGCTTGGGAGTAGAATGATTGTTATGGAAGAGAAAATTTAGTCACGGGAACTGACACTGAAGTATTCCACTCATTTTATGTAGAACATGCTAAAGAAGAGGTTTAATAACCAATAGTTTCAGTTGCTTCTATCTACCACGCATCCCCAAAACAATTTATGAGGCTTAATCATGTAAGATGTTTTTCTTATATGTATAATACGATTCAAACTCACAATCAATCACAAGCAAGTAATTATGAAGAACACACATGATTTACACGGAAAAACCCCACAGGTGTAGTGCGGAAAAGACCATGGGCAAAGAGAAGTTCCACTATGAGAGAAAAACATGGACTACAGATACATAAACCCTAGGAGGCGGCAACTCTCTCGGAATGAGACTCTCAGATAACCCACACCTTAACTCCGAAATACATATATAGGGTAATCGGTAAATGAATCTTAATCGGATTCAAAAATATGTGCAGCGGGGGCTCTACCTCCACACTTTAATCGGGTCTGTCAAGATCCATTTAGGAATGTACTTGGATCGCAAATGGATCGGTGCTTCAAGACATTCCAATAAATCTCCACCTTGAATTGAACTCCAACTAGAATGTTGCGTGAGAACTCTCTTTTTTCCAAACAGGGTCTCTACACTCTAGAAAGACCAACGAAGTCCACACAGGTTGTGAACTTCGTTAGTGGCACTGGCTTCATCATCGTGTCTGCTGGATTCTCTGCTGTAACGATTTTCTTCATTTGAATGTGACCCTCTGTGAGTATGTCTTTCATGAAGTAGTAGCGGACATCGATTTATTTTGTTCTTTCATGGTGCATCTCATCTTTCGCCAGATGTATACCATTTTGACTATCACAGTAGATAATGACTATCTTCCGACCAGGATTGAGCTTGTCAAATAATCCTCTCAATTAAATCGCTTCCTTGATTCCTTCGATTGCTGCTATATACTTGACCTCTGTGGTAGATAAGGCCATGGTGTGCTGCAATGTTGCCTTCCACGAAACTGCATATCTGCCAATAGTAAATACATAACATGTCATGGATCTTCTCTTGTCATGGTAACATGCATAGTCAGCATCAACAAAGCCAACTACTCCATCCTTACTTCTCCCTAACTCAAGACAAAAGCTAGTGGTGCCTATTAGATATCTCGGAATCCACTTCAATGCAAGCCAATGACCTTTTCTTGGATTTGACATATATCTACTCACAACACTGACTGTTTGGGCGATGTCTGGACGCGTATAGATGCACCCAATGACACTGGTATAAGGAACTCGTGACATGTACTCGTTCTCCTCCGCTATCTGTGGTAATGAGTTTGTGGATAACTTGAAATGAGAGTCAAGTGATATCTTCTTTGGTTCGGCATCTGACATGCCAAAATGCTCCAAGGCCTTCTACAAGTAGCTCTTCTGACTCAAACATAGCTTCCCAATCTTGCGATCCATGTGTATCTCCATGCAAAGTATCTTCTTAGATACACTAAGATCCTTCATCTTGAACTCTCAACCAAGTAGGACTTTCAATCTGTTTACCTCAGCTTTATTTCTGGATGTTGTCAACATGCCATCAACATATAACAACGGAAAAATAAAAGAACCATCATGAAGGTGTCTAAAATAGATACACACATCATAACTGCTTCTAGTAAAACCATGTGCAACCATGAATGAGTTAAAGCATTTGTACCACTGTCTCGGTGATTGCTTCAACTCATAAAGAGATTTCCATAACATGTGCGTCTGATCTTCCTTACCCTGCACTGCATATCCTTCAGGTTGGCATATGTAAATTTGCTCTTCAAGGTCTCCATGTAAAATTGTTGTATTCACATCTTGTTGCTCCAACTTCAAGTCATTCACGACAATAATAGCTAGTAGAACTCGTACGAAGGTGTGCTTCACCACATGTGAGAAGATATCATTGTAGTCGATACTCTTCACCTAGTAAAATCCTTTGACAACTAGTCTTGTCTTGTATCTCGCATTGATATATCCAGAGATGCCTTCTTTTCTCTTGTAAATCCGCTTGCAGCCTATCACTTTCTGTCGACATGGTGGTGGAACAAGGGTCTGTGTCTGATGTTAATGAAGAGATTCAATCTCTTCATTCATCATTGCTGAACATTCTGTAGAATACTGTGATGAAACACCTTCTAAAAAATTGCTCAACTCTCTTGCATCACATGTTTCCTCTACAACGGATAATGCATATGCAAAGATGCAATCCTCATATCTGGAGGGTGGTTTGATCCGCCTTCGTCCTCTCCTATTTGCAATGCACTCTGCTTCTTTGCTCGTTGAACTCTCGTCTTCTTCTAATTCAGATTGATGACCATGATGTGGTTGGACTCGCACCTCCTCAAGCTCCACATGCTTGTTGGTACTCACATCTATATATGCATCAGAAGATCAAACAACAAAACTATGCTTGATATATAAAATAATGCTCACTAAATACAATATTTTTTTCAATCATCAGCTTCTGCAACTCCGGATCAAGACACCAGAACATATATCCCATCACTTCAGACCATGGAAGGACATATCGATATCGGTATATCGACGCCATATCGCCGACATCGGGATTCAGCTCGCCTTTTTTGTGTGTCGATACCCGATATCGGACATATCAGCGATATATCGGTGACCTGTCGATACCGATATATCGGGATACGACCTTCCATGGTTCAGACACATACCCCATAATATGCACGCAACAAATCTAGGTTCCAGTTTACTTGATTAACACATGCATATGTAGGACAACTTAAAATTTCCAAATCAGAATAATCAGGGGGCTGTCTAGACCATACCTCATATGGTGTCAGGTTGTCCAGGACCGATGAGGGAGATCAGTTCATAAGGAAGGTTGTTGTCGCAAATGCTTCATCCCAAGAATCCTTCGTCAATCCAGCATTCACCAACATACATCTGGCTCTCTCTAGCAGGGTCCTATTCATGCATTCTGGGATGCCTTCATTCTTGCATAAGGCCATGGTGTCTAGCGACGCCTTCATTCTTGCAAAAGTCATTGAATTCATGTTGAAAATAATTCTAAGACATTATCTATTTGCAACCTCTTGATGCTTTTCCCGGTTTGTTGCTCTAGTAGTGCCTTCCATTGCTTGAACTGTGTAAACACACCGTCTTTGAATTTAAGGGCGTAAATCCAAACCTTTCTGGAGTAGTCATCTATAAAATTAAGCATGTATGGAGACGACCCCCATAGATCAGAGTGTATATAGTCCAGAGTGCCCTTTGTTCTATGTTCAGCTGCACCAAAACTCTTATGTATCTGTTTGTCAAGAATGCTTTGTCAAGAATGCAATGCTCACAGAATTCGAACTTGCTCATGTCCTGACTATCAAGTAGTCCTCTGACGAGAGTACTCATACATGTCTTGCTCAGATGTCCCCATCCGAGATGCCATAATCTATTGTTGTCGGCCCATAAACTTGTGGAAACTGATGCGGCGCCGGTAATAGTGTCCCCCTCTAAAACATTTAGATTTCCAAAACTTTTCGCGGACATAACAAAATGTCCATTTTTGACAAATGTTAGAATGTCGCCTATCGTAGCATACTCACACTCTCTCTTCAAGGTAACAAGAGATGTCAGGTTCTTTGTCATATATGGAGCATGGTCCCATTATGCATCTTAATATCCACGCTTCCCAACCATATAGCCTTGGACTACGATTGTTTCTCATAACGACAACTCCATCAGCGGTAATGTATAAAGAGAACCCTTGGCGGTTGAGCGTTACATGGCAGGAGTGACCAGAATCGAGGAGCCATGCGTCATTTGATCTGTGTGGTGTGCTGGCCATCAGAATGTAGCCAACATTTCTGCTTTCAATTTTCAGATAACTAGCTTTTGATGCAGAACCATCTTTTCTAAGTTGTTTCGGCCTTTATCTTTGTTTTGTAATTTCCAGCACTCCTCTTTCGTATGCCCATTCTTCTTGCAATAGCGATAAAATTTGATATGCCCCTTTTTCTTTTCCTCCTGCAACTTTTTATACTTATTTCATTCCATGTATTTACTCTCGCGTAGAGCACTTTGGCTTTCTTGTCACTTGACGAATGTCCTGTTAGTTCACGGTCCACTAACTCCTTCCAAAGAAAGGATAGTTTCACATCATCTAGCGTGATCTCGTCCTTCCCATAAATTAGGGTTTCATGGAAGTGCTTATACGAGGGCGATAATTAATATAACAATAGCAATGCGTGATCTTCATCTTCAATTTCTTCATCCATGTTTTCCTAGTCAGAAATAATTGAATCAAAACACCTAGGTAAGATTTAATTGATGTACCTTCGACCATATGAAGCGTGAAGAGTCGTTGGTTAAGATGTACTCAATTGGCGAGTCTTCGTCATGTATAGACTCTCAAGTTTCAACCACATAACCATTGTGCATGATTCCTTCGTAACTTCTCAAGGAACATTGCTCGATAGCAAAGTTGTATGCTTGCCCTAGCTTTCGCATCCATGTCCTCATCTTGACTTGGCATCGCAGGCATCTTCTCGATGTCTTTCAATGCCTTTGCAATACCTTGTTGGATGAGGATCGAATCCATCTGAACCTTCCATAGGCCAAAATTGACGTTGCGATCGAATTTCTTTGTCTCAAACTTCATAATCATCATGAGTGTTGGATCGGATCAAGCGACGATATGTTGTAGGGGTGCACATGGATTGGATTGAATCGGATTTTGGCTTAATCTGTATCCAATCCACACATAACGGATTTTTTATTTTTCCAGTCCAATCGAATCCATTAAACATGCAAATCCAATCCAATCCAATCCATCGGATTATGGATTGGATCGGATTGGTTCGGATTTTTTAATGCTCACCTAACATATGATGAAGTCTGTGGCATAGTCGACCTCGACATTCAATTCGTGGATCTAAAATTGAGATTATGGATAAATGTAAAGAAAAGAATAGTTAATTTTGGAAAGCAACTTGACTCAATTTTTTTAAAGCAAAAACATATATTCTTGTTATGGATTTATTACAAACATTCATTATATAACTAAATAAAAAGAGCATACTTGCGATCCGTAGAAATCATAGAATAACCACGCTGACTTTGAATAAAATTAAAAGTTTGTATATATCAAATAGGAGCTACAATTAACTTGCAACTAACTTTCTTGGCTACGTGATGTGGGAAGCATGACCGTATGTGAGGGAGGTTTGGGACAAGAACCGTGGCCGACTGCGTAGTGGAGAGGGATGTATTTAAGTTTCCTGACTGCCCATACGCGAGGGAGGTCTAGCTACACATGTGTATAGTTAGGGACAAGGAGGACGTAGATGATGACGAGACGACATTCAGCTGGGGATGAGATCTGGCTACACACGCACAAGGGAGGTCTGGAAGAGCAGAGGATGAGGTCTAATTGTGCATGCGCAAGGAAGATCTGGCTGCGCATACGCATAGTTAGGACAAGGATGACATCTGACGGAGATATGTGTACACTTGAGGTTGGAGATGTGTGTGGCACAAGTGAGTGTTTTCTTTGGAATGGATCCCGAGTGGGTTTAGGTTTATGTATTATTATTTTTAGAAGGGTGTTTCGTTTGAAAAATTGGATGGGTCTGAAGGGCATTGCGGGTAGGTATTACTATTTTCTAAACCAATTAGTGAGGTGAGATAAGAGGCTTTCCAACAAGTTGTATGTGGTAGAACTTGAATTAGAATAGGTTTAAGTTATAAAGAGAGTAGCTTGGATATTTACACATAGCTTCCAAATAAAATGTAACGTACAGTATGCTTTATTGAGAATAAATAAACTAGTATATCTTATTATTTATTAACGGATTAACAGATTGGATCGGATTGGATTTTTACAATAATCCGATCCAATCCATAAATGAACGGATTTGTAAAATTCCAATCCGATCCAAACCATTAAACTTATAAATCCAAACCAATCCAATCCAATGACAACGGATTGGATCGGATTACGGATTTTATCCGATCCATGTGCACCCCTAATATGTTGTCTCAACGTCGATGCGGAAAACATTAACCAGACAGATCTAGATGGGACTTTCATGTGAGGCGGAGAATTACAAAGATGGCTTTGATCCCTGTTTGTAGAAGACAATCCAAACGCACAATCAATCACAAGAAAGCAATCACGAAGAACACACACGATTTACGTGGAAAACCCCTACCATTGTAGCAGGGAAAACCAAGGGGAAAGAAATGTTCCGCTATGAGAAAAACATGAGTACATATACAAGAACCCTAGGAGATAGCGAATCTCCTGGAATGAGACTCTCTGGTAACCCATGCCTTAACTTTACAACACATAAATATAGGGGTAATCTGTAAAAGGATCCTAAACGGATCCAAAATCCGTACCGCGATGGCTCCTCCCCTGCACTTTAATTGGGTCGACCAAGTTCCATTTACGGAATGTACTCAAATCGAAAAAGAGTCGATGCTTTAAGGCATATTCCAACATTATATTTGACACTTCAGTGATCACCTCTGTAAATGTCGTAGATCCATCATTTAATCTCTCAATTGTTTTCCTTTCAATAGTTCAGTGAGTTTTTCATGGGGGCGGGGGCATTTACTTCGTAAATTCCATACATTTATGTTGTTATTGTACCGTAACTTTACATTAAATTAAATCCGGCTATATATGCATTTGGACAAAAGATTTTTATTGGCTAGCTGTCTATGCTTTGGATATATGAATGAGGAGGTTGGCTTAGCTTCCGAGGGAATTGTCTTTCAGGACAAAGAACATGAGCAGAGTGAAGAGTGCTGCTCGTATTCAAGTTCAAATCGAGAGAGCTGGGGAAGATGCTCTTCTTTAGGGGGAAGCGAGGAGGAGCCTTGCTCAACAGAACGCACCAGCAGCACTAGACACCAGGTTCTCTTTCTTTCACACAGCATGCATATGGATTAGTCTTAATCTCTATTTATTATTTTTTTTTGCCGAGTACAAGATTTGAACTTTCTCTTTTAGACTTGGTTTTGGATCCATAGAAATCACCAATCATTTGCCTTTTTTCTGGCTTTTGAGATGCAAATTTCTCTGTAATTATTTTCTTTCTGTTTTATTGGCATTCTCGAAGGATTGTCATTGGAGAAATGAACAAATGATGATGTACTCTATTGAGACAATTATGATATGATGACAGAAACTCAAAATATAAAATGTTTATGTTGTATTCATCACCCGTTTTGGTTTCTACTCTTATTCATTACATTTCTGCTAATTGAAAGAGTCTCGTAGCTTAATATAAATACGACTTTTGGGTTCACAGATCTCATTGCGGGTGTTGGCTACCCCCCTGAGAAGGATGCAGCGGAAGTCGACTGATCTTTCCAAGGAAAAGAGGAAATCTTCCTCAACCTCGAAGAATCCAAGGCGTGAGAGATTGGAGAAGTTGGGCATGCTTGGTCAACGGCTGCGACACTCCATCTTGAGGCGGGTTGGCCACAAGAGGCATACATCTTCCTGACCTGTACCATAAGTTTCCTTTTCTTTGAACACATTTTTTTAAATGTTTGGTTCAACCCGAGTTCTAACATATTTCTCAATGCATGCTGAGGTCCGCTGGTGTAGGTGTTTATATGGTTTTATTTACAGCACGCTGTATCTTAGTGTAGGAAGTTCTGATAGAAGACAAAAAAACTGCTTCTCGGGTTGAGTGTCAAAGCTGCATTCTGACCAATGTATTGTATTGATGTGATCTTCAATGAAATGTTTCTTTGGACTTGATGTAGGCTGTCCACCCACCATGTTGCTATATTAACTGCTGTTGATGAAATCGCACCGGACAATAGGGAAATGGTCCGATGGATGGGGAAAATAATATTAGTTACATAGTCGTTATATATTTTTGCTATTCATACAGAGGATGAAAACTCTATATGTGGACAAATATAGATAATAGCAAATTTATATCCTCGAAATACAGATTAAGGTATTTGAAAGAACGAATACAGATTATCAAATATCCGATGTTCATAACAGACTTGTAATGAAGAACACCTAAATATTGTGATAATTATATACTACAATTAGGAAAATATGAGGTTTTTGTGATTAAGAGAAATAGAGTGGATGGTTGTATGAGGTCTTAGGTTATGATTGAATTTGATAGGGTTTGGATGTCTGGTAGTATTAAATTTTTTATACATTTGTGTTAAAGAAATACTATCTCTATATGTAATAGAAAAAAGGAGGAAATCCGTTTCACTTCCATCTAATTTTCAAGATTTACAGCATGTACATTTGTTAAATTATAGTACATGATATTCGTGTTCACGTTTGTCGGATGCAAAATTTAAATATATGCATCTCTGTTTGTAAAAAATAGATGTAGTTTTTCTTCACAATCAATACAAACATAAATAATGTGAATACATTCTCGCTTTTTTTTTGCATCCTTACTCATGTATAAAAGATGATTTAAACTTTTGTTGCGAATTGTTGAAGCAAACACACAAACAAAATCATACACACAAGCATGAAGAACAGATTTACAAGGTTTGCTTGTAATTGGGTTACGTTATTGGATGGCGACTCTCATTTTTCACTATACGGAGAAGAAATAAAGTACACAAGATACATAGAGCCCTAAGCCTAAGAGAGTTTATATATTACTCTCATACAAATGGATCCTTGAAACAAACTGATCCAAATACCTGAATACAAAAGAATCGTTAATAAAAAACTTCGTCGGAAGAAACGCTCCCCCATACCCTCGCATGGGAGGAGCGCAACCTCCTCCCCAGACTCGCTGACTGGGCGGCAACAAGACCCCCCATCATGTTGGAGTATGATACGATAAGAGGGGATACATACAACGGTTCTTCAACTTCGGGATGATTAGGATTCAAGGCATATCAACAATCTCCACCTTGAATTGAATCCCTTGAGAAAACTTGTCAAGCTTCGTCGTGCCGTCGCTGATGAATCTGTGATTCATCACTTCAAAAGTCAAAAATAGAGCCTTGTTCCCGAGTAAATAGAGGCATATTTCCCTTTATAATGCATAAATAGCATTCATGCGTACACACATAATACATTCATTTTAGCAGTCCATTTGCATTCAAATAAGAAGCCAAAATCCCTTGTAAAATATCCACTTACTAAAATAACCTCTTCCTTATAATATGTACTCCTTAGTTAATAATATAGGGAAGAATGCCAAAAATCCCCCTTGTAAATTAGTCAATAAAGCCCTAGAACTCCTGTACACTAAAATGCACATAAATCCCTCATACAAATTCCGAACTAGGTCTACTTACTCTTAGAATACTACACATTAAAAGACCTTTAATATGAGACTAATTTCATCCAATTTGGAGCTCGTATGAGAAAGTTGGGATTTTGGGCCACTTTGTATACTACATATATGTATATATGTATCCTTGTATTTATGTATCATATTTGATCTCATCTCCGTCTTTGGTCAACATGAAACTTGTAGATCTCATCGAAATCTACAACTTTCATGTTTTGAGCTTTTCCAAATTCGGCCCCCTCTTCTCTCTACACGTGTATTTTCTTCCAGCCATTCACAACAGGCCACGTGGCGCCCTCTGGTCGCGCCACGCGACCCGCTCCCCCTTGCCTCATCCGCCCGCAGCCTCAGCCGTTGGATTACGCTATAGATCCAACGGCCTAGCTGCTTCCACGTGTGCCTCAATCTCCTGCCATCCGATCATCTCTTGCCCTTAATCTACGCCGCACGTTAGCGCCCTCACCAGAGCTCGCCACATGGCGGCGTGCACACCGCTTAATCAAGCCCTTGATCCCTCCATCACAGCCGCTCTTCCGTTGGCTCCCCTCGTCCCTTTGATCATCTCCATCTCCTCATCCAAGCCGCTCGCTCACGCTTCGCCCAGCTCCCTCCACGTGGCGCCATCACAGCCTTTTATCAACTCGCCCCGATCTAATCTTACCCAGCCATTACCGCTTCGATCACCACCGTTGGATCACAAGATCCAACGGTGGAGACTTCGTCTCCTACCTCCGGGTGCCCCTCTCTCCCACGTTCCCTGCCTTGCGAGAGGGGCACCCCCTTTCTATTTCCGGCTGCACATCAGCCACCTTCACCATCCGCCAACACTCCCACGATGAGCCCCACTCTTCCCTTATCCTCGCCAGCTACTCCATAACCCACGTCGACCTCCAGCCCGCTCCCACGAACTCCGTCAACCTCGCTCCATCGACAGAATGGCCGAGACCTTCAACCTATAAATCCCCCCTCTCCGGCCATCGTCGCACCCATCCGCCATTCCAGGGAAGAACCTAGAGCTCGGAGCTTTCGATTTGTGACAGGAATTGAGTGAATCCTTGAGCGAAGACGGACCTTCTTCTCCGGCAAGATCCGCGGTGCCACCGCCGTGTCGCAGCCCTCCTCCGAGTTGCTGCTTGAGCTCAGGGCCTTACCGCCCCTTCGAGCGACGACCTGGACCTCGAAATCGAGCTCCAAACCACAGGTAAACTCCTCCATCTCTGTTTGATCCTCGTTCTGATTTTTCCCTTTTTATCTCCGATTTTATTCGAGCTCCATCTTCATCTTCTCTCTCCGCTCCCACCTCGCCGAGCTCCGCGACGGAGCTCTCATCCTCGCACTGTATTTCACACCCTCCGACGAACCATTTCACATTCCATCAGCTCCAGCTCCGCCACCTGGGCGGAGCACCATCGCCGGACCCCTTTCACTCCGACTAGGCCTCGCCACTCCATCCTCACATCTCCACTAGCACGCACGAGCTTCGGCTACACTCCTAACACCTGCAGGTACCATATCGTTCATTGGCCGGAGGTCCACCGGAGCACCTATCGAGCTTCATCGCCAGAGCTCTCCTACGCGCCTCCGTCACTCCTGGGACCACTGGAAGCATCGCCGCACGACCGCGCGTCTCCCAAGCTATCTCCGAACGTCCGGAGAGCGTCACCGGCACTAGGAGGACCAGGCGGAGCAGACGCCTCATCGCCGGAGCCCAGTCCACTCCTCCGCAGGTGGCGGAGGACCATCGAGGGAGAAGCCCCAGCTACCGTTCGATCATCTCGATCAAACGGTCGACTTCACGCCACGTAATCCATCATCTGGAGCAGCCGACAGCCGTGGGATCTTTCTTGATCCTACGAACAGCATTCAGCCACGTCGCCCCCCTTCCTCGGTTCTCAGGCGCCGTCGGATCCTCTTGCGATCTGACGGTCTCTGATCGCGTCACGCGTCAGCCCCGACAACCTTTGGATCGATCTTGATCCAAAGGTCCGCAGCAAGCCACGTCAACGAAGACCAAGCCTCAACTCCGACCCTAGGTTCGGACTACCCGAGGCTACGCCGAGCCTCACTCTAGACCTCCAAGAGCTCCCGAGCCTCCGAAGCACCCGAGCCTAGGCCGACCCACGTGAGGAGCACGTGCGGCCTGGGTATTTTGCACAAAGGCCCTGGAACGTTTCAGATATTGCAAAAAGGTCCCTGTAAAGCTGAACCCACGTGAGGAGCACGTGACTGTTGGAGAAATTGCACTCGAGTCCCCAGCATAATAGGTAATTGCATTTTAGTCCCTATCAGCATATTTGCTTTTTGTATTTTTATTTTTCTGTATTGCATTTACACCCCTGTGTTTACACGTATCCCTAGGTTGCATATTACATCATTTTTCAATTCTAAAAGTTGCATTTTGTTGAGAAACTTGTCCTCTGTCTATTGAGCCACGTGTCACATTTTTGTAATTTCAGTGGAATTATTAATGAATTAATTGGTATATTTTTGGAATATTTTGCCCAGTGACACCTTTTAATTTCTAGTTAATTCTCTGTGGTTCCAAAAATCCTCAAAAATTCACAGTAGCTTAAGGACATTATTCTTAACATGCCATAAAAATTTCATGTCATTTACGCACATATCGAGGCCTAAATAAATTGTTGAGTGGTTTTCGCATTTTAATTTTAGTAAATTCATTTCACATTGGAATCAAGATCTGTCAATTTTCCTGGATTCCTTATCTTGAGTGATATCTAGGATAATTTTATGTCTTGAAGAAATTGTGATTTTTTATTTATTAAAAATTAAATTGTAAAAATCACCCTGTCTGCATATTTAATCCACAGT
This sequence comes from Ottelia alismoides, assembly GCA_037367405.1. Classification (NCBI taxonomy): domain Eukaryota; kingdom Viridiplantae; phylum Streptophyta; class Magnoliopsida; order Alismatales; family Hydrocharitaceae; genus Ottelia; species Ottelia alismoides. The sequence goes on from JAZKJV010001602.1 coordinate 906,667, forward strand.
AAATTCGTTTAGTGTCTAAAAATTCCAAAAAAATTAGTGTAGAACATTTTCATCATAATTAATCATCTGGCCAAGTTTCATAATTTTTGGAATTAATTTGACCATCTTTCTGAATTAACATTTAATTTGGCCTGATTTTGCATGTGTCTGCATAGAAAATAGAAAATGACCAAAAATATATTTCCCGAAAATCTCACACTTGGATTTTGCTAAAATTTGACCTAAGGAGACAGTTGCCTCCCTGAGTTCGACCTTGGACTTCCACCAAGTAAAAAAAATTCTGCCGCTTAAAATTAACTCAACATTAATTGAGAAGTGGTTTTTGACTAGCCTCTCGTATCCGACTGCAACGAACGATTAACATTAATTTGGACAACTAATTTGCTCGAATTAACTAAGGGTGCGGGGCGGGCTATCAGTCGCCAACCTCTCCTTGGGGCTATTGCCAACTATCGATATTGAGCAAGTCCAAATAGTGTTTGAACTTACTCCTAGGGACTGCCTTTGTGAAGATATCATTATCTATCGTGTTGACCTTCATCGCCTCGATCCTCTTCTCAGATCGAATGAAATGATATATGATATCTATGTGCTTGGTCCTCTCATGATGCACCTGATCCTTGGCTTAGAATATTGCACTGAGACTGTCACAATATATTATAGTGCGATCCTATTGTAGAACGAGATCTCCAACTAATCCCTTCAGCCAGACGCCTTCTTGTGTAGCCTCTCTCAAAGCCATGTACTCTGCCTCTGTGGATGACAAAATACCTGGTGGTTGTAAGGTAACCTTCCAATGAGACCCCCGTCTTGTTGGGGCATGATACGGTAGGAGGAGGTGCATACAATGGTTCTTCAACTTGTGGATGGTTAGGATTCAAGGCACATCAACAATCGTCCCCTTGAATTGAATTCTCTAAGAAGCTTTGAAAAGCTTTGTCGTGTCATCGCCAGCCCCTCCTTGTGGCTACTTCCTACTATAGATATTGAGCAAGTCTAAACAATGTTTGAACTTACTTTTAGAGTCTGCCTTTGAGAACATATCGTCTAGTTATCTGTTGTGTTAGCCTTCTTCACCTTGATCCTCTTCTCAGAACGAGTGAAATGATGTTTGACATCTATGTGCTTGGTCCTCTCATGATGCAACTGATCCTTACCTAAGCATGTTGCACTGAGTCTGTCACTATATATTATAGCATGATCCTGTTGTAGATCGTGATCTCCAACTAAGACCTTCAACCAGATACCTTCTTTTACAGCTTCTGTCAAAGCCATGTACTCTGCCTCTGTGGATGATAAAGTAACTGATGGTTGTAAGTAGCCTTCCAACTGATGACAGAACTCCCCAAAGTGAAAACATATCATATTATTGATGTCATCCCATCAAAATATGCAGCATAGTTTGAATATGAATGCCCAACAACCAAACACTATGAATCACTTCTTAGATGAGGCCAATGTCTGATGTTCATCTCATATAACGAAAAATCTGCTTGATTGCCTCCTAATGCTCCTTCAATGGTCCATGAATCTGCTAACAACGTTCACAACATGAGAGATATCAGGTCTTGTGCGTACCATGGCATACATAAAACTCCCAATTGCGCAGGTATAGGGGACACGTGACATATGTTCTTCACTGCATCTGACAGAAGTGCCAAAGAAACTGAAAGATGAATATTCACAGCGGATGGAGTACCTAGAGGCTTGGATGTAGACATCCCAAATCTCATTAGAATTTTTTCAATGTTGTTCTTATGCAGCTTTCCTTCTGCATGATCTCCAATGATATCCATTTCTAAAAGCTTCTTCGTTGCATCAAGTTCCTTCATGTCAAACTCTAAACTAAGGAGCTTCTTCAGATCATCTATGGTACTCTTCTTCTTGGCAGGAATCAACATATCATTGATGTGCCATAATATATAGATGAAGGAGCCATCATCCACCTTGTTGTGGTAAATACAAGAATCGTATGGGCTCCTTTAGAACCCATGATCATTCATGAAGCTATCGAACTTCTTGTACCACTGCTTAGGAGAGTGCTTAAATGCATACAAGGGCTAATTCGATATACGCACATGGTCTTCCTTGCCTCAAAATATGAATCTCTATGGTTGTCTCATGAGAATATCTTCTTCGAGTTCACCATACAGGAAAGCCGTCGTCATATCTAACTGCTCCAACTCCAAGTCTTGATGCGGTATAAGATCTAGTAGCACCTTGATGGATGTATTCCTTACAATGGAAGAGAATCTCATTGTAATCCACTCTTCCTTCTAACTGTAACCCTTCGTGACTAGGCGTGCCTTGTATCTGATGCCTTCAATGTCTGGAATTCCTATCTTTTTCTTGCATACCCATTTGCATCCAACGACCTTCCTCCCTTTTGAAATCTTGACAAGCTACCATGTTTGATTCTTGTGAAGAGACTCCATCTCATCACCCATAGAAGCAATCCACTACTGCTATAGCCTTCCTATAAGTGGAGGGCTCTGAAGACTCTTCCTCCTCCACAACATATAGTCCAAATGCAATCATGCCTTTAAATCTGTATATCTGCGACTCATGTATATCTTTAGGGGGTCGATCAGTAGCAACACTTGGTTGCCTCTCCTCTAGTTGCTCAGTTTTAGGTTGTTCAGCAACACCCTAATGAGGAGTGGTGTACTCAATTGCACAATCACTACTTGGTGCCAGTTCGAACTACACTTATTTGCGCACATCATCGCATGTCCCTGCATCAATAGACTCACTACTTGAGTGAAGCATGGAATTCTCATCAAATGTAACCTTCCTTCTACAATAATTATATGCTCAAAAGGGGACCAAATTTTATGCCCATTTATTCTAGTTCCATTGATGAATCCTATACTCATAAGGACTAATTCATCTTGTAAATGTTGTACATATTTAGCTATGCATTTCCTATATTTTTATGTGTTTTCTATTTTACAAAAATCCTTAAAAATTAGATTAATGTTGTACATAATTCAATGTAAATATAACTCTATAAAAAATCCAAAAAATAAGCAAACCAAAGGAACAATATCCATAAATTTCTACTATGTACATTTGATGTATTTTGATTTTGAATTCTACATGAAAGTTATAGATCTTATAAAGATATACAACTTTCATGTTGAACACTTTTTATTTGACACATTCTATTTTATTTTGATTTTTATTTTATTTTTATATTCAGAATTTTTTATTGGACCATGTGGCTGCATTTTGGGCTAGCCACGTGGCATGGCTCTTCAGAGCACCCTACCTCTTCTTGGACCATTTGATCAGATTGATTAGATAACCAGCAGGTAGCCACCCAAACAACGCCATCAACGGTCTGATCTTCAGATCAGACGGTGTCCAGCATGCATCGCTTCATCTCTCATCCACCTATACTCTGAAAATCTGATCAAATGATCAGAGGATCCTTAGCCTTCACACCACCATCGCCGAGCATGTCAAGCGACGACCAGAAGCTCCAGAGCTTCATTCTGGGCTTCCTTTCATCTTCTTTATTTTCTAGGTGAACCACCATAATCCCCCCCTTCTTGCTTTCTCTATTTTATTTTTTTCATACACTCACCTTCAGACAACTATCTCCACACCTCCATCGTACACCACTCATCTTCTGTAACAACTCCAATCATTATTCCCCTATTATAGATCTCTTCCCACATCATCCTTTCTTATTCCTGCAAGGAGGAAGATCCCACAACTATCTCCACACCTCCATCGTACACCACTCATCATATGTTTTTTACCTAATCAATCAACTGTAAATGATTGATTAGATAAATATATATGATTGATCAATTGATGACCATCTAAATGGAATTCAATAATGATTGATAATTTCAAGATCATGATTGAGGAGAAAAATCGATCAATGAAAACATATGATCGATACGGTATCATCGATCATTATGAAAAATAGTCGATAACTTCATCAAATCTTGATATTCCAGAAAAGGTAACTTTTGGTTAAAGCTTGCTGGATTTACAACTTTTGCAAATTTGATATAGATAAAACTATTACAAGGCTTTTGAACAAGAAACAACAAAATTGATAAACTACATCTGCTATAGAAAGATAACTTAACAAAGTCGTGTCGAGCCAAGATCCACTCTTGTAGTCCTACAATCACAAATAATATGCGAGAGACTATGGTACAATCTTGTGTGTGTCATCTTTAAAATAAATAAGGATAAAAAGCACTAATGATTTCTCCCTTTTTAATGATTATAAAATCTCTTTCAAAAGTTTAAAATGTTACAAACACTTAAGAATAAGCAATTGTTAAATCAAACTTGATATATGCAACTTATATCAATAAGTCAAAATAATTTGATATACAAATTCAAATATTGATTTCAGTTTCTCCCCTTACTAAAAGAATAATAAAACTTTGAATTCTTGCAAGGTGAATGAAGGATGTAAAAACTTCTTATTTTAATTCTCCCTTAAATCCAATTTTCTTTTAATCAATTCTCCCCCTTAGTCTATCAATCATAATCTTCATTTAAGCTTTAATTATAATTATATTTTTTGCTTTTTATTATCAATAAAAAAGACTAAGAGATAATGAAAAAAACATGCATGCTTCATTTATAAGTAGGAAAAATTAAAAATATTTATGTGACACACCAACTGGTCCCAATACAAAAAGAAAAAGAAACAGATTACTAAAGGAAAGAAACAACAAAGAACTACAAGGCACGACTAGTTATACGGTGCATTGTCAGAGTCCTCATCATGGGGTGAGTGTTGAGCCTTCTTTCCTTGCTCTATGACTCTACGAGTGTCTGAACTATACTCGTCTTTTTGTGTGGTAGACTCAGTATCTTCTTATTATTCTTCTTCAGGCTCTGAGATTGGAGCAGGCATCTGAATTCCCTTACCTAGTCTAAAGAAGGAGGTTCTAGGGGCAGGAGGTCGAGGTGAAGGCTGAGAAGGAGTAGGAGCTCACTGAGGTACATAATGATGAGCTCGAGCAAGGAGTGCATGGATGGGGCATGTGTGTCGTAGGTAATGGGACATGAGGGAACTGTGAGATATGAATTTGATGCATCACGCGAGTTGTTCGTTCACAAACTGAGCATATATGTTGGAAAAGATTCCATCTCCCACTGAAAACTCATCACTGCATCATCCATCTCTTGGATCTATCAAAACTCGAGAGAATGAGAGTCAATGAAAGCATTTTGATTGAGCTTCTCCTTGGGACTTAGACGATAGTCAAGATATGCCAAAGTAGAATTAAAGGCTGAGTTGATGGGGTAAACGAGCATATGAATGAAGCCAGATAAGTGTGGGACTGTGTATGAAGGATGGGAGTGGGTCCTGAGGTGGTAACAAGTGGATCTACTTCTGGTTCGTCTACTTAGGCAGTGAAGAGAATCGACTCCACACTGTAGGGTCAGACTTGGAAGACTCGGGCTGGGTCACGTGGAATGTGAACTCCAAATTGCTGAAGGATGTGGGTGACCAAGAATCCTAACGAAATGTGGGATATTGGGAGTTGAGACAAAATGTGACAAAGATAGTGAGATCAATTGAATGGTCAGAGTTGAACAAAGACATAAATGAAGGCTTGAACCTCAAGAGTGACATGAGTCAGGTTTGACTTCTTGTTGCGAAAGCACTGTGAGAAGACTATATCGAGGAGCCTAGGATGATGCCTAAGGTTCATGGCTATAAGAGACTTCGTGAAGTTTTAGACGAGCATTAGGTTTTACCTAAGGTCATCTTGGGTTACCATATCCAAAATCTCAAAGATGATTGGGCTTGTGTCGGGGCAACCTAGAATGATCAAGATGATTAAAGGGTTAACAAAGAAAGTGGTCCTATTGATAGTTGACCTAAGGCAGTAGTGGGAGGCATCTCCAATGTCCTCGAGGTTCTTGTAGAACTCGATAACAAAATCATGTGAGATTTAGTCTATAAGACAATCCTTTTGCCTGGAAACATCATCAGATTAAACATGTTCCTTACCCTATTCATGTTGAAAATCTAAGTGAATTCCAGGAAGCTATTAAATATAGACCACAAGATAGGTGAGGATGTCATAAAGTGCATTCATGAATAGGAGAAGATTCGATCTTCTACGGAGATAGATCAGGAGGAAAAAGCACCGTGGGTGCCATATGATAGTGCCCATTGATTCTTGTAACCAATGGCGTGCTTATAAACAAGTAGGACCTAAGAAAAGGAAAGAAAACAGTAAAAACAAGGGGAATGTATTTTGTCTGATGATTAATCAAAAGTGATCGATCAACTTAATTCATATGATTGATCATATGTGCCCTAAATGAGTTCCTTTTTGTGAATCTTAAATTCAATAAATATCACTCAATTTACATAGCCCTAATTCTCTTCTTATCAGTGTTGCAATAGTCGGCCGACTATCCCGAATAGTCGGTCCGACTATGAGGTGCGGTGGGGTACCCGACTGAACAGACCTCCAGTCGGGCAATAGTCGGTCCGACCGAATAGTCGGCCGACTGGCCCGACTATGAGGCCGACTGGAGTTTGACTCTTCATATTTTTATTTTTTATTTTCAATTTTCGATTTTTATGGGTTACATTTTACCACGGTATCATCACAAATGTCCAATTCTATATGTTTATTATATTGATTGGTACTTTTATCTTGGATTCATGTTAAATAATGACAATATATGTATAAAAATATAAGAATATATGTATTATAAATAATTTTTATATTAAAAAATACAAAACCGAATAATTCCGAATAGTCGCCCGAATACCGATTATTCTCTATTCAGTGACCCCTCCGACTGAATACCGAATACCGTCTTCTGCAACACTGCTTCTTATTAACTCTTTAAAAAATCCCTAATTCTCTTCTTATTAACTCATACCAAAGTGTAACTAAATGTTTTGTAAAAAAATGTCTGCTAATTTCCTGTTTGTTGATACGTAGACTAAATAGATATAGACTCTCAAGACATTTTCTCTAAGAAAAGTGATGTCAAACATCTATGTTCTTAGTCCTAGAGTGGTTGACAAGGATTTTAGCTAAGTCAATAGAGCTAGTGTTGTCACACAATATTCTATTCTTGCTAAAGGTCAAACCAAAGTCAGAAAGAATGTTTTTCATCTAGAGTAGTTGAGAACAAGCTAAAGATGTAGCTATATACTCTGGTATAGTTTTTTATAGTACCACACAAGTTTGGTTTTTTGGAAAACCAAGATACATATGCATTCCTCATGAATTGGTAGGTGCCACTTATACTTTTTAGATTCATATGACTACAACAACAACAACAACAACAACAAAGCCTTTTCCCACAATTAAGTAGGGTCGGCTACATGGATTCTTCGCCTCCATTCGGATCTATCTTGGGTCAATCTCGGACTTATATCCAAAAAACTAAGATCCCTTCGTATAGTCTCTTTCCAACACTTCTTGGGCCGTCCTCGCCCTCTCTTAGCCAGCTCAACATCCCACCACTCGCATCTCCTAACCGATGCATCAGTTGACCTTCTTTGCAAATGACCAAACCATCTTAAGCGGTTTTCTCGCATCTTATCCTCGATCGGAGCTACACCAACTTTCTTTCTGATTGCATCATTCCGAATCCGATCTTTACGTGTATGTCCACACATCCATCTTAGCATTTTCATTTCTGCTACAACCATTCTCTGCACATGTCTATGGTTCACAGGCCAACATTCAGAACCATAAAGCATAGCAGGTCTCACGGCTGCTTTGTAAAACTTTTCTTTAATTTTTAAAGGAATTTTCTTATCACAGAGAACAACGGAGGCTCCTCTCCACTTTAGCCAGCCTGCATTTATTCTATTAGTAACATCTCCATCAATTTCCCCATCATGTTGCAAAATAGATCCCAGATATCTAAAAGAATGTCTCTTCTGAATGTTATTGTCACCAATCTTCACCTCGATTCCTTCACCATTGCTTCCATCAAAGGTACATTCCATATATTCCGTCTTAGCCCTACTTATACGAAAACCTTTAGTCTCCAATTCATGTCTCCAAACCTCAAGCTTCTCATTTACTCCATCTCTAGTCTCGTCAATCAACACAATATCATCAGCAAATAACATACACCAAGGTAACTCATCCTGAATGTGACTTGTCAACTCGTCCATAATCAAAGTAAAAAGAAATGGACTCAAAGCTGAACCTTGATGTAAACCAATGTTGATATCAAAATAGTTGGTCTTCCTCGTCGGAGTCCTTACACAAGATAAAGCCCTATCATACATATCCTTTATGAGATTAATGTATAGGACAGGTACTTGTCTCTTCTCCAAAACTCTCCACAGTATCTCTCGTGGGACGGAATCATAAGCCTTCTCCAAATCAATAAAGATCATATGGAGATTCTTCCTTTTAGCTCTATAAATCTCCATTGTTCTCCTCAGCAAATGGATGGCTTCAATAGTTGAGCGACCTGGCATGAATCCGAATTGGTTTTCTTTTATTTGGGAAACTTGTCTCAACCTTCTTTCGATCACACGTTCCCAAATTTTCATAGTGTGACTCATCAGCTTGATACCTCTGTAATTTGAACAATTTTGAATGTCTCCTTTGTTCTTATAAAGAGGCACCACAATACTCCTCCTCCAATCTTCAGGCATTTTCCCGCTTCGCCAAATAACATTGAATAGATTCGTAAGCCAGGTCAAATCACGCTCACCTAAAACTTTCCATACTTCTACAGGGATGTCATCCGGTCCAACACCTTTCCCAGGTTTCATAACCTTCAAAGCCTCCTCTACTTCTTTTCTTTGTATTCGTCTATAGCATGCACGATTCAAGTAACTTTCACTACTAGCTAGATCACCCAAAGTGATCTATCTATTTCCTTCTCCAATGAAAAGTTTATGGAAGTATTGCTCCCATCTAGTCTCTATATCCTTCCGAGTAACAAGCACGCGACCTTTCTCGTCCTTAATGCATCTCACTTGAGAAAGGTCTTTGGTCTTTCTTTCTCTTGCTTTGGCCAACTTGAATATATCCTTCTGGCCCTCCTTAGAGTTGAGATTTTTATACAAAACCTCATAAGCTTTTGACTTAGCTTCTCTTACAGCCTTCTTTGCTTCCTTCTTCGCTATTTTATAGTCTGTGACCGTTTCCTCTGTTCTATCCTTAGACATAGCTTTAAAGCAAGCTCTTTTAATTTTGAGCTTCTCTTGCACCCCTTCACTCCACCACCAAGCCTCCTTTTGACCCGGAGCTCCTCCTTTTGACTCGCCTAGCATCTCTTTGGCTACCTTTCGGATACAAGATGCTACGGCCTCCCACATCTCGTTTGCACTACCGCTACAATCCCAAGACAAGTCTTCTAAAACCTTCTCCCTGAAGCTTGATTGCTTCAGCGGAAGATTCCACCACCTAGTTCTAGTGATCTTAGGAACCTTCCTTTTCTTTACCAGCCCTTTTATTTGTAAATCCAAGACTAACAAGCGATGTTGGGTTGTCAAACTCTCTCCAGGGATTACTTTGCAATCTTTGCAACATAACCGATCTCTTCTCCTCAATGCAAAGTAATCGATCTGTGTTCTAGTTGAGCCACTCTTATAAGTAATTAAATGCTCCTCCCTCTTCTTGAAAAGAGTGTTTGCTATGAAAAGATCATATGCATTTACAAAATCCAGAATGACTTTTCCCTCTTCGTTTCTATCTCCAAAACCATGTCCTCCATGCACACTTGCATACCCTGAAGCATCTTTTCCCACATGGCCATTAAGATCTCCACCTATGCAAATCATCTCTCTTTGTGGGATTCCTTGTAAAATCTTATCAATATCCTCCCAAAAAAACTTGTTTAGTCCTTTCATCTAAACCAATTTGTGGTGCATAAACTGAGATAATATTCAGAATTTCTTCTTCAAGCACCAACTTTAGCAAAATAATCCGATCCCCAAATCTTTGCACCTCAACCACACAATCCTTCAAATCTTTATGAACAACTACTCCAACACCGTTTCTGCCCTTATCTTTACCTGAATACCAAAGTTTAAAGCCTGTCTTCTCGATCTCCCTTGCTTTCTCTCCAACCCATTTAGTCTCTTGAAGACATAATATATGAATCTTCCTTCTTTCCATTGTATCCACTATCTCCATCAATTTTCCAGTTAAAGTACTGATATTCCAACTACCAATCCGTAACTTCCTTTGCAATCTCTTTTGGACTAACTTCTTTACTCGCATGCGTCCATTATGTGAGAACCCTTGCAAATTTTGGACTGCATCCGGGCGGTGATGCAGCGGAACTAGCTTATTTACCCGCATGCGTTCCTCATGTGAGAACCCTTGTAAATTTTGAACTACATCCAGGCTGCGATGTAGCGGCCCTTGCCAATTTTTCATTGCATTCGGGCGATGCAATGCGTCGCAAGTAGGGAACGCCCCAACGAAATCTGTATGTTTGCTTAAATCCATGTTTAAAAGATCCAAATGGTTTCGAGATAAATTCATAAATAGTGTTCTTAGAAGAAATTAAGAACACTGTTTACGAATTTATCTCTCCTGCGCTGGCTGTCGGCTACCTAACGCGCAACCCTCCTCATTTACCCGGGCTTGGGACCGGCCATGGCTGAGTTTTTCAGATTCATATGACTACTAGAATAATATGCGTTGTTATATGAAAACAAATCTAATGAATGCATCTTAGGATAAAAGCCAAAATCTTTTGCAAAAACTAGATAAAGAAATATTCTTTTTACGCCTTTTAGGTGGCTTTCTTTTGGTGCTAACTGAAAAAGTGCATCCAGATAAGTGCTAAATATATTGAGTATGTTCAAGTTAGACAAAGCAAATAGCCGATCATACCTCCATAAAGCTGTTGGCCGACATGCTTACCGAACTCATCCAGGTCTAAGTAAGTCATTGGTGCAGTTGTAGTAGACTTCCCTGAAATTTTGTTGAAACCAAATTTTATCAGCATATCATCTGTGTATTTATGTTGTGGAAAGAAATTACTAGACTTTGTATTCTTGATTTGTAATCAGAAGAAAAAGTTGAGTTATCCCATCGTGCTCATCTCAATCTAGTCTAGCATATCTTGAGAGAAATCCTTGCAAGAGTTGCATTAGTAGATCCAAGTACAATATTGTCAACATAAATTGATACAACTAATAAATAAGATAAGATAGACTTCACAAACAAAGTGCAATCTATTTTACCTATTATGAAACCTGAGGTGAGTAGAGAGATCTTGAGGCTGTCATACCATGCTTGAGGAGATTGCTTGTCTGTAAAGGACTTTTCAGAGCTTAAAGACGTGTTCCAGTCTCAATGGGTCTTTAAAATCTGGTGGTTGATTGACATAAACTTCTTATTTCATGAAGCCATTTAATAAAGTGATTTTAACATCCATATGATACATATTGATTCCCTTGAAACAAACAAAAGCTAGTAGCATTCTGATTGACTCTCAACGAGTGCATATGTTTCGTTAAAATGGATGCATTTTTGCTGAGTATATCCCAATGCAACAAGTCTTGCCTTGTTCCTGACAATTATCCATGCCTCATCCAATTTGTTCTTAAAAACCCACTTCTCTCCAATAAATGTTTGATATTCAGGTCCAGGCACAAGCTCACATACCTGGTTTCTCTTAAATTAAACAAGTTCATCTTGCACTGACATTAGCCAATAATCAACGTTGCAGACTTCGGCTTCACTAAGGATACAAATACAGATACTGTAAATGAACTTAAGTGCGATCTTGTTTGGATTCCTTCAGAGATTTCTGTAATTATCAACTCCTTTAAGCGATCTCTGACAAAGCTAAAATCCTTAGGTAACCCATGAGAATCACTATTCTTAGGGACAATAATATAATCTACTTGAGCATATTCCTCAAATTCTAAATCCTATAGCTAAGGAGTCTTGCTAAAGTTCTCATCAATTGATTTATTAGGCACTTCTACAACAATCATTATTTTTTATTGGATATCATGTAAGATTCGCTTCTCTAAGAGTAACCTAAGAAGATTTTCTCTTCACTTTTAGGATCAAACTTGTCAAGGTCTTCCTAGTGTTAAGAATAAAATATTTACTTTTAAAATACAGAAATAGCCTATCCTTAGTGAGCATTCGAAATAGAGATCAAAAGTTATCTTCTTTAATCCTGGCGAATTTAAGCCCTATTTAAGACATAGCATGTTATGTTTACGGTCTTTGTCCAAAAATATCTTAGCAGGTCAGATTCACATAGCATTGTATGGGTGTATTCCTAAAGAGCGCAATTTTTTCATTCAACTATGCCAATCTAAGATGTTGTTCTGGGTGGAGAAAATTCATTCTTGATACTAGCGTTAGCACAATAGTAAAAAAAATCATTCACGAACTCCCCATCTTGATCACTTATTAACTTAGTGATGGTAGATCTTTATTCATTCTGAATCCGTTTGGCTAGCTTCTCGAATTCGAAAATAGCTAAGTCCTTGAAAGAAATGAACAAAATCCAAATATAACATGAATAGTCATCTACTATAACAAAATAGTAGCGATAACCACTTAAGCTTTCAGATTCTGTAGGTCCACAAAAATCTAAGTTTAAAAGTTCTAATGATCTGACTAAGCTAATATACTTCTTGGACATAAGAATAAAACAATACGTTAAAACCTTTATTGTAGATCTGACACACTCAAAAGATTGTGTTTAGAATCATTAACATGGCTAAAATGACTAACAAAAGTTGAAGGATTTCTGATCGTACCTTTGTTAATTATCATACCTATGTGGTTGTTGCTAAAAATGACAGCCCACATGTTTTGTCCTTGATGTTGAGGAAGAGACACTTGTCTCCAGTCGTGTGCCATGAACATCCACTATCCATGATCCACTTGTTAGTGTGGTCTCGCTTGATGTCTTGTGAAATATGATCTGGTCATGAATGATTGTTTAAATCATCTTCTTTGATTAATCATGGTTTCTGCAAATACAATTTACAGGGTTCTTCGGTGCTCATTACTTGTGGGCCCTTGGAGTGTTGGTCTGGTTTCTAGGATTACTCGTTGGTTCCATTACCTTGTTGATTTTAACTTGGCTTATATTCTTTTTAGAAGACTAAGCAGGTTTTACAGGTTTAGCGGACTTAAACAACTACCCATTTCTGGGTTGTACCCTAACCCATACTTAGTTCTATTCATATATATATACCTCCTAGTAATTTGTCTAATTAGCCTTACTTTTGCTAGGTCATTTACTAAGGGGTATTTTTTATTAGTGAATATAGTGGTTTCTGTATTGTATATATTTATTATAAGTAACTTTATTTCTTTTCATGATATTTTTTGAAAGAGACAAACTAGATATAAGTTCTCTAATGTGATCTTTTAGAGAAATAATCTCTTTTGAATGATTTTCTATAGTGGTGCATGTTGTTAATTTTAGAAACTTAGTTTCCTTTTTTATTTTTACCACTAATCTATGTAAATCAGAAAAAGCTTCTTGTAATTTGTCTAAATATGGTTTTTCATAAATTACCTCTTGTACTTCTAGAACCATGAATCTGAGCAAGGATTCTTATTTGCTAGAATTGTCTAATTCACTTGCAGAGAGTTGGAAGAATCCCAAGTTGATTAAAAGGCTTTCCTCTTTGGGTACTTATGATGGTGTTTATGAACTTTGCTCTGCTCATATTTGACTATATGCTTTCCTTTGCTAGAATCATGACTTCAAGGTTCTTGTGTACGGTTTATTTTGAGGAGACGGATGCCTTTCTTAAAGTGTCCATTCTTTTTGCAGTAGAAGAGCTTTTGATCGCTTCCATTCTTTGAATAGTTTCTTTTGAATAACTTCTTGAACTTCTTAGTAAACATGGTATTAGACATGTGAGATATGAGCGAATCATTTCTACAATAAATGTTATTATAATATTTTGATACATCAATAAAAGTTATTGATTCTTTTCACTCTCTATCTGAGATTAAATGAATGATTGCACTTATAAGGTCCCTTAATACATTTAATGGTATGGAACATGGCCATCTTTATAATCATACAACTGTTGATTTAATGGTTGGATCATAGAGGTCCTTGGATGATAGCTAAAGAGTTAGATTGAGGACTCATCAAGCACTGTCAAATGATTACTACGAAAAGATCTCCAGCCTAAAACAGTGATGGCAATCCTTCTTTAAATGCTGATATCTGACCTACCTCTTGGTGCAGGTTCTCTGCATAGGAATAGAGATTTGGAGGTGTCAGATAAGTTACGTTAAAGAGTTGACTTAACGAGATCGAGATAATTGAGACCTATGTCGTATGCTGTCACGATATATGCACACATACTCTGATCGATGACAAATGTTCTACTATATGTCTAAGCATGTGCATTAGGCATACCATTAGGTTGATGAACTAATCAAGGTCTATGCACCGGCGAGCTGGTATGCATACAAGGGCATATGAGTAATAATATCTCTCAAATGAATCATGCAGTTCACTATAGAATCAAAAGATATAATCCCACTCATGAGATATTGGGACCAACCAAATTCGATGCATGGTTATCTTGCTTTGGATGAATGGTCAAATTTATAGGTATGATATGCTTTTGGAAAGCATATGATTGATATCAAGTGCCAATGATCAAATAAAAAACTTAATGATAAACCTTGAAGAAGACAATTCGAATATGTTCTACAACTTTGAGTTTATTATATGTCTTTCTGGATGCTGGATGTACGAGTATTAAGAATACTCGAGGGTGATGTGATCACAAACGATTGTATGACCATGATACTTCCATTCTGAGGGAGTGATGAAACATGTTTTGATTTTAGTTACTCCTCTCAAAATATTAATAATATGATCTTAATCAAGATGTTGGACATTGATCTGAATGTAATTTGGATGCAATGAGAAAATTAGATTTATAATTTGATTTAATAAAGCATCTCTAAGAGGTTGCTTAAATCTGGATATGAGATAAGATCTCAATATCCATGTCAATAAACATGGAATATACAATCACCATGTCCGCGAAGAAGGCACATTGTTCTTTAAGAGTTCAAGAATAATTCTATTGTTTACTATATATTTTAGCATTGGAAAATTGATGATTAAATTTTATTTTTCATGAATAATGGGAATATAATTCCTATTATTTGGACACATGAGAACAATCATCTAAGCTAATTAAATGAGATTTAATTAACAAAGATATGATTAATATGAATACCACTATCCATAATAATCATAAATATTATAAATCTGATTTATAATATCATCAAGATATTTAATTGCAGATAGGATTTACAAAATTAAATGTTAATGTTAATTAGATTCACATTGTACAATTTATTGTAAATGTAATTTATATTTTATATTGGGTGCTTGAATATGATTCATAATTGTCAATGGTATGATGAAATTGTCACAAAATAATTTAGAATTATCTTAGTGAAAATTTAAGAAATAATAGTTGTTAGACATGTGAAATAATTGATGAGATGAGATCTCACCAATATTGGAAATAGGTGGAGTCCATTCCTTATTAGGAGTGGAAATCACATGGGGACTCTCTCTGTGGTGTTCATCCACCATAGATATGGATGGAGGCTCCACTTCTTTCCATATTATTCCTCATGAATTAATTTAGTTGAATTTAAATTTATTAAATATTATTCAACATATTTATTTTCTTTTAAATTAATTAATTAACTTTGAAAATATTATGCAACAAAATTGTAGCCATTGATTTCAATTAGGAGTGCATCTTCACCATCCAAGTTGTTATAAAAAAAGGCTAGCCCTTATTCTATCCCTTACGGAAGTTGAAAGCAACAAATCTCTCTCTCTCTCTCTCTCTCTCTCTTCTCATATACATTGATGTATCCTAAATTTATATGCATTATTTAGCTATATTGTCTCTCTAAATTAAGAGATACAATAACATTCACGAACAATTAACATAAATTATTAATTAATGTATTGTAAATAATTAATACTAATTATTGAGTATAAATATGTAAAATCATGCCTATATTTTATGTGATTTTTAATTATTAAAAATAAAAAATAATTTGGATAATATTGTACATAATTAAAATTGACATAATTTACAAATAAAAAATCCAAAAAATAAGGAAAAATAAGTAGTTTTATTAATTGAAATTACTTACAAAAATATTTTCTTTGTATAGAGGACATCTTCTGTCTTTGAATTCTGCATGAAAGTTGTAGATCTCATTAAGAACTATAACTTTCATGTTGATGAATTTTTATAATCCTTCTTTATCTATTTATTTTTTATTTTACACTATTTTTTGGGCATTTACAATGTTTTGATTGGGCCACCTGACCCAATCGGATAATTCCACATGCCTGCTCTTTATTCTTTTCAACCTAATATTCCTGACCGTTAGATCATCCATCTCCTCTCATCCCCGATGTTCACACCCGCCTCTTCAGAGGCCTTTCGATCAGATTTATAAAGCGACCCTAATCTCACCACACACATCCAAATCTAAGCCCTTAGATCTAAATTTAAGGGATGGGAAGTCATCTTTCGCAATATGCCCTTTCGCCGCTCTCTTCCATCAATTATTGAGCTACTTGTCTTCATTGTTTCTTCCCAACTTCCTCCTATAACCCCCAGACTAACTTCCGACACCAACCTCTTCCATATCCTCCATAACTCATGCCAATCACCTAACGACACCTAATCCTAACTCCATAGCCAGATTGTGGTGGTTGAAACCTCCGCTTGGATGCAACCTTCGCCAACCACCTCATCTGTATATACCCCTTCCCCTACAACCACGATTGTTATTCTCCACTTCACGTATCAACTCTGAGCCTCCCAACCATCCTCTATGATAAAGAGATAGATATAGAGTGCGAAGAAGGAGATTGTTTGACGGCGAGATCCACGTAATTTCCGATGTGCTGCAACACTTTTTTGTCTACTTGAGCTTGGTTCTTTACCACGAACATGAAGAGAAGATTTTGGAGCATCTGAAGCTTTAGTTTTGGTTGATTTCATCCATATTCATCAATTTTTTCGTTCATATCTACTCTAGGTAAGATCTTATTGTTGGACATGCGAGCCCACGACGAGCCATTATGCAATAAATGTTATTGCAAATATCATTCCCTGATATGAAATGAAGAATGAATAATTTGCATAATAGGTCCCTTAGTACAATTAGGGTTATGCACCATGGCCATCTTGATGATCATACAACTGTTGATTCAACTATTGAATCATAGAGGCTGGTGCTTGGATGAATATCTAAAGAGTTAGATTGAGGACTCATCAAGCACCGTTAAATGATTGTTAAGAGACGATCTCCAGCCTGAGTAGGAGATGGCAATCCTTATCTCTCAAGGCTGATATCTGACCGACCTCTTGATGCAAGTCCTCTGCATAGGAATAGAGATTCGGAGGTGTCAGATTAGTTAGGTCAAAGAGTTGACTTAACGAGATCGAGATAACCAAAGTCCTATATCGTATGCTGTTACGATACAGGCATGCATCCTCTGATCGGAGACAGATGTGTTGCTATATGTCTGAGTATGTACATTGGGCAGACCAATAGGTTGATGACCTAACCAAGGTCTATACACCAGCGCGCTGGTGTGCATGTAAGGGCATATGAGTAATACGATCTCTCAAAGGGATCATACAGGTTCATTACTGAATCGGAAGACATGAGCTCACTCATGAGATATTGGGAAGAATCAAATTCCGTGCACGGTCGTCTCGCTTTGGAAGCTTGACTGAATTTGTAGGTTTGATATATACTTTTTGGAAAGTATATGTATATGATCAAGACCTAGGTATGATATATGCTTTTGGAAAGTATATCATCGATACCGACTCCCAATGATCGAATGAGAAACTTACTTATAAAACCCTGAAGTAGACAATATAAAGTTGATCTAATACTTCGGGTTTATTCTGAGTCTTCCAGTATGCTGGATGTACAGGTATTGGGAATACCTGAGGGTGATGTGATCATAAACGATTGTATAACCATGACACTTCCATTCCTAGGGAGTGATGAAACGGGTCTGGATTTTAGTGACTCCTCTCAGTAGAAAAGTAATCTGATCTTAGCCCAAATGTTGGACATTGATCTAAATGTGATTCAGATGCAATGAGAAGATTAGATTTACGGTCTTGATTTAATCAAGCATCTATGGGAGGCCTGCGATCTGGATTTGAGATATGATCTCAATATCCAAGTCACTATATGTGGAACAATACAATCGCCCTGTCCTTATCTCCAAGTATCTGCGGAGAAAGCGCATTATCCTTGAATGGGTTCAGGATAATTTCATTATTGATATTATATATCCAAGCACTGAGAAAATGGATAATTAAATGTGATTTAATTATCATGAATAATATGAATTTGATTCATATTATAAGGAGACTTATCTTAGATAATTAAATGTAATTATATTGTCAAAGATGTAAATGATGTGAATGCGATTCATATTATTTAGGCACACAAGAATAGAGATCCAAGATGATTAAATGTGATTTAATTATCATGGATATGAATAATGTGGATAACAATATCCATATTAGTCATATATATTATAAATATGATTTATAATATATAAGAGAGAGCTATTTGTGATTTACATTTGTTAATTAAATGTTAATGTGAATTGGATTCACATTGGACATTAAATTGAAAATGTAATTTACATTTTATTTTGGATTTTGAATATGATTCACAAGTTTCCAATGGCATGATTGTAATGTTCACAAAATAAATTGGATTTATTTTTTGTGAAATAATTTGAAACAAAAGTTGTTGCAAATATTGGAGAGAATCATGAGATATTGCAATCTCATGTAATATAGAAAGGAGGCTCCCTTCCTAATAAAGGAGAGGGGACGGCCACCAAGTCCTTATAGGACTCATTGTCGTCCACCCCCCTTTATGGAAGGAGGCTTGCCTCCTTCCTATTTCTCCAATAGAGATTGATTTGATATAAATCAAATTATATTTATTATATATTTGATTTTTATTAAATTAATTTTTGTTGGTTTTTTACCAACAAAATCTTAGCCATTGAAAGAAACACAATCAATGAGGACCGTTGGATTTGTGTTGTCCCATGGATTGAGATCCATGGATCCCAAAATGCTATAAAAGGAGAGGCACCCCATTGCTCTTCTTTACACATAATGCTTGAGAAGCACATCTCTCTCTCTTTCTCTTCACATGCCTACTCTCTCTCTCCCTCTCATGTGGCCATCCACCATGGATGCCCTAGAGAGGTTCTCCATCGCCACGACGTCGTCGTTATGTTGCCCGATGGTTTGCTCGTGGATCACCGTCTCCTTCGGTGCGCCTTGCTCGTGAAGAAGACGTCGGATCTCGTGTGTCGAGATCAGGAGATCCTACCGCTTGGATCATCAACATGGATTGCGAGAAGCACGCGGTTCATCCCCACACTCGCAAGTGTCTCCTCCGTTGGATTGGACTTGAGACAGGAGGTCTCTTCATTTAGAGACTCGATCGCAACCACGCTTCAAGAGGTAGCCCTAATACTTGTTTGTGGTTTAGACGAATCGATCCGAGAAGTGTTCTTGGATCATGTGGTCTCATCGCATAAAAATTTTTAATTTTCGCTGCATAGAACAACTAGTACGACTAGTCGTTCTTTGTCGTATTCGATACGACGCTCACGCTTCCGTGATGCGCTTGAGGATCTAACCATATCCTTCACTTATACAATGGTTTTACGTTGTTTTCTCCGTTTTATCCAGCTTATGTATCTTCAATACTCTATAATCTAATTTTCTATTTAAATTCATCTATATTCTCACATTTATGCATAAGTACCTAGTTGATGAATCCACGTTTCATCATCTTTATTCTATCATTTTGGCCTTAAAAACCCTAGTAAATGCGTGTAAATAGGCTTAATTCATGCATTTTAGCATTCATGCATATGTGTGTAAATGTTGTATAAAATGCGGTTTTTAAAGCCAAAATTATAGAATAAAGAAAAGAAAAGAAAAAGAATAAAATATTGTAAATATTTTATGACCCGAAACCCCGAGACCTAGGCATCTTGATGAATAGGTCGACAAGGAATAAAGTAGGGGGAGATAAGGGCCAAAACACAGAAAAAAATACCTATACATTTTATTCATTCTTTATTCATTTTGGGACCTATTTTTGGTTCCACTTTTTATACATCAAATAAAGAAACTTTGTACATGAAAGTTGTAGATAATTTAATAAAGAAAAATACAAAATTGATTTCACAGAAAAATAATATACAGATAAAAAGTTATGGTCTGAATAAAAATCCAGAATGCCAACTTCCCAGACCCGTATCTCACAAACGGAAACTCCAAATGCATCAAACTCACCTTTAATTGTATATAGGAGAAAATAATCTAATTAATGGTGGTGGTTTCGCATTTGGCGGAGCTACGGTTTGAAAGTTGACTTTTGGACCCTCATTGTATACTTGTACATATTAAAATATTCAATTTATTATTTATTTATTATTTTTATAATTTTATATTTTTATAATGTTGTAAATAATACTTATAATAATTATGTACATTAAAATAAGAATAAAAACCTAAATAAAAACAAAAATAAAATACTTAAAAATAAAATACATAGATACATTACCTATATATATACCTATATGAAACATACTTGTATTTTATTAAATATACAAAACATATCTGAAAATTAAAATAAAAATATATTTACGTATATAAAAGTATTCTATAATTTTAGAAAATAAAAATCAAAATAAAATAAATTAAAAATACCTAAATAAAAATAAAATACTTAAATATATAGATATAGATACCTATAGGGGCATAAATGCAAACTTGTAAAAATATACCTCATAAAAATAATTAAAAATAAGAATAAAATACTACATAAAATTACAAACACTTTTCATTTTATAATTAAAAATTAATTAAATCATTTTATATTTTTAATTGAATTTAGAAATTCTTTTTCCAGGGATTTTCCTGGTTGGTCCACGTGGACCAACCAGGTGGCTAGGAAAGTTGACCCGCTGGTCAACTCTCCTGCCTCCTCCCTGCTGTGCGTCAGAATGAGTTTTTGTCGTTTTTGTCGATTTTTTCGAGGCACTTCCTTGCATTATCTCGTGATGGTCCCTTGACGACTTTTCTTCCTCGTCATGTGATCTTACACGCCCAGTGATCATCTTGGGGATTGGACCTCTGATGCGCCTCGTTCACCTCGTCGAAGGAGCCCACTCGGCCATGCTTCAAAAACCCCCTTTCCTCCATTTTCAAAATTTGAACCCTCTTTTGACCTTGGTTTTGGCCTCTTCTTGCGGTGTTCAGGACCGGAGGGGTGACAGACCTCCTCCAGCACGCGCGCGGGGCTCAGCCAAGGGCGAGGAGCGGCTCCAAATCTCCCATCTCCGGCGCCGCCGTTGAGGTCCATACCTCGCAGTGCATCACTGCTTGAGGGCGTTTTTTGTGTTATTTCTCTTGCTCATTAGCTATCCAATACTTTTAGCGTTTTGTTTGTTAACTTATCTAGCATTCCGCAACCTCTCACGTTCACCCTCGAAGCTCATCGGACCCGCTCCGGCGAGCCACCATTTGCGCCACTCACGCCACCATCACCCTTCTTCCTAGCCCTGGAGCACCATCTGTCGTTCTTCCTTTTTGTCTTTGCAGGTACCCGGTGACGCCGCTGAACCATCTGGGGGGAGCTTCGAGCTCGCCGGAGGAAAAGCCCGCGCGCCGCCGTTGCCCAGCCACCATTTGCGCCACAACCGCCTGCGCAAGAACGAGGGGGAGGGGGCGTGTACAGTTGCCGTTGATCCTCCCCTCCCCTTTTGATCACAGCCATTGGATCCCCGCGAGCATAGACCGTCCGATCTCCATCGGGGTTCAATCTCAACCCGTCATCTGCGAAGGGGTATCGTCACCCCCTGCTGCGACACGTGGCATAAGTAATGCCCCATCCGCCGTCCGTGCCGCCTCTTAGGCTGGGTATTTTGCTTGTTTCACCCAGCGACATTTTGGATTTAAGAAATAACATTTAAGCATTCCTTTACTGTTATTAACTTTAGGTAGCATTTGCATTGTGCACCCTGCGTTATTAGCATTTGTGCCCCCGTCCCTGCCAGCGAGACGCACGTGCCTGTGCATGTGCGTCTGGCCTTTTTGCATCTAAGGGTCTGCTATTTTGTTTATTGCTTGTTAATACATGAACATGGTTGTAAGGTGTTAATTTTTGCGACATATTGCAAATGAGCCCTCAAGATTTTTGATAATCGCAGAACAACCCTTCCCAGGTGCGCGTGCTTTGCACGTGGACTTGGGATTTTTTGTAACTTTACCCTTGCGGGTTCTGACATTGGTGTTTGGCTCATTAATTGCAATGTTTAGTTATAAGTTTTGAGGAAATTTGCAGTAGGGCCCCTGGATATCTCGCCATTTGCATATACGCCCTTACCAGGCCCCTATTTTGTGCTTGTTTACTCTAATTATTTGAAGACTCATTTTTATCCCAAAAATTCTCAAATTTTAGACTTAAGCTCCTGTGCATCTATGCTTCCACGCCATCAATTTAGTTTTTGATTTTACTTTATTTTAATATTTATTAAAAATCAAAAACATCTGTTTTGTGCACTGTCTAGCTTATAAAATCCCTAAAAAATATAAAAACCCTTCAGAAAAATCCCAAAAAAAATATATTTTGTGTCTTTTAGTTAGTTTTAATTCCCAGCCAAAAATCATTAAAAAAATATAAAACCAAACTCCTAAAAATTGCAAAACTCTAAAAACCCTCATAAAAATTTATAAAATCATTAAAAAAATCCAAAAATAGTGTTTTCTTTTCCTAAATTTTCTTTGTTTTATTATCTTTAAGTGAAAATTAATTTGGAGAATTTTTGTTACTGTTTGCTATTTTATTTCTCCATTTTAGTTTCAGTTTTGTATTTTCTTCACTGTTTTCTTTATTTTGATAATCAAAAATACCAAAAACATTCTAAAAATTACCCAAAAATCACAAAAACAGTAAAAAAGTATAAAAAGACCAAAAAGACTTTATTTCCTTATTTTTGAGTATTTTTATCTATTTTTATAAATACCTTAGCTTGTCTTTTATTACCTTGGCTTTATTTTCCAATATTGAAAAAGAAAATATAAAAAAAATATAAAATATAAAAAGAAAATACAAAATCAGTAAATTAAAAATCAAAATACAAAAATATAAAACTAAAAATTAAATAAAAAAATATAAAATTAAAAACCCACAAAAAATAGCTTAATAGGCATTTGATCACTTGCACACACATTTTTGAGCACTTGTGCCCCGTTCTACCTGTCTGCTCCCTGTGTTCGACCTCTACACATACTTGCACTATACACATCTTGTTGTAGAGTTATAATAAATTTTAACTCCGCACATTTACTTTCATTGTTTGATTTATCTGTTGTGGGTTAATTGTTGTTTGAATCGGGATTTCGAGCGGTCACCGCATCGACTGCGGTTTCGCCTTGTGAAACCGTACGACCCTCTATTTCTCGGTTCAACAAATGGCGCCGTTGCCGGGGAGCAACAGCGCGTAGTTCGGGTCTTGTTTGTGTTTGTGATTGATTGTCTATTTTCGCGGCTTTTATTTTTCGCTATTTTATTTTTTTAGTTTTGATATATCTCTTGAGCTGTCTAACCTTCTCCTTTGTTGACTTTGTGCGAGGAACCGCGGATCGAGGGAGGCGCTCCACCCTAGGCGCCTACGCACCCACGTGAAGCCGACATCTGCCAGCCGAGCACCGAGGAGACGAAGAGGAAATTTTGAAGATCGAGTTCATTTTTAGTTGTAGAATTTATTTCTTGTATTTATTAGTGTAACTTAAGTGAGAGAGAGACTATTATTTGTAATAATACAGGTACCCCCGGACTTGGACTCTCTGGAGCCTAATTTCCAAGTGATTGTTCACTTGGGGGCTCTCGCGGTTTTTGTCGGCTTTTTCTCGCATTCTTTTTATTTTGTTTTGTTTTTCGATTTTCTTTCTTTTGTGTGATTGAGCCCCTAGTTCTAGGATTGCTTGCGATAGACTAAGGCCAAACACCTAATATCTTGCATGCACCTATAGTTTCGTTTGGACTTAGTCAAATTTTAAACAGTTGATCATCACCTTCAATTCATCGCGCCGCGAGCTCTCCCCGCAAAGCGCTTTCTCCTACCCTCAATTTGTTGAGCAGAGGAGGGGTGAGCCTAGACCGGACTCTAGGGTTGAGGATTGACGGTCAACTTGTGGTTCTTCCCGCTAATAGCAATTTCTGCAACTTAGGGCGATTTCATCGGCTTTGCATTTGCATATAGATAGGTTTCAATTCTGCTAAGCATCTTTGCATGTAGAGTGCTGGAGGCAAGGTGAGCATTTCTCTTTAGCATTCATCATCGATTGCCGCTTGCATTGCTTTTCCGCCTCTCCCTCTGATTTTGCCAACCTAGGTGATTAAAGGAATTGAATCCTCGTTAGGCTCGTGCATTTCTAACTAAAAATCCAAAAAAAGTGATAACCAAATAAAATTGGGACTGCTAACATTACTTGACCCTAAAATTCACCAAAAAGAAAAATTTTGTATTGGGGCGAGTAATCCCCTCATTGTCTTCGCTTTTACTTGCTCGCGCACACACTAAGGATAGTGCCCAAATCCCATTCAGCCCCCTAAGTGTTTGTGCAATCTTTGACTTTTCACCTAACTCTAAAACAGACAAGATTAAAAGACCGCATTTTGCGGTCTCTACCGAGTTGAGTAGGTGAATTGAGGGTTTGATTTATTTCATTTTTGTCTGTGATTGTTTGTGTGTCCTAGATCATCCCCGCGCATTTGCGCCTTCTTCTCCACTCTCTTGACTTGACCGTCGTGCTCTCCCGATCATTTTTCTTTTGTTTTCGAGATGGCCGACTGGAGCGTATTCTATCCGGACTTTGCGGATCACTCGTTCACTCCAGCCGGTCCACCTCCTTTCTTCCAGGAGGACTTTGCTCCTGATTTTTGTACATATCCACCCAACCCACTATTTCAGGATCCGAACTTTGACCTTCACCAGTCATTTCCACCACCATCACCTACACATTTCGACAACCCGCTCTTCCTTGAGTATTCCGATCCGGAATGTGATTTTTGTCCACACCCACCGCCCACATTCGACTCACCCGATCCTGGGATTTTGGAGTCACCTTTCATGATGTCCACACTTGAGACCTTGAATCAGATGATGGAGCATATGAACTCGAGGATGAGTGATCTATTTAGTAAAAATAAGAACCAGAATGTTGCTCCATGCTTTGAGGATGAGGATTCATTTGAGGATTTCCATGAGAGCTTGCAATCGCCCAAAATACAAAAAAATGAGAAAATTTTAAAAATACAAAAAGAGATCGGGAGACCTTTGATCGAGTCAGACTGTGAGGAAAGCGTATACTTGCCAGATCCTCTGACCACACAGCCTCTCACACCTAGTCCCACCTTTGACCCCGAGGATGCCGCTGTACAGACTGCTCTTGGCATTCCTCGTGTATATGCTGATTCCGACTTCCTCCCTTGTATGGAGGAGGTCCAAAAATTCCAAAAAATGCTGACTGAACCCGAAGTGGTGGCCACCATACATGAGATTATCCGTGCCCCACTTCAGCAGGCCATGATCGATTTATCTGCTCCTCTTCCCAAGAAGAGAAAGCGAAGGAGCAGATCTGAGCGTCATATCTTGACCATGGCCACTGCCCATGCCATCACACACCGTCCTGTTCCCAAGAAGAAGAACACTGCCACACCTTTCATTAGCTGCACCATCTCTGACCACACATGTGATCGCACTCTCCTAGACGGCGGTGCTTCTATTAGCATCATACCCTTCTCGCTGGTACAGTCTCTTCACCTAGGGCCTCTCAAGAAAACCAGGATGATCGTACAGTTTGCTGATGGATCAATAAAGAGGCCGAAGGGTATCCTTGAAAACGCTGTCATATCGATTCAGGGCACGAGCCACAATGTTGATTTTGTCGTATTGCCCATGGAGACCTCCACAGGGGAGCACTCTCCAATCATCCTGGGACGACCGTTCCTCGCCTCTGCGAGAGTCGTTATTGATTACGGATCAGGAGAGATTCGCTTCCGTCCTGCTGATGAGGGCGAAGCAGTGATCACCGCACCCACTGCCGACCAGAGACCTGCACCTGATGCGACTTCACCTATCTTGGCTGACCTTGAGGACCATGACCTTGATGATACCATCAGAGAATTTTGCTGTCTATTGGATTCCACTGAGACCCGAGAATTCCTCCCGGCTGAGGAAACCTCGGAAAGCATGGACCTCGATGTTCCTTCTTCTGGGACTTGGCGTTGTGTTGATGACATCCGCGGGATTTACACGATTGACACCATTGAGCGGAGGGCAGGTATAGAGACTATACATGACGGACATGCTTTGACTACTTCCACTGATGAGTCCGTTCCTGTCCATGTAGATACTGATGAGACTAAGGCCGAATTTGATTTTGTTGCTTTTCTTCAGAGATTCGGACCTTTTGATGAAAAAGATGATCCAGTTGAGATTATAGAGGACGAACAGAGTTTGACTACTTCCACCGATGAGTTCGTGCCTTTTGGTTTTGACCTGGATGACTCCTCGCAGGACGACTCCGAGTACACTACTTCCGATGATGATGAGTCCGTCCCATTCCACTTTGATATCAGCGAGACTCCCAAGGCCGGACCTAGGCGTACTTCTTCCACTACTCCGTCTGTGCCTTCACACCCTAGGGCCCCTGAGGACTTACACCCCGTCGACCCTGATCGGATTCCGTCCACTGTGGACCCCGATGTCGACCTGCACCACACTAGATCTATTCCTCCGCGGTCCCGCAAGAAGGTTCGCTTTCAACCTTCTTGATCATTTGTACATGCACCTCTGTTGTACATTCTCCTTGGTTCATCTCTATCTCTTCCGTATTGCTCGTCCACCCATTATCGTGTCTGCCTTGCTTAGGACGTACTTTGTCCTAAGTATAGGGGGGTGGACGAGCCGAGTGTTCATTCATCGTTCTGTGTCATCGCTCCTGTCGTTGCCTATACTTAGGGCTTCTTTCACCCTAAGTATAGGGGGAGTGATGCGTACATCCTCACAATCTCTTCTTCTAATTTCATCTCTTTTTCTTCTTTTCTTCTTTTCTTCTTTTCCTTGTCTATCTTCTTCATCTATCAAAAACGTGTCGCCCTTGTAGACAGTTTTCCATACTTAGGACGTACTTTGTCCTAAGTATAGGGGGGTGTGCACCCCGAGTTTCTCCATTCTTTTCGATCCTCTCCATTGTCTCCTCTTTTTGTCTATACTTAGGGATATCTTACCCTAAGTATAGGGGGAGACAACCTGAGTACGATCTGTTCATTCCCACCCTTGACCCTCCCTGCTTTGTGTACAGTCTGCTATACTTAGGATTATTTGATCCTAAGTATAGGGGGGACGGTCAACTTCTCATTGATTCCTTCTTTTATTCTTTAGATTTTCCTATACTCAGTACGAGTTATGTCTTCTCTTTTCTCTCTGATCTATGAGGACATAGCTCAAGCTAAGTATAGGGGGGTCGTATATACTACGTATATACTTTAGCCATAACTCGTACTTTCGTATTTTCTTAATAAATATGGCTAATAATTCTTTAAAATTCATTAAAAAATCCTTAATAAAAAGATGTGGTTATTCCTCAAATTCTTTTTGTATTTACTGATTAATAAATCAGGTGAAAATGTTTTTTGCAAAATGTTTGAAAAATAGTTTGAAAACTTTATGAACATCTATTGAAAACTATTTTGAAAATATTTTGTTTCGCGTTTTCAACCTTTGTAAAATGTGTGGATTGTAAAATTTCTGTTCTTTGTGTGAAATAAAATGTTTGAAAAATGATTTGCAAATGGTTTGAAAAATGGTTGCAAAAATGATTTGAAAAACCTATATATACTGTTTTGAAAGCCTTTGCAAAATAATTTTCAAATGTGTGTAAAATGTTTGTAAAAATTATTTTGGACTATAGTTTTCAAAAATTGTGTGAAAAGCTTGTGTCAAATAAGTTTGAGGAATATTCACATCACACCAAAATCCACTATATATATATGTATAAAATTGACCACTTACCCTTGTAAATTCTTAAAATCCACTTCTTGTATATATAAGAAGCACTCCCGTGTACATAGTTTTCACCTTGTTTTCAGCCAAAATACTTTTTATTTTCAAAAATTCCCAAAAAACATTTGCAAAATTAAAATCCAAAAACATCTGAAAAATCTTTTTGAAAAATACAAAAAAAAATTGCATCTGCATGCGCATGCATCATCTTTTCAAAAATCCATAAAAAGTTCAAAATCTTGAAAATTGCATCACAAAAATATTTTCTGCATCGCATTGCATAGCATTTGCATTTTTCGGATTGAGTTTGATAGTTGAACAAGTCTAAGTAAAATCCAGAGATTGGAGCTTGATTGGACCTTAAAATCTACCTAATAACAGGAACCTTATAGGAACTGGGTTTGAGGTACTTCAGGTCTAGTTGACTTAATTCTTTGAGGATCACGGGACTTGGTTCAATGGATTCTTGACTGCCTAAGTAGAGTATTTCGGAGCACACGTACGACTCTTGTTGATAATGACCTAACTTGGACACCTGCACCTTTCACATGGCTCAACTCAGTTGGAGTGGTGAGGGGATTGGATTTGCCGGTATGAGACGCACACAAGTGGAAACACTTGTCCTCCTCTAGGGAGGGAAGTGCACCCCAACCCGTCCAGTGATTAGGAAGTCTAAAGACAGGAGGCTGTGGGTTGCGATAAAGCTTCAAAAGAGGGATAGTCTACTGGCTCAAGAGGAAAAACTCCTTATGTAAATGCTGCTGTGAATAGTATTTCAAAAAAGAAAAAAAAAGAGAGAAAAAAAAAAGAGTTCAGGCATGTACAAAAATAAGAAGCCTGCAAGTATGTACATATGTTGTAAAGTCAATAAGCAAGCTTGAGTTCCAAAGTCATATCATGTGAGCCTGCAGCTGGATGACTTGACTACACTGGTCTTGCATCCTCGGATAGGTAGCTACACTGGCTACCGTCCATTCTTCTCTTCACCCCCTCCTCTTGAGCTGGTTGCCACTTGAACTTAGAAGGGAATACCCCGCTCCTCGAGGATGGAGTTGCTGGATTGGGGAATCATTGGGTTGTCGTACTGGAGAAGTCAGTTTCTTTGTCATTCTAGTTGGGGAGAGCCACCATCACTTACACTGTACAAGTCAGATTCATAGTCGTAAGAGTTTGCGTATGAGTTGAAGTATTTCTGACCTGGCTATTGAGGAGACTTGGACAGCGTTTTGGGATTCTCAGGGACTGTTGGATTTCAAATTCGGTTCTCATTAAGGTTCCGCCCGTACTAAAATTCCAAAGGTCCTACTAAAGCTCCAAACTTTGATTTTGTGAAGACAAGTTTGATAATCAAGTTTAGTCCACTTTTCTTCTTTTTCTTTTCTTTGTTTTTCTTTTCTGCACTTATTGCATAAGTGTTTGCTAGGGACTAGCAAAGGCAAGTATAGGGGGATGATGAATCCACGTTTCATCATCTTTATTCTATCATTTTGGCCTTAAAAACCCTAGTAAATGCGTGTAAATAGGCTTAATTCATGCATTTTAGCATTCATGCATATGTGTGTAAATGTTGTATAAAATGCGGTTTTTAAAGCCAAAATTATAGAATAAAGAAAAGAAAAGAAAAAGAATAAAATATTGTAAATATTTTATGACCCGAAACCCCGAGACCTAGGCATCTTGATGAATAGGTCGACAAGGAATAAAGTAGGGGGAGATAAGGGCCAAAACACAGAAAAAAATACCTATACATTTTATTCATTCTTTATTCATTTTGGGACCTATTTTTGGTTCCACTTTTTATACATCAAATAAAGAAACTTTGTACATGAAAGTTGTAGATAATTTAATAAAGAAAAATACAAAATTGATTTCACAGAAAAATAATATACAGATAAAAAGTTATGGTCTGAATAAAAATCCAGAATGCCAACTTCCCAGACCCGTATCTCACAAACGGAAACTCCAAATGCATCAAACTCACCTTTAATTGTATATAGGAGAAAATAATCTAATTAATGGTGGTGGTTTCGCATTTGGCGGAGCTACGGTTTGAAAGTTGACTTTTGGACCCTCATTGTATACTTGTACATATTAAAATATTCAATTTATTATTTATTTATTATTTTTATAATTTTATATTTTTATAATGTTGTAAATAATACTTATAATAATTATGTACATTAAAATAAGAATAAAAACCTAAATAAAAACAAAAATAAAATACTTAAAAATAAAATACATAGATACATTACCTATATATATACCTATATGAAACATACTTGTATTTTATTAAATATACAAAACATATCAGAAAATTAAAATAAAAATATATTTACGTATATAAAAGTATTCTATAATTTTAGAAAATAAAAATCAAAATAAAATAAATTAAAAATACCTAAATAAAAATAAAATACTTAAATATATAGATATAGATACCTATAGGGGCATAAATGCAAACTTGTAAAAATATACCTCATAAAAATAATTAAAAATAAGAATAAAATACTACATAAAATTACAAACACTTTTCATTTTATAATTAAAAATTAATTAAATCATTTTATATTTTTAATTGAATTTAGAAATTCTTTTTCCAGGGATTTTCCTGGTTGGTCCACGTGGACCAACCAGGTGGCTAGGAAAGTTGACCCGCTGGTCAACTCTCCTGCCTCCTCCCTGCTGTGCGTCAGAATGAGTTTTTGTCGTTTTTGTCGATTTTTTCGAGGCACTTCCTTGCATTATCTCGTGATGGTCCCTTGACGACTTTTCTTCCTCGTCATGTGATCTTACACGCCCAGTGATCATCTTGGGGATTGGACCTCTGATGCGCCTCGTTCACCTCGTCGAAGGAGCCCACTCGGCCATGCTTCAAAAACCCCCTTTCCTCCATTTTCAAAATTTGAACCCTCTTTTGACCTTGGTTTTGGCCTCTTCTTGCGGTGTTCAGGACCGGAGGGGTGACAGACCTCCTCCAGCACGCGCGCGGGGCTCAACCAAGGGCGAGGAGCGGCTCCAAATCTCCCATCTCCGGCGCCGCCGTTGAGGTCCATACCTCGCAGTGCATCACTGCTTGAGGGCGTTTTTTGTGTTATTTCTCTTGCTCATTAGCTATCCAATACTTTTAGCGTTTTGTTTGTTAACTTATCTAGCATTCCGCAACCTCTCACGTTCACCCTCGAAGCTCATCGGACCCGCTCCGGCGAGCCACCATTTGCGCCACTCACGCCACCATCACCCTTCTTCCTAGCCCTGGAGCACCATCTGTCGTTCTTCCTTTTTGTCTTTGCAGGTACCCGGTGACGCCGCTGAACCATCTGGGGGGAGCTTCGAGCTCGCCGGAGGAAAAGCCCGCGCGCCGCCGTTGCCCAGCCACCATTTGCGCCACAACCGCCTGCGCAAGAACGAGGGGGAGGGGGCGTGTACAGTTGCCGTTGATCCTCCCCTCCCCTTTTGATCACAGCCATTGGATCCCCGCGAGCATAGACCGTCCGATCTCCATCGGGGTTCAATCTCAACCCGTCATCTGCGAAGGGGTATCGTCACCCCCTGCTGCGACACGTGGCATAAGTAATGCCCCATCCGCCGTCCGTGCCGCCTCTTAGGCTGGGTATTTTGCTTGTTTCACCCAGCGACATTTTGGATTTAAGAAATAACATTTAAGCATTCCTTTACTGTTATTAACTTTAGGTAGCATTTGCATTGTGCACCCTGCGCTATTAGCATTTGTGCCCCCGTCCCTGCCAGCGAGACGCACGTGCCTGTGCATGTGCGTCTGGCCTTTTTGCATCTAAGGGTCTGCTATTTTGTTTATTGCTTGTTAATACATGAACATGGTTGTAAGGTGTTAATTTTTGCGACATATTGCAAATGAGCCCTCAAGATTTTTGATAATCGCAGAACAACCCTTCCCAGGTGCGCGTGCTTTGCACGTGGACTTGGGATTTTTTGTAACTTTACCCTTGCGGGTTCTGACATTGGTGTTTGGCTCATTAATTGCAATGTTTAGTTATAAGTTTTGAGGAAATTTGCAGTAGGGCCCCTGGATATCTCGCCATTTGCATATACGCCCTTACCAGGCCCCTATTTTGTGCTTGTTTACTCTAATTATTTGAAGACTCATTTTTATCCCAAAAATTCTCAAATTTTAGACTTAAGCTCCTGTGCATCTATGCTTCCACGCCATCAATTTAGTTTTTGATTTTACTTTATTTTAATATTTATTAAAAATCAAAAACATCTGTTTTGTGCACTGTCTAGCTTATAAAATCCCTAAAAAATATAAAAACCCTTCAGAAAAATCCCAAAAAAAATATATTTTGTGTCTTTTAGTTAGTTTTAATTCCCAGCCAAAAATCATTAAAAAAATATAAAACCAAACTCCTAAAAATTGCAAAACTCTAAAAACCCTCATAAAAATTTATAAAATCATTAAAAAAATCCAAAAATAGTGTTTTCTTTTCCTAAATTTTCTTTGTTTTATTATCTTTAAGTGAAAATTAATTTGGAGAATTTTTGTTACTGTTTGCTATTTTATTTCTCCATTTTAGTTTCAGTTTTGTATTTTCTTCACTGTTTTCTTTATTTTGATAATCAAAAATACCAAAAACATTCTAAAAATTACCCAAAAATCACAAAAACAGTAAAAAAGTATAAAAAGACTAAAAAGACTTTATTTCCTTATTTTTGAGTATTTTTATCTATTTTTATAAATACCTTAGCTTGTCTTTTATTACCTTGGCTTTATT
This sequence comes from Ottelia alismoides, assembly GCA_037367405.1. Classification (NCBI taxonomy): domain Eukaryota; kingdom Viridiplantae; phylum Streptophyta; class Magnoliopsida; order Alismatales; family Hydrocharitaceae; genus Ottelia; species Ottelia alismoides. The sequence continues at coordinate 939,558 of JAZKJV010001602.1, forward strand.
TTCCAATATTGAAAAAGAAAATATAAAAAAAATATAAAATATAAAAAGAAAATACAAAATCAGTAAATTAAAAATCAAAATACAAAAATATAAAACTAAAAATTAAATAAAAAAATATAAAATTAAAAACCCACAAAAAATAGCTTAATAGGCATTTGATCACTTGCACACACATTTTTGAGCACTTGTGCCCCGTTCTACCTGTCTGCTCCCTGTGTTCGACCTCTACACATACTTGCACTATACACATCTTGTTGTAGAGTTATAATAAATTTTAACTCCGCACATTTACTTTCATTGTTTGATTTATCTGTTGTGGGTTAATTGTTGTTTGAATCGGGATTTCGAGCGGTCACCGCATCGACTGCGGTTTCGCCTTGTGAAACCGTACGACCCTCTATTTCTCGGTTCAACACTAGTGAACCTCTTCGCTTTTCCATCACATGACTCACTTTAATCTTTCACCAACCTCGCAAACATTGGTGATCCATCTTGGGCTTCCTTTTTGCTCATCTTTGAGCCCTTAATTCCATTCCATTTCGAATCGTAAAGCCTTGCCTTTGCCTTTGCTTTTATTATAATCCTTGAAGGTACTCGAATGGTTAGAATTTTCGAATATCTCTGTTCGACCCTATCTTCTCTAGCGTGCTTACTATATTAAAGTTCTCCAACCTTCATCAGTTGTAGCTCTAATATTCAACCTCTTCGCGAGGTGTTGGGTAAGCTTTCCCGACCTTTAGGAGTTGCAGGAGATCATAGAGGAGCAGATGGGAGTTCGTCGGAGCATTGTTAAGCCTCCACCGCTCACGGAGGAGGTTTATTGGAGAGGATAAACATCGGTCATTAGATCATTTGAGTTGGGGATGATCCGACGATAGAAGTGAAGCCACATCACCCTTACGCAGCAACAATTCACTCTTGCAGTTTGGGAGATACGAACCTAAGCTGAGGCACTGTGCACAGACATGTGGCCCGAGTTGGGGTTCATCCGAACCTATAAGTCACGTGCATGGTGCATGTAAAGGTGGGTAAATTGTAGGAAAGCCTACATAATTCTTCAATATTGTAGATAAGTCCCATCTTATGTAAAATTTACAAATATATCCAGCCAGCTTTGTTTATTTACGATTCAATTCTATTTGGACCTTTATGTAATTAAATAAAAGAGCTTTTATTACAATTATGTATCTATCTTGTTTCTTTGATATCGTGTAAACCACATAGACTATATTAATGAAATTGGTGTCATTTGAAAGCTCCCTTAATGCTATTTTATATGGTGCATTTTTCACTAATTTGATATATCATCCACACTTAATTATTTAGATAGCACAAGTTGTCTATTAATCCTTATATTTGCCTTAAAATTAAATTATGTATGGTTGAATTACATTTTTGATTTGCTTGATGATGAATCTCTATTTCATCACCTTTATCCTTTCATTTTGGCCTTAAATCCCTAATCAAATACATGTATATAGAATTAATTTGGGCAAAATAACACTAAAAATTGAGCAATAAATATTGTATAAAATACTGTATTTAATTCCAAAATAAAAGAATAAAGGAAAAAGAGAAAGAATGATGTGTCAAAGACACTTAGGGACCCTAGAGCCCGGGACTTAGTCACCATGATGACTTAGTCGACAAGGACTAAAGAAGGGGGAGATAGGACATATCAATTATACAAACAATACAACAAAAAACTCTAATTCCTGTACTCAATAATTTGCATTTTCGAACAAATTTCATTTTTCTTATTTTTATAAACCAAATCAATAAATCCTAAAAATGAACATTGTACATAGAAATGCAAAGAAAAATACAAAATTGATTTCATTCAAAAACAATGCACAGTGCGCTTGGGACGAACTGAATAAAAAGCTGTACAAAAACTTTATGAACTCCATATTAGATCAAAAATTACTCAACTCACTTTTATTATTAATAAAATTAAATTATATATTTAATGATGGTTTTTTCATTTGATTTGGAGTTAAGGTGTAAAATTTGGCTTCTGGGCTCCCATTATGCAATATACATGTATATAATATTCAATATATTGATTGTTTATATTTTTATCTTTCCCATATTTTTTAATTTTTTAAATATTACCCAAATCACATTTCAATAATAAAATTAGATTAAATGCATTGAAAATATATTGAAATAAATAATGCACTTTGATATATAGGTAAATTATACCTATAATATATTTATGCTTATTTATTTAATTAAATAAATAAAATAAAATAAAAACATATAGATATGTAATTAGATAGTTTATAAACATATAAATTATCTGACATATTAATAAACTCTAAATACAAATAAAAAATAAATACATCAATTATTGGTATATATACCTATGTATAAACGGTAAATATTAACTTCTAATAAATTAACCTGTAAAAATAAATAAAAATTATAATAAAATACTAAATAAAATAAGAAATATTTCCATGTTTTGATAAAATAATAAAATCATTTCTTATTTTAATATATTTATTTAGGGAATTCTTTCTCTTGATTTTTGTTGGTTGACATAGACCTACCAGAACCCTTCTTGTGTTGACTCCTTGTAAACTACCCCTCCTCTCCTTCTCGAGCATTGAACTTTTCATATACCCCGATTTCCACCTTAATTCATGCTCGATTCACTCATCGCCATGCTTGGTGTGTTGAGTAAAAAGTGGAGATTTGATCTCCCTAATTCATGCCCACACCAAGGATCAAATCAATCCTCAACGAGTCAACAACTATCTCTGTTGCAAAGTGTTGCCTTCTTTTGTCTATAAATAAAAAACCAATTCTCTTTTTGAAGTTTGATCCCCCTTAACTCTTTTTAACCCCAATTATTCTATTGTTTGAGCTTGCTGGTGACATCTGCAAGCTCACATGAGCTTTGGCATGGAGAAGGAGAGTCTGTAGGTGGTGATCCTGCTCGCCAGAGGTTAGCTATAACGATAGTTCTCTTCTCCCTATAGCCGTTAGGTAAGAGTTGCATTCCTTTCATTTTATATAGTATTTTGTTTCCTTGGTTTAGCGTAATCCTTGATTTAGCCAATCATGCCCTAGTTTAGTTTTATTTCCGAAATCGAAATCACTGGAGCCTTAGGCACCGGCTCCAAATTCACTAAGATCACCCACTACTCCGACCCATATTCACCCTCATCTTCATCCTCTATACATTTTCCATCAAAACCCCCACATATTCACCCCAATCCTATATGGATCAGGTTCGATCGAGGTTATCGTAGTCTTCCTCTAATAACCATCTCTAACCAAGCAGAGAAAAAGTGTCAGTGTAGAAATCACTAGAGAGAGAGAGAGATGGTTGATCAAACAAAATTCAACACTGAGGTAAATTCGGTGTTGTTCACTATTTATTTATCCAAGTAAGTGTGCCTAGGTCGAATACGAGGCAGAAGGTCTCGCTCAAAATCTTCAAGTGAAAAAATAAAATTCTTGTGATATTTTTAATCTTTCTTTTCTTCTTCAATGACAAAACTCTTTTAAAATTTTTTATTTAATTTTTTTATTTTAATGTTTATTTATTTTCAAAAGGATATTTTCAAAAGATTTATCTACACTATAGTACATAAAATATAGTGAAATAGAGATGATGCTACATAGTAGATAAAGTGACTCAAGCAACGTGCTCGAAAAAAGGAACACAAAAAGAAAACAAAACATATTGCAAATCAAAGACCAAATTTCAAACAAAAAGATATATAAAATCTTTGAAATCCAATGCAAAATAAAATAAAGAAAAATACTCCAGAGTAGTGTTCAATGTGTCCATAACAGTTCAAGAGTCTCAATGTAAAAATGTAGAAAAAATACAAATAAAAGATAAAGGGATTTCTTGCAATTAGGTCCCTGGTCATGGATCTAATTGTAAGATAACTAAGAAGTTTTACTATTAGATCCTGTATGGGGACCTAATTTTTAATAAATTTTCCTCTAGAGTCATGCTTGAATTATGGATGTTTTCAAGGGCTCATGCGTAATTTTCACACCCCATCGCAATGAATGAATTGGATTATAAATGTCCATGCAAGCTAGATCGTCGATGAAGTGACACACATCAACCACCTGCTCTCTGCATTCTTGAGCTATCCGTCCACTTTCCTAGAGAGCGGTGACGTTCTTAATAGGATCCCACTCCAACGATGGATGATCGGAGGTGGGGCTGGAGAGGGTACTCCTCACCCTTTCGAGCGCTCCCACTACAAGAGGTGTCGAAAAAAGATTAGATATGGGAGATGAAATGACACTCAACAGTAATTATGGCATCAAGACCTGTAAGAAGTCCAGAACTATGACTTGGTGAAAATCAATGACCAAGTTTCTGCTTGCAATGATGGAATAATTGCCCCAGATGTCGTGTAAACCTGTAAAGATCAATGACTTGCTCGATTAGTATGCAAATCAACCAATTGGTTAATGGGTTCTAGAGGTTCCAAATCGTTTTCAGAATACAAGATTTCAGATGAAATTGGGGGTGAATTGGGATCTAATTGAACATAGTTTGATGTGTGATTAAGAGAGAGATATTTACACCTATCTTATTATGAGATTAAGCTACTAATAAGAGCACACAGATCAAGGAAATAAAAAAAAAGGATGGAGGATACTTGCGAATATCAATGTTTATGACTCTGTAGTCTTCGCTCGATGAGGCAGCCTTCCTGGAGCTCGACAACACGTGAAGCATTGATGCAAGGCCGACAAAGACTTGGAATAACTCCTTTGACAACCAAGGTTCCATGCAGGGTGGCCACGAGGAGCTGTCACCTCCTTGGTTGGCTGGACTCGGGGGGAAGAAGTTAGGGATTCTGCTAGTTTTGTTCTGGAGAAGGAGAGTTACTTGGCTCGAGCCAACATTAGGTCACCAAATAAGTGAAATGAAGATGGGTTGGGGTAGATCTAATGGTGGGAGAGCATCAAAGTGGTTAGGAGTAGGGAATCAAGGGTTTGGATGGCTTTTAGGTGAAAGGTTTGGTGGGAATAAATTGGAGAAAAGAGGCCAATGGAACAACGCTCTAGCATCTCAGTTCTTGAGGAAGATGGCCATGTGTTGACACGTGTTAGCCCTTGGTAGGCTAGAAGGGATAAATATTGTAAATTAATTAATAAATAGTGAATAACATTATTTAAACTAGGTATACAAATAAAAATGTAAATAATTAAATTCACTAATTTATTATATAATTTATTTTAATAATATATATATATATATATATTGAATTATACCTATAAGATTAATGAATAGATATATCGAATATCAATAAATAGGTTTTTAATTTTTAATTTGATAACTTAATAAATAATACATTATTTTTATATTTGATTAATTTCTAATATAATAAATAAATGTGTATGTTTTTATGGATTTTAATAAATTAATTTAAATATATAAATAAATACATGTATAAGTGTTGTAGTTCAAATTCATATATAAATTAGGGTTTTGATTTATTTAGCATATTAAACAATGTCTAAAAATCCTGAAATAATTTATAGACATTGTACGAGATTAAGAAAATAATTAGAAATTATAAAATCACTAAAGTTATAAATAACATATCTTGAATAAAATAACTACCCCCAAAACCCAATTGTCATTAGGTCCCAACTTTGACTTTTTGCAAACAGACTCCAATTTTAGTGAAAAACCTTCGTTAATTAGATAATATTATTTTAAAAACTTTAAAATTGAGCAGATTGAAATTTTAGTTTATAAGAAGAAGTTTTATGATGTTCGAACGTTGAGAAATTGACAATTTAAAAGTTAGATTTCTTGGCATATATACAAGATGTGATTTTTAAAGATTTTTATATTTTTATATACATTTTTAGAAATAAATAGGGAAAGAGTTTAGTGAAAAATATACAAATGAATTGGTTAAAATCATTGAAGTTTTGATATATATATATTAGATAAATAATGAATAATGTGTAGAACGCGTGATTAATTCTTTTTGATGTTTTCTTCCTTATATCCCCTACTTATTTGTTTGTCGACCAATCCATGCTCACTTTGTCTCGAGGGTTATGTTGTATAAATATATCCTTCAGTTATATTTATATTTAATCTAGTCATACTGTACATATATACATATTTACAGTCTGCCTTTTTTATTGTCTTTCTTTTTATTCTTTTATTTATTTACATGTTATTAATGCCTAAAATGTTATTTTTTTCATGAGTTTTCTTTTGATAAAACATGGGCTTTAATACATATTTATATGTATTTGTTAAGAGTTATAAGACAGAATGCGGAAAGAATGTTAATGAATCAAGGATTCATCAACCTCCTATACATAAACTTCGCTACTCCATTGGAAAATACTTACTTGAAAAATAAGGGAAAAAGAAAGAAAGTTAGATTGAATTTGTTTTCCCGAATCAATTCATGAGAATAAACAAAGGATAGAGCTTGTCCGGGCCCAAAACGAACATTTTATCTGAGCCTTAAACATGATTAGGAGTTTAATCTCAACAGTCCTCAAGTTCCACAAATCCTTATTTAGGTTCACCTCAAAAACCAGCTCAGGTCCACTTATCTATATGGCTAACTCTATCAACCTTGAATTCAATTTGTACTGTGTGAAAATTGTGTTAGCTCTTTGATGAATGTGTGATTCATCAATCTAAAAGTTGAAAATAGATCTTTGTTCCTAAGTAGTTAACTGCGTTTATCCATTTATTTTGCACTATTCCCATTCATGCATTTAGAATTGATGTCTACATTTTAGAATGCATTTTTGTACTAAATAAGAACCCAAATTCACTTTAAGTATCACATGTATATCACATATTTCCCTTATTTTTATCTATTTTTATTAATACAAAATTTAATAAAATCAACTCTATAGTGTCTATATTACAAACACTAATAAAGGAAAATTTTAGAAAATACTAACTTGCAAAATTGACCAATAAAACCCTTACCTTAGTTTGAGACTAAGAAACATAAAACGTGAATATCTCTCTCATACAATCTCCTATAGACTCATACTCACTTTTGAATTAATGTACGATCAATTATGAAACAAGACCAAATTCCAAAGAATTCCAGTTTGGTAGGTGAAACTTGAGTTTTGGACCCTTTTGTATATTGTACATATGCCCCCATTATTTATTTATTTAATCTTCTATTTTCTTAAATTATTGAAAATCCAAAAAAATAGATTAGGGTGTAAATATTTGTTTCATATTTTTTTTAAATTTATTTTGATTTTTATCTTATTTAAAAATGATAAAAAAATATGTAAAAAAATAAAATACAGTATTTTATATCTATTAGATTCCACCAAAAATACTTTTTGTACATACGATTTATTCTTCTTTATGTTCCTTCACGAAAGTTATAGATTTCGTCAAGACGAGCAACTTTCATGTTAACCACTTTTTGATTTGACCCTTTTGTTATTTCATTTTTATTTTTATTTACATTTAATTTTTGATTTTTCTAGGAGCGACACGTGATAGCTCCTAGAGCCACCACGTGTCACCTCCATTTTTTTGTTTTCTTTCTTTCTTTATTTTATTTATTTATCTTATTATTTTAATTATTTTAATTATTTTAATTATTTTCTTATTATTTATTTTATTATTATTTTATGTTTATTTTCTTCATTTATATTTTCTATTTCAATGAATTATTTATTACAATTATTATTATTTCTTTAATTTTATTTTACTTTATCTCATTTTTCCATGTGGTCGCGCCCCTCGCACCACGTGGCACTTTCCTCCTCTTCTTCCTCGTGTAAGATTGCACCCTCTGCCCTTCCTGGTGGTTGCACAACCCGCATCCCTCTTTCTCCTCTATCCTCACAACTTCCTATGACCCTGCGCCAGCCACTCGTGGTGGTTGCGCAACTTCCACAACTCATCACTCCTTCCCTGTCACTCCCTCTCTCTTGATGACCTAAAAATCCCGCAGTCCGAGTTAAGGTGTAAATCAGGGTCATTGCGACCCGAACCGCGAGGCTAAGTCAAGAAAAATAAAGACCACCAAATATAAACCAAGAAAATAAAATGAATAGCGGTCTTTCTATTTTATTTTACCAGGTATAGATACTAAGGTCGAACACAAGGAGCATAGATTGGAAATCCTACGAAGTAGTCGGAAATCAAAACTGAATATTTTTTGGTGAATTTTTAAGTTTTCACAAAGGAGTCTACTGTAATTTTCACACAATATTTAGCACATGTCCAAATAAACCACGCACAGGGGTATGGATGTAAATAAAGAAACTATTTCATCAAAACATAACATCCATATATTCCACGAGAAAATATGCAAATGTCACAGAAAGGCACGTGACGATGCACGTGCACCCATACAAACATGAATAAATAGCAAATATAAAAAACTACAGGGGCTATAATGCAAAAAGTCCACAGTGCTATATTTATTTTATAGAATAAATAAAAACATAAAGAAATTGCAGAGGGAGAGGGCGCAAATTACCCAACAAGGAGCGTGCGGGTCACGTGGGTGACAGGTGGCTGGCGGTGAGTGGCTGGCGACGTGCGGAGACGATGCTGACGTCTGGCGCATCCAACGTCTCTGACATTATGGCGAACGTGGGGAGTACGTGGCCGTTAGATATGATATCTAACAGCCTGACAGGAGCAGGCCACGGACGATTCAGATGGAGTCTGGAGAAGAGGTGTGATCTGACGGTGGAGATGGCGTCTGGACGAACTCCTCCCTGGCGAAGTTCGCTGAAGGACTGGGGGTGCTCCGAGTGTCCGATGAGTGATCAGGAGGGAGGGTTCGTCTCGCGATGGTCCTCCGCGTTGGGTGGCTGTGGCAGATGGAGCATCCGCCGGTCGAATCTCCGGGAAGGGGGGTACGACCTGAGATAGCTCCGGCAAGGGGTATGAGATGCGATCTGGGGGGCAATCTTGCACTCCTTGACATGCAAACAAAAGCTCTCGCTCGGAGGCGCTCCAACATTGGATGAACAGCAAAGGGAAGCGACGGTGGGAGGCATAGGCAAGTTTCAGTGAAGATGTCGGAGGGAACCTAGCTCAATCTCGGCTCGTATAGCCAATATCGAGACGATCAGACTATGGAAGAAGGTGACGATGGAATGAGGGGTAGATCTGACCGGAGGAAGATGGTCGATGGAGCTCTAACCACTGGGTCAGAGACGACGGAGGTTCGATGAAGGGTTTGCGATAAGATAGTGTTGGGCTCGATGATAGATCTACCTAAGGGTCTGAAATCAATCCTGAGCTCTTGGGGAATGTGGCGAAGGGGGTCGCCGCCTCGATTACACTGCGGTAGGAGGGGAGGCTCGAACGTGGCGGCGCTTCGGCCACGTACCTTGAGCAACAGCTACATCGCCTCTATCCGGCCACCAAGGAGTGCTTCCGGTCGCTGTCACCAAGGGGAAGTTCGTTAGGGTAGAATGAGGGCTTGCGACGCGAGCTACTGAGCTGGGAATCGAATGGGAGGTTTTATACGTAGCTCCAGGTGTCGAGGTTGAACGAGCACGGGCACACGAACAAAGAAAGATCTGACCTTCCCTAGGGATCCGCGAGGGTCGTGGATCCAAGGGGAAGATTGAGCGAAGAAATTGGGGCGAAAGGGGCCCAGATCTGGTCGAGAAAATTTGGAGAAAGTGGAGTAAAAATCGGATCCGGGCATAAGTGATCATGGGGTGGGGGGGGGGGGAGTTGACCGAGGTCGACAATCCCCTGTGGACCAATCAAATAATTCCAAAGTCAAAATTATTTATAAATTAATATTGAAAATCGAAAATGATTTTATTTAAAATATTTTCAACTTGAAAAATGTTTATTTATTTTCAAAATTATTTCTTTAGTGATATTTATTTATTTCTTTTGAAAAATAAATTAAGATATATACATTATATTATAATATGTGCATAAATAAAATATTTATTTATTTATTTTTGTTTTTAATTTTTATTTTTTTATTTTTGTATAAAAACCCTAATTTTATATTTTATTTATTTACAACATCAAATTTAGAGTATAAAATAATTTTTATTTTATTTTTATGGTTTATTCACAAGGGTGAAAATAATAGTGGTAGATACATATATACATGGTATATGTAAATGTAGAGAGAGAAATGATTTTTATTTTGGGTTTTATTGTATTTATCTCATTTTTGTTTATTTTTAGAAATATATATAATCATAGAAACACATTTTTATTTTTATTTTTGGGAAAATAAATTATATATATATGGGATATGTACAAGGATGAGTGGCCCTATCTCTCTCTACTTATTTTATTGGGCGGTCAGGCCCATGTTGGGCCCTATCTTGGGTTCAGGTCACTCAATATTTATTCTAAATATTTCCTTCTTTTTCTTTATTTTCTTTATTCTTTTATTTATGCACAAATGCATGCTAATTATTGAATATTAACAGATGCATGCCTATTGGTATCTTATTGCATTAACAACTATATGCATGGTATTTTGCCAAAATATCTAGCTAAAATAAAAGAATAAAGAGTGATGAATGAGGATTCATCACCCCCTATACTTTACTTTGGCTAGTCCCTTAGCAAACACTTATTTAAAAAAGGAGTGAAAGAGAGAAAGAAAAAGAAAAAGAAGGGAAATCAAGAGTGATTATTGAACTTCCCTTCATTAAATTGAAATATGGAGCTCAGTTAGACCTTTGGATTATTAATTTGTCGGAACCTTATTTGGACTTAAGCTTAAAACTCAACAGCCTCTGAGTTCCACCAATCTATGGTCAAGACTCCTCAACAATCCGGATCAGAACAAGTCTACATACACAAACTCTAATGACCATGAATCTTTCCTTGTACTGTGTAAGTGATATGTAGCTCCCCACCTCAGAAATGACAAAGAGACACCCCCTTTAACAAGGTAACTCTAATGCCTCAGTCTAGCAACTCTTTCCTCGAGGAGCGGGGTATTCCCTTCTAAGTTCAAATACAATCGGCTCAAGAAGAGGGGGAAGAAGAGAATGGACCATGACAAGTGTAGCCATGTATTCTTGGGAGCCCAACCAGTTGAGCTGAATCTCCCGCTGCAAGCTTCATGAGATGGTCGTGTGTAACATAAGCTTTGCTTTATTTGACTATATACACTCCGGTGGGTATTTTATTTCAATCAGACCCATCACTTTTTTGGAGTTTTTCTTTCTTTGAACTTTTTTTTGATGTGCATATGTACAACATATCTACATGGTGCAACATATTTACATATGGAGTTTTTCCTTTTGAGCCAGTAGACTATCCCTCTTTTGAATCTTTATTGCAACCCACAACTCCTGTCTTTAGACTTCATCACCACCAGACCAAGTTGAGACGCACTTCCTTCACTATAAGAAGAAGAGCGATTCCGCCTAGAAGTACTACCCTCTTATGCTACCCCAAGCCAAAGGAAACTGCCTCCTCACCACCTCATCCGTGGAGAGGTATGTGTAAGGTGCTTGTGCAAGTAAAGCCATTATCTCTGAGAGTCATGTGTGTGTTGTTAAGTGTTCTACTTAGGCTCATAAAGATGACATATGCTCATAGCCTAGTGGACTCAAAGAATTAAGTTCCAAATGGACCTGAAAAGTCTTAATCCTAACCCCTAAAAGGTTCCTCTTAGAATTAGGAGGATTAAGGTCTTAACCAAGCTCCATTTTCCAATTTAATTCCATCCTAGTTTAAATGTCAATCAAGATTCATAAAAACTGTACAAATATTTAAAGATATGCAATTTTTACAAAATTTTTGAAAATGTGCAAAATTTTTGAAAATGTTTGAAAACATGGATGTATGTGTGAATGCAGAAGTTTTGCAAAATATTTACACACATTTACACAAGGTTTTTGCAAACTTTTTATTTTTCAAAATATTTTACAAAACTTTTGTACTATATACATAATTTTGATATCAAATATTTACACACTATTTACACAAATCATTTTTACAAACATTTGTACAAATATAATTTCTATAAATAGCCATGTATGTGCAAGAAGAATTTTATGTACAAGGAAAAATTTTAAATGTTTGTGGTTTTTGTGTAAAAGGATTTTAGCCATGTTTATTTATTGACACACTCACACAAAGTACGAGTTATGGCTAAAGTATATATGAAATATATACGACACCCCCCTATACTTAGCTCGAACGATGTCCTCAGAGTGAATCAAGAGCGATGAAGAAGACATAACTCGTGCTTAGTATGGGGAAGTGAAAAGGAATGGTATACTACAATGACAAATCAAAGAATAGAATAAAGAGGACTCGGTGTTTCCCCCTATACTTAGGATCAAGTAATCCTAAGTATAGCAAGCTGTACATGAAGGGAAATCCGAGTGGGAGAATGTACAGGGTCTACTTCCCCTATACTTAGGGTAAAATATCCCTAAGTATAGGCATCAAAACAGAGGTAGAAAGAATCCCAAGAATACCAAAGAGTCCTACACCCCCATACTTAGGGTAAAGTACACCCTAAGTATAGCATAATCATAAGATAAAGACGGGGTGTGGGACTAAAGAATGGAGTGATATGGACAACTGGATCTATACAAGGCAGAAGACAGTGATACTCAGGCGTGAGATGCAATAGATGTGAGCCAAAGACCACATCTCACATGAAATGAATAGGGGCAACATCAACGACTAGCGGCTCATGATCTAGATATGGTTTGAGCCACTGCCTGTTAACCCGAAAGGTAGATTCAGAAGACAACTCAGATATATCAATGCTTCCATTGTCATGTACCTTTCGGACCAGGTATGGTCCCTTCGACTTGCTCTGTAACTTCCCTGGAAATAATCGAAGCCTGGCATCAAATAACCATGCTCTCTGATCTGGCTCAAACTGCTTGTGACTGATATGAGAATCATGCCACTCCTTCACTCTCTCCTTATAATGTAGGCTGCTCGAAAAGGCTTCATCTCTAAGCTCCTCCAGGGCTGCCAATTCTGCCCTTCTCTGGTCTCCTACACTCACTGGATCCAAAAGTATCTTTGTAACGGCCCAATGTGACTTATGTCTCAGCTCAACAGGTATATGGCAGGGCTTGCCATAAAAGAGGCGAAAGGGAGATGTACCCAAAGGAGTCTTGAAGGACGTCCTATATGCCCACAAGACCGAGTCCAAAAGCTGTGACCAATCCTTTCGGTCAGGGCGGACGACCTTTTGTAATATAGTCTTGATCTCCCTGTTTGACACTTCAGCAAGACCATTTATCTGAGGGTCGTATGGAGTGGCTACTCGATGGTATATGTTGAACTCGCTAGCAAGGGCCTTTACCTTGTCGTTGACGAATTGAGATCCCCCGTCAGAAATCAACACTCAAGGTACCCCAAACCGTGAAATGATATTCTTCTTCTAAAATCGGCATACAGTCCTAGCATCTGCGGTTCAGACGGGGATGTCCTCAACCCAACGACTCACATAATCAGCGGCCAACAGAATGTACTCGAATCCCTGACTCTTAGGGAATGGACCCATGAAATCGATGCCCCATGCATCAAAAACCTCACAGAAGTGTATGGGCTGCATCGACACCATATTATGCTGTCCACAAGTGCACATCCTCTGACAGTCAGTACACCTCTTCACAAATTCAACAGAATCCTTAAAGAGAGTAGGACACCATAGGCCGGATTGAAGCACTTTCTGTGTCGTTCTCCTCCCAGAGTAATGTCCTCCTTCCTCCAACTTGTGGTAGTATGTGAGGACGCTATGGTGCTCCTCCTGAGGAATGCACCGTAGCCAGACACTATCCCCTCCCTCATGGCAAAGGATAGGATCCTCCCAATGGTAGACTTGGCCTTCGCTAGGAAGGTCTCAAGTCTCTGCCCAGGCCAACCTTGTGGAACTTTCTTGACGACAAGATAGTTCACAATATCAGCGTACCATGGGAGTGAGGCGATAGCAAGGATCTCCTCGTCTGGGAAGGTCTCACAAATAGGGTCAATCTGCTCAGAATCCTCAGAATGCTCTAATCGGGAGAGATGATCCGCCACCACATTCTTGACTCCAGGCTTATCCTTAATCTAAATATCAAACTCCTGGAGTAGAAGGATCCACCTAGTCAATCTCGCTTTGGCATCCTTCTTTGCCATGAGGTACCTGATGGCGGTATGATCAGTGTATATAGTCACTCTAGATCCAATGATGTATGATCTGAACTTATCTAAGGCAAAGACTACAGCTAGCATCTCTTTCGCTGTGACCGTATAGTTCTACTGCATGACATCCAATGTACGGATAGCGTAGTGAATGGAAAAAGGCAATCCATCCCTCCTCTGTCCGAGCACGGCCCCTACGGCAAAATCAGAGGCATTCATCATGATCTCAAATGGGAGAGACCAATCCGACGGCTGGAGGACAGGAGCCTGAACAACTAGACTCTTTAGAGTCTCAAATGATGCAAGAAACGTATCATCAACTATGAACTCGGTGTCTTTAGTCAGCAAATCAGTCAATGGCTGGGCAATCCTGCCGAAATCATGAATGAATCGTCGGTAGAAACCGATGTGCCCTAGAAAAGACCGTAACTGTCGCAAGTTTGACGGTGGATTGAATTTTCTAATGATATCTACCTTGGCCGGATCAACCTCCATGCCCCTGTTGGATATGATATGGCCAAGCACCGTCCCTTGAGTCACCATGAAGTGACTCTTCTCCCAAGATAAAACAAGGTCGACCTCAATGCATCGCTGTAGGACACGGTCTAGGCACTTAATACATGCATCAAACCCATCACCATATACCGAAAAGTCATCAATGAAGACCTCCAAACACTCACCCACCATGTCCAAAAAGATGGACAACATACACCTCTGGAATGTTGCCGGAGCGTTGCATAGACCAAAGGGCATGCGTCTGAAAGCATATGTCCCGAAGGGACATATGAACGCAGTCTTGTCTTGGTCCTCTGGCGTAATGAGAACCCGATTGTATGCGGAGTACCCATCCAAAAAGTAGTAATGACTCTTCCCTACTAGCCTCTCTATAATATGGTCAATAAAAGGCAGCGAGATATGATCCTTCTTGGTGGCCCGATTCAATCATTTGTACTCCACACAGACCCTCCAAGAAGTGGGTAGCCGGGTAGCGATATCCTCTCCAGACTCACTCACAATTGTAGTGATGTCTGTCTTCTTGGGCACCACATGTAATGGACTAACCCACTTGGAGTTGGAGGTGGGGTAGATAAAATTGGCGCTCCCCCATTTTAAGATCTCCTTCATGACAACATCTCGAAGGTTCGGGTTCAGCCGCCACTGGAACTCACGTGACAGCTTCGCATCCTCCTCAAGATAGATATGGTGGGAGCACAGGGCCGGACTTATCCCCTGGAGATCATCTACGCTCCATCCTATCGCCTTGCGGTTCTTTTCAAGAATCTCCATCAGATGAGACTCTTGCTCTCCAGCCAAATCTGTTGAGATAATGACTGGATGCATCTCATGTTAGCAATGTGAGCCCGAGGCGAACCATTCCTACAATAAATGTTATTGTAATTAATGATTTATCAATAAAAGTTATTGATTATGTTTCACTCCCTTTCTGATATTGAATGAATGAATGCACTATAAGGTCCCTCTGTACAATTAGGGTTATGTACCGTGGCCAACTTGATAATCATACAGCTGTTGATTCATTGATTGAATCATAGAGGCTGATGCTTGGATGAATATCTAAGGAGTTAGATAGAGGACTCATCGAGCATCATCAATGATTAACAAGTAGTGATCTCCAGTCTGAGTGGGAGATGGCAATCCTATCTCATTAGACTAATATCTGATCGACCTCTTGATGCAGGTCCTCTGCATGGGAATATTGATTCGGAGGTATCAGATTAGTTGAGTCAATGAGTTGACTTAACGAGATCGAGATAACCAAAAACCTATGATGAATACTGTCACATCACAGGCAAACATCCTCTGACCAGAGACAGATGTATTGCTATATGTCTGAGTATGTACATTTGGCAGACCAATAGGTTGATGACCTAACCAAGGTCTATATACCAACGAGCTGGTGTGCATGTAAGGGTATATGAGTAATATGATCTCTCAAAGGGATCATACAGGTTCACTTGTGAACCGAGAGACATGAGCTCACTCATGAGGTATTGGGATTGACCAAATTCCATGCATGGTCATCATGCTTTAGAAGCATGATATGAATTTGAAGGTAAGATATATGCTTTGTGAAAGCATATGATCTGTACCATATCCCAAGGACGAAGATTGAGAAACTTGATGATCAGACTATGAAGATGACAGTGTAAAAATTGATCTATATCTTCATAATGATCATGAGTCTTCCAGTATGCAGGATGTGCAGGTATTGGGAATACCTAAAGGGTGATTTGATCATAAACGATTGTATAACCATGACGCTTCCATTCCAAGGGAGTGATGAAACAGGTCTGGATTTTTAGTGACTCCTTTCATTAGAGAAGTGACCTAATCTTAGTCCATATACTGGACATTGATCTGAATGAGATTCAGATGCAATGAGAAGATTAGGTTTACGATCTTGACTTAGTCAAGCATCTATGAGAGGTCCATGGGATCTGGATTTGAGATGTGATCTCAATATCCAAGTCACTATACGTGGAACAATACAATCACCCTGTCCTTATCTCCAAGTATCTAAGGAGTAATAACATTGTTCTTAAATGGTTTAAGAACAATTCCATAAGATCTAAGCAAAGAGAAGTTGATAATTAAATGTGATTTAATTATCATAATGTATGAGAAATTATCCAATATAATTAAATGTGATTTAATTATTATGGATAGGAATAATGTGGATAGTAATATCCAATTATTCATAATATGTTATAAATGTGATTTATAATATATTAGAGAGAGTTAAATATAATTTATATTAGTATATTAATTATTAATGTGTATTGGATACACATTGTCTAATTAATTGAAAATGTAAATTAAATTTTTGTTTTGGGTTGTGAATATGATTCACAATATTCCAATGTCAAGATGCAATATTCCCAAAATTAATTGAGAATTATTTTTGGTGAATAAAATACCAACAAATAATTGTTGGAAAATAAGTTGAGAGAAAAACAAGGAGATGTGCAATCTCATGGCAATCCATGAGATTGCCCTCCCCATATGGGAGGAGGTGGCGTCACCAATTCTTTTATGGAATTGGTGGCCGTCCACTTCCCCTAATGAGGAAGGTGCATCTCATTTGTTTTTCCACTCCTTATTTGGTTGGTTTAATTTGGTATTAATATATATTTGATTTATCAAATATATTTAATCAAAATTAAATCACAAGTTGTTGGTTTTGCCAACAACAATCTTGACCATTGGATTGACATAAATCAATCTCATCCATTGATTTTATATGTCCCATGGATTGAGATCCATGGATCCCAAAACCCTATAAATAGAGAGGCATACTTGGCTCTCTCTTTACACATGCTATTGTAGCAAACAACTCTCTCTCTTTCTCATACTCGACAGCCCTCTCTCTCCCTCTCTTCTTGGTGGCCGTCCACCTTCGTCTGCGCCATCGTGCTGCCGCTTCGACACTCTGCGGTTCTTCGTCTACTTGGAGTGCTTCACTCACGAAGGAGACGTTTGATCTCGTGAGACGAGATCAGGAGCAACCGTGCTTGGATCATCTTGGATTGCGAGGACACCGCGACTCATCTTCGCGCTCGCAAGCCGTTACTCCGACGATCAAACTTGAGACAGGAGGTCTCTTTTCGTAGAGACTTGATCAACCACGCTTCAAGAGATATTGCATTATACTTGCTGTGGTTATAGATGAAACGATTTGAGAATGGTTCTCGGATCATGTGGTTTCATCGGATAAATTTTTTTTAAATTCCGCTGCACCGAACAACTAGTACGACTAGTCGTTCTTCGTCGTATCTGATACGATGATCACGCTTCCGTGATGCGCTTGAGGATTTCTCGATATCCTTCATCTGATGCTCACCCGCAAGGAACCTATACTTCAGCGACTGTGGTAAGGTCTTCCGCTCTGGGAAACTGGGAGCTATCGGATCTGGCCTCTGAAATGTCTGAGTGAATGCAACCAAATCTGCATGGGAAAATGAGAACTCTGGCTGCAAATCTGCATATGGTAAAGACTGCTCTGCTGATGTATCTATGCTCTGAATGGAATCAGTCTCCACCCTAGCTGTAGGCTCTAGGGAAGTCAGACAAGGAATCATATCATCAAACTCTGCCCAATCTATGTCAGACTCCAAGGGATCTGAATCAGTATCAAAAGAATAATCTGCCTCGTGATCAGGAACCAGCTTTGCTGCCTGAAATGTATCCTAGACCAGGAATGTGCTCTCCAAGCTCTCCTCTACTGGCATCTGTGCATCAGCGGACTCTGAAGGTGAGAGGATGGCTCGTGAAACTGTATCGAACCGAACTGCCTCATCATTTGTAATCACAAAATCACAGTCCTAGTGGATGTCTCACTCTGCCTCTATCATCTGCTCTGAATCTGAAGGTGGCTCTGAGAAAGCTGAATCTCTGGCTCTAGTCTCCTTGATTGTCTCTATTTGTACACTCTCGCTCTCGACGTGAAATTATACCTTCCCGCTATCATGGTCGGACACAGCCTTGCCTGTGGCCAAGAACGGGCATCCTCGGATGATGGGGGTATCGGTCACAAACTCATGGATCTCCATGTCCAACGCTACGAAGTCCACAGGGAATTGCAGGCCCTGAATTATGACGACCACGTCCTTCAGTAACCCCTTCAGCCTCTTGACAGATCGATCAACAAACTGAAGGATCGTCCTTCTCTGTCTAAGAGGGACAAACTCGAAGTGGTCGAGTAAGGTTGTCGAAAGTAGGTTAATCGAAGAACCATTGTCTAATAGAGTATGATCGAACCTCTGCTCATGAATATGGCATCTGACATACGGGGCTCCTGTATCTGGCCTCTTGGATGACAGATGGTTCTAGATGGCGAAGCTAGTAGCGCGAGTGAGCAAATGGATCTCAGACTGGTGGTTCCTCCTCTTTCTCTGAATGGTGGTCCTGTCTCTAAGGGATCTCTGGCCAAGGCCTCCTGTAGAGTCAGTTGAATTTGAAATTGGTCCATCATCTGCTGGCTGAACTCCAGCTGGTGTGACTTTTTTTGATCAAATGTCATAGAAAGGCACGTGACGATGCATGTGTACCCATACAAACATGACTAAATAGCAAATATAAAAAAATGCAGGGGCTATTGTGCAAAAAGTCCACTGTGCTATATTTATTTTACAGACTAAATAAAAACATAAAGAAACTGCAGGGGGAGAGGGTGCAAATTACCCAGCCAAGGGCGTACGGGTCATGTGGGTGACCGGTGGTGGGCGGTGAGTGGATGGCGACGTGCGGTGACGATGCTGACGTCTGGCACATCCAACGGCTTTGACACTATGACGAACATGGGGAGTATGTGGCCGTTAGATCTGATATCTAACAGCCTGACAGGAGCAGGCGACAGACGGTCCAGATGCAGTCTGGAGAAGAGGTGCGATCCGACGGTAGAGGGGGCGTCTGGACGAACTCCTCCCTCGCAAAGTTTGTCGGAGGACTGGGGGTGCTCCGAGCGTCCGATGAGTGATCAGGAGGGAGGGTTCATCTCGCGATGGTCCTCTGCACCGGGTAGATGTTGTTGGACATGCGAGCCCACGACGAGCCATTATGCAATAAATGTTATTGCGAGTATCATTCCCTGATCTGAAATGAAGAATGAATAATTTGCATAATAGGTCCCTTAGTACAATTAGGTTTATGTACCATGGCCATCTTGATCATCATACAACTTTTGATTCAACTACTGAATCATAGAGGCTGGTGCTTGGATGAATATCTAAAGAGTTAGATTGAGGAATCATCAAGCACCGTCAAATGATTGTTAAGAAAGGATCTCCAACCTGAGTAGGAGATGGCAATCCTTTCTCAATTAGGCTGATATCTGACCGACCTCTTGATGCAGGTCCTCTTTATAGTAATAGATATTCAGAGGTGTCAAATTAGTTAGGTCAAAGAGTTGACTTAACGAGATCGAGATAACTAAAATCCTATATCGTATGCTGTCACGATACAGGCAGGCATCCTCTGGCCGGAGACATATGTGTTGTGCATATAAGGGCATATGAGTAATACAATCTCTCAAAGGGATCATACAAGTTCAGTTACTGAACCATAAGATATGAGCTCACTCATGAGCTATTGGGAAGAATCAAATTCCGTGCGCACGGTCGTCTCGCTTTGGAAGCTTGAATGAATTTGTAGGTTTGATATATACTTTTGGAAAGTATATGATCAAGACCTAGGTATGATATACACTTTTGGAAAGTATATGATCGATACCGACTCCCAATGATCGAATGAGAAACTTACTGATAGAACCCTGAAGTAGACAGTGTAAAGTTGATCTAATACTTCGGGTTTATTCTATGTCTTCCAGTATGCAGAATGTACAGGTATTGGGAATACCTGAGGGTGATGTGATCATAAACGATTGTATAACCATGACGCTTCCATTCCTAGGGAGTGATGAAACGGGTCTGGATTTTAGTGAACCCTCTCAGTAGAGAAGTAATCTGATCTTGGTCCAAATGTTGGACATTGATCTGAATGTGATTTAGATGCAATAAGAAGATTAGATTTGCGGTCTTGATTTAATCAAGCATCTATGAGAGGCTCGCGATCTGGATTTAAGATACGATCTCAATATCCAAGTCACTATACGTGGAACAATACAATCGCCCTGTCCTTATCTCCAAGTATTCGCGGAGAAAGCACATTATCCTTGAAAAAGTTCATGGATAATTCTATTGTTGATAAATGTATCCGAGCATTGAGAAAAAGGATAATTAAATGTGATTTACTTATCATGATAAATATGAATTCGATTCATATTATAAAGAGAGCTATCTTAGATAATTAAATGTGATTTGATTGTCAAAGATGAAAATAATGTGAATGTGGTTCATATTATTTGGGCATATGAGAATAGAGATCCAGGATGATTAAATGTGATTTAATTATCATGGATATGATTAATGTGGATAGCAATATCCATATTACTCATATATATTATAAATGTGATTTATAATATATAAGAAGGAGCTATTTGTAATTTACATTTGTTAATTAAATGTTGATGTGAATTGGATTCACATTGGACATTAAATTGAAAATATAATTTACATTTTATTTTGGGTTGTGAATGTGATTCACAGATTTCCAATGGCATGATTGCAATGTTCACAAAATAAATTGGATTTATTTTTGTGAAATAATTTGCAACAAAAGTTGTTGCAAATATAGAAAGGAGGTTCCCTTCCTAATAAGGAGAGGGGACGACCACCAAGTCCTTATAAGACTCATAGCCGTCCTTCCCCTTTATGGAAGGAGGCTTGCCTCCTTCCTATTTCTCAATGGAGATTGATTTGATATAAATCAAATTATATTTATTGTATATTTGATTTTTTATTAAATTAATTGTTTTTGGTTTTTTACCAACAAAATCTTGGCCATTGAAAGAAACACAAATCAATGAGCCATTGGATTTGTGTTGTCCCATGGATTGAGATCCATGGATATCAAAATATTATAAAAGGAGAGGCACCCCATTGCTCTTCTTTACACAATGCTTGAGAAACACATTTCTCTCTCTATTTCTCTCTACACGTCAGTCCTCTCTCTTCCTCTCATGGCCGTCCACTATGGATGCCCTAGAGAGACTCTCCATCGCCGCAGCGTCATCATCATGCTGCCCGATCGTTTGCTCGTGGATCTCCATCTCCTTCGGTGCGCCTCACTCGTGAAGAAGACGATGGATCTCATGTGTCGAGATCAAGAGATCCACCGCTTGGACCATCAACATGGATTACGTGAAGCACGCGGTTCATCCCCGCGCTCGCAAGCATCTCCTCCATCGGATCAGACTTGAGACATGAGGTCTCTTTGTTTAGAGACTTGATCGCAACCACTATTCAAGAGATAATACTATTACTTGTTTGTGGTTTAGATGAAATGATCCGAGAAGTGTCCTTGGATCATGTGGTTTCATCGTATGAAAAAATTTTAATTTCCGCTGCATAGAACAACTAGTTCGACTAGTCGTTCTTCGTCGTATTCGATACGACGCTCACGCTTCCGTGATGCGCTTGAGGATTATACCATATCCTTCAAGTGGTATCATAACCTTAGTTCGAAGGTTTTGGATACGATCCGCAAACTTAGGACGACTTGGGTTCGTTAAGGTCGCGATAGTTTTTTGTCGCATTTGATTTTCGCAGATCTGTTTAGTGAATAAATTCGATCATGTTTAAAATGTTTAAATACGAATTAATCACTTGTATTTTGTTTCCTATTAAATAAGGAAGCCATAGGATCTGAGTTTACGTAATTTG
Organism: Ottelia alismoides; assembly: GCA_037367405.1. Taxonomy (NCBI): domain Eukaryota; kingdom Viridiplantae; phylum Streptophyta; class Magnoliopsida; order Alismatales; family Hydrocharitaceae; genus Ottelia; species Ottelia alismoides. Next base: position 961,974 of record JAZKJV010001602.1, read on the forward strand.
GATTCCGTTTGCTCGAGATATGGTTGTTTTAATGAACATGTATTCACTGTTGCGGGAACTGCGAATCTTAACATGATTAATGAGTTAATTAATATTTTTATCCGCCACGAAATGCGTGAAATATCACTTGCGTTCTGTCCTAAATCAAGTTAGAAATCTTTGAAAATTGAGTTTGTCTAATTTGGATTTAAATTGATTGTGATATGTTAATTTTAGTGAGTAGGGGTCACTGCTGAAATTACAGTCCTAATCATGAACCATGTGATTGTCAATTAGTGAAATTAATTGTTAATTTCATGAAATAATTATGGAAAATATTTGTGAAATATTGTAAGATGATTATTTCCTTAATTGACTTGGCCTCAACCAATTAATTGATTAGATTTGATCTAGATCATAATTGGAAACGTAATCATCAAACTTGATGCTTGAATATGATTGACAATTTGTGTAGCAAATTTCCTTATAATAAAAAATGTTTTGATTATTACTATATGGTATAATTTCGATTGAAGAACCGATGATCATCTCAAGCACAAATTGATATATTTGGCATTATCCTTTCCTGAAGTGGATATGGTGTCTAGTCGGAGCATTGGGGTTGCGGGTTGCAACGTATGTGGTCCGTCCCACTCTCGTTGGTACTGGCCATGACAACGGGTAGGGACTCGATAATGCCGGAGAAAATCAAGGTGTATTTTCCAATTATTAAAATTCGAATTAATACGTACTTTGAGATATTACCATATATATTCAAGTAAAATAATCAAGATTGTTGATTGAATTGGATTGATAATTAATTTAATATGATTAAATTGATTATGTCCAATTGAGACAATCTATTATGAATAGAGTTGTTATTTCTCTTGGAAGAATTATTTATATGAATATGATTCATGATAATTGATTAAAATTTGAATATGAGGTGGAGGATCACATAAGTGACATCCATGGTCTCCCGTCAAGGTGAAGAGTTCCGTCACCAGGGATTGCATGTGGGAGATGCCTGTCCAAAGTGACAGCTCCTGTATGCAAGCGCATATGGATTGTGCTCTTTGCTTCTCGAAAGAGTAAGGCCGCATACGTAGTGACCCCTATATCAGATCCTCATATTATTGGGGTGATATTGGATTTCTATAGGGAGTACTATTCCTGTTGACGGTTGGTTCAATTAATGATGGGTCAACATCACCTTAGGGGTGGTGGACCTGGTTGTTAAAGACCGAATTGGGAATGCAAGTTGGACTTGCAAGGCGGAATGTGTTCCCGCTTCTTTTTATCGGAGTTGCATATTCTCATATTATTGGGATGTAACAAAGATAGGGAAGGAGATCCCAGATCTTGCTGAGATATGATGGTAAGTATATCTCTTACATTGAAAGTTATTAAGGGAATGAACTTTCAATGCTGACAAGGCAAGACAACTTTGATATGAAAATTCCTAAATCAAAGTAAAATATATATTTATATTTATATATATATATATTTATGCAAATTTCTTATTTCAGATAATCCTTCATTAAACCCACTCAATGTTATACTCAATAATAACCAGTAAAATATTATGGATTGGACTCATGATCCAGATATGGTACTTGCATTGGACACATCATGTATGTGGTTGCAATGTGCAAGTTTCCTCATAATATTGAGGAATGACAATTAAATAGATAATAGGACTACAACCATAGGGTTTGTATGTCTCTATAGTCTTGATCTCATCGGATGTACTTTGGAAGTGACATGTCGATGATAATCGCAATTGTCAATTAATCCTTATAAAATCTAAGAAGATGTTCTGGCATACATATGTGCCCTTGACATTTAATCATGAATGACGTGGTTCTCTGCATCATGCAGAATGGTGGCTCTATAAGAGATGATGTATTCAAATTGTTTGAATACCTACCTGAACCAATGTTTTAAGAGTCTAGATGGATGTAGACATGATGAGTGTCATCATTCTACTGTCTATACTCTAGTCATTCATGAAGCTTCATAATATTCATATTGTATGAATTTAATGAAGCATGTATAAATGTTGAAATGATCTTTCATTGAATTCTTTTGAATTTAACATAAGAGATCCTTAGTCTTAGGCAATGGTTGTTTATAGATAAAGGGAGCGCAGTGGAAGCATGGGTTGGACCCAAGTGAGAAGGATAGTCAAAGAGTTGACCGTACTTCTGTGACTTCCATATGACATCCAAAGAGTTGGATGAATGCCAATACTGCAATAAATTGATGTGTTGATAGTTTGACTATCAAGTCTGTCTAGAATCCTTAGAGAAGGACTCGGATAGAGCATCAGAATAATCTACATAAATCATTGATATTTACTTGCTTATTGAATAAGATAAAGTATAATAATTGTATCTCACTCTTCTAATGACACTTGCTGGTTGCATATGTATTAGAAAATTAGAAATTTGATCTTAAAGGTTTAATAGTCATCCACATGGATATTGATGCAATTGTTGCAACAATCTCTATTGGATTGAAAGGCTTCATAATTTCAATGGGAGAGCCCTTAGTCCAAGAGAATGTCTCTATGACCTAGATATTAGGATACACTTATTGTTTATTTCTAAATGTTGGAAATAAACATGAATTATGTAATAAATCTATCATAAAGAGTTATGATGGAGATATTTCAGATAGTAATCTAAAATATAGTGGACTCCACTAAATTGGAAAATTAATGAATGGTTCATTAACATTTCTAAATACTGAAATTAAACCTTAAGATCAATAGGAGGATGAAGATCATTTGACAATGATCTAGCATCAAGCCTTGGACATTTGTCTATTGATTTGATCAATAAGCTAGTAAGAGATGAAACTTTAGAATGTCTAAAATTTCAAAACTTACATACTTATGAATATTGTATTCAAAGTAAAATGTCCAATACACCCTTCTTAGAGAAAGGTGTAAGACTACAATATATATCCTTAATATGGTTCCATGCATGCAAGTTGGAATCTAGCAATAGAGAGTGCTGCGTCATTAGGAAAATAAAGGATGGTATTGGATACCTACTTTATGACCTTGAGATTTTTAAAATATCTCATCTCTGAGAATGTGATTCTCAAAGGTTGAGATTCTTGAGAATCAAGATGAAAATAAAGTGTAGGAACTCATTTAATCTTGAGAAGATAATGATGCTCCTGAAATTGGAAACTAAAAGGAAAATTGAAGATGAAACACTAATACTTCTTCAAATGAGTTTGAGGATGGATTCCATGTTTCAGAGAAATCTGACAATGATCGAACTTCATGTGATGAAGCTTCTGAAGATCATAGCATGGATAGATGGATGTTAGCAATAAAATTTTAATGTAGATTTCATATACAAGTGTTTTATATGGACCCTCGAGGATCCACCTATATGGGTAAGACCCGTAAAGGTGTAAATGGATCTTCAAGAGGAAGGGAACCTGATGAGAAGGTAGAGACCTTCAAAGCACGGTACATAGTCATGAGATACACATGAAGAAAGAAGACATCGCTTGCGATGAGACTTGCTTTCTAGTAACCATGCTGAAAACCATCAGAATATTACTAACCTTATCTACACAACTTGACTATGGCATCTTCAAGATGTAAGTCAAGATTGCATTCCTCTATGAATACCTCTCTGAGGATATTCACATAACGTAGCCCCAGGGCTTCATGATTGAGGAAACCAAGGTGTGCAAGCTAAGGAATCCATCTATGGACTCAAATGAGTTTTTTGAAGTTGGACCATAAGATTTGATGAAATTATAAATGTTATGATTTCAAATAGAATCTTGATGAGCCATGTGAAGCTTAGTGGGAGTGCCTTTGTGTTCATCGTGCTAAATGTAGATGATATCCTAATCATTTAAAATGATATAAGGATAATAATAAGTGTTTTATTATATGGTTGTTCCTTAACTTGAGATATGATCTCAAGGATACCTCTTGGATCTTAGTTATGAAGGTGTTCAGAAGCAAAGAGAAGAGGGTATTGGGACTGTCACAATAGTAGTACACCTTGGACATATTCCATTTTTGGAAATTCCAAGAAAGGCTTCCATCCCTTAAGATATGGTACTGACCTATCTAAAGAGATAGCACCTCAAAGAGTTGAGAAAGTGAATGCTAGAACTATTTGCACTTGTGCATTAGTTACGAGAAGCTTAGTGTGTGCTAGATGTGTACAGAAGCCAGATATCTGCCATGTAGTGGGAGTAGTAAACTGTTACTAATCCTAATATGGAGAGAAAAACACTTGATTGCAGTAATAGCAATATCTTCATAGAGGACAAGATTTTTTGAATAATGATCTCAAAGTCTCATCTTCAAAAACTTAAGACTTTATAGATAGAGATCTAAAATGTCTTAACTATGGATACCTTAAGAGATAGTGATCTCCAGGAATAAGGGTATTCTGATAAGGATTATGGAAATACTGGTTGTAGTGTCAAGGACACTGTAACTAACAAAATTGAGTATTGGTTGCATAAGATGCAACATTCGCATTAGATGCGAGCACTGTTACTGGGGATATGCAAGTGCTGTAAAAGGACTTGGCGTAGTCTCGTGGGAACAGAGTGATTGATCAGCTTACCTAGATATTTTCTAAATAGCCTATGATTGTCACATGAGTGTGGTTTTAAATGAATAGCCCATTAATGACTCTTTGGGATAGTGGGAGATTGTTGGACATGCGAGCCCACGATGAGCCATTATGCAATAAATGTTATTGTGAATATCATTCCCTGATCTGAAATGAAGAATGAATAATTTGCATAATAGGTCCCTTAGTACAATTAGGGTTATGTACCATGGCCATCTTGATGATCATACAGCTGTTGATTCAATATTGAATCATAGAGGTTGGTGCTTGGATGAATATCTAAAGAGTTAGATTGAGGAATCATCAAGCACCGTCAAATGATTGTTAAGAGAGGATCTCCAACCTGAGTAGGAGATGGCAATCCTTTCTCAATTAGGTTGATATCTGACCGGCCTCTTGATGCAGGTCCTTTGCATAAGAATGGAGATTCGGAGGCGTCAAATTATTTAGGTCAAAGAGTTGACTTAATGAGATCGAGATAACCAAAGTCCTATATCATATGTTGTCACGATACATGCACGCATCCTCTGACCGGAGTCAGATGTGTTACTATATGTCTAAGTAAGTACATTTGACAGACCAATAGGTTGATGATCTAACCAAGGTCTATACATGGGCACGCTGGTGTGCATATAAGGGCAAATGAGTAATACGATTTCTCAAAGGGATCATACAGGTTCAGCTACTGAACCGAAAGACACGAGCTCACTCATGAGATATTGGGAAGAATCAAATTCCGTGCGTACGGTCGTCTCACTTTGGAAGCTTGAATGAATTTGTAGGTTTGATATATACTTTTGGAAAGTATATGATCAAGACCTAGGTATGATATACGCTTTTGAAAAGTATATGATCAATACTGACTCCCAATAATCGAATGAGAAACTTACTGATAGAACTCTGAAGTAGATAATGTAAAGTTGATCTAATACTTCGATTTTATTCTATGTCTTCCAGTATGCAGGATGTACAGGTATTGGGAATACCTGAGGGTGATGTGATCATAAACGATTGTATAACCATGACGCTTCCATTCCTAGGGAGTGATGAAATGGGTCTGGATTTTAGTGACTCCTCTTAGTAGAGAAGTAATCTGATCTTGGTCCAAATGTTGGACATTGATCTGAATGTGATTCAGATGCAATAAGAAGATTAGATTTGCGGTCTTGATTTAATCAAGCATCTATGAGAGTCCCGCGATGTGGATTTGAGATACGATCTCAATATCCAAGTCACTATACGTGGAACAATACAATCACCCTGTCCTTATCTCCAAGTATTCGCGGAGAAAGCGCATTATCCTTGAAAGAGTTCATGGATAATTCTATTGTTGATAAATGTATCCGAGCATTGAGAAAAAGAATAATTATATGTGATTTAATTATCATGATTAATATGAATTCGATTCATATTATAAAGAGAGCTTTCTTAGATAATTAAATGTGATTTGATTGTCAAAGATGAAAATAATGTGAATGTGATTCATATTATTGGGCACATGAGAATAGAGATCCAGGATGACTAAATGTGATTTAATTATCATGGATATGAATAATGTGGATAGCAATATCCATATTAGTCATATATATTATAAGTGTGATTTATAATATATAAGAAAGAGCTAATTGTAATTTACATTTGTTAATTAAATGTTGATGTGAATTGGATTCACATTGGACATTAAATTGAAAATATAATTTACATTTTATTTTGGGTTGTGAATGTGATTCACAAATTTCCAATGGCATGATTGCAATGTTCACAAAATAAATTGTATTTATTTTTGTGAAATAATTTGCAACAAAAGTTGTTGTAAATATTGGAGAGAATCATGAGATAATGCAATCTCATGTAATATAGAAAGGAGGCTCCCTTCCTAATAGGGAGAGGGGATGACCACCAAGTCCTTATAGGACTCATAGCCGTCCTCCCCCTTTATGGAAGGAGGCTTGCCTCCTTCCTATTTCTCCAATGGAAATTGATTTGATATAAATCAAATTATATTTATTGTATATTTGATTTTTTATTAAATTAATTATTGTTAATTTTTTACCAACAAAATCTTAGCCATTGAAAGAAACACAAATCAATGAGAGCCATTGGATTTGTGTTGTCCCATGGATTGAGATCCATGGATCCCAAAATGTTATAAAAGGAGAGGCACCCCATTGCTCTTCTTTACACAATGCTTGAGAAGCACATCTCTCTCTCTCTCTCTCTATTTCTCTCTACACGTAAGTCCTCTCTCTTCCTCTCATGGCCATCCACCATGGATGCCCTAGAGAGACTCTCCATCGTCGCAGTGTCGAAATCATGTTGCCCGATCGTTTGCTCATGGATCTCCATCTCCTTTGGTGCGCCTCGCTCGTGAAGAAGACGATGGATCTCGTGTGTCAAGATCAGGAGATCCACTGCTTGGATCATAAACATGGATTGCGAGAAGCACGCGGTTCATCCCCGCGCTCGCAAGCATCTCCATCGTCGGATCAGACTTGAGACAAGAGGTCTCTTCGTTTAGAGACTTGATCACAACCACGCTTCAAGAGATAATCCTATTACTTGTTTGTGGTTTAGACGAAATGATCCGAGAACTGTTCTTGGATCATGTGGTTTTGTCGTATGAAAAAATTTTAATTTCTGCTGCATAAAACAACTAGTTCGACTAGTCGTTCTTCGTCGTATTCGATACGACGCTCACGCTTCCGTGATGGCTTGAGGATTATACCATATCCTTCATCTGTGGCGGATGGAGCATCCTCCGGTCGGATCTCTGGGAAAGGGGGTACGACCTGGGATAGCTCCGGCAAGGGGGATGAGATGCGATCTGGGGGGCAATCTTGCGCTCCTTGTCCTGCAAACAAAAGATCTCTTTCGAAGGCTCGCTCCGACGGGGGTTATTGGATGAACAACAAAGGGAAGCGATGGTAGGAGGCAGAGGCAGGTTTCGGCGAAGGTGGAGGAGGGAACCTAGCTCAATCTTGGCTCGGATAGCCAAGATCGAGATGATCAGACTATGGAAGACAGGTGGCGATGGAATGGGGGCTCCATCTGAATGGAGGAAGATGGTCGATGAAGCTCCGACCACTGGGTCAGAGCCAGTGGAGGTCTGATGAAGGGTTTGCGATAAGAGAGAGCTAGGCTTGATGAAAGATATACAAGAGGGTCTGAAATCAATCCTGAGCTCCAAGGGAATGTGATGAAGGGGGTCGTCGCCTCGACCACGTTGCGGGGGGCGGGGAGGCTCGAACGTGGCGGCGCTCCAGCCACGTACCTTGAGCAACGGCTGCAATGCCTCAATCCGGCCACCAAGGAGTGCTTCTAGTCGCTATCATCGAGGGGAGGTTCGTTAGGGTAAAATGAGGGCTTGTGGCGCGAGCTACTGAGATGGGAATCGAATGGGAGGTTTTATACGCAGCTCCAGGTGACGAGGTTGAACGAGCACGAGCACACGAACCAAGAAAGATCCTACCTTCCCTAGGGATCTGCGAGGGTTATGGATCCAAGGGGAAGGTCGGGCGAAGAAATTGGGGTGAAAGGGGTCAAGATCCAGATCCGATCGAGAGAATTTGGAGAAAGTGGAGTAAAAATTGGATCCGGGCATAAGTGGTTCGGGGAGGGGGGGGGAGGTGATCGAGGTCATCTGTCTCCTGTGGACCAATCAAATAATTCCAAGGTCAAAATTATTTAGAAATTAATTTAAAAATTGAAAATGATTTTATTTAAAAATATTTTCAACTTGAAATATGTTTATTTATTTTCAAACTATTTTTTAGTGATTTTTTTTGAAAATAAATTAAGGTATATAAATTATATTATAATATGTGTATATATAAAATATTTATTTATTTTTGTTTTAATTTTTATTTTGTTTATTTTTGTACAAACAACCCAATTTTATATTTTATTTATTTATAACATCAAATTTAGAGTATAAAATAATTTTTCTCATTTTTGTTTTATTTTTAGAAATATATATAAAATAATAGAAACACATTTTTATTTTATTTTTTGGAAAATAAATTATTTACATACATACATACATATATATATATATATATGGGATATGTACAAGGATGCGTGGCCCTATCTCTCTCTACTTATTTTATCTGTCGGTCAGGCCCATGTTGGGCCCTCTCTTGGGTTTAGGTCACACAATATTTATTATAAATATTTCCTTCTTTTTCTTTATTTTCTTTATTCTTTTATTTATGCACAAATGCATGCTAATTATTTAATATTAACAAATGCATGCCTATTGGTATCATATTGTATTTACAACTCTATGCATCGTATTTTGCCAAGATATCTAGCTAAAATAAAAGAATAAAGAGTGATGAATGGGGACTCATCGCCCCCTTATACTTTACTTTGGCTAGTCCCTGAGCAAACACTTATTTAAAAATGAAGTGAAAGAGAGAAAGAAAAAGAAAAAGAAGGGAATTCAAGAGTGATTATTAAACTTTCCTTCATTAAATATAAGTATGGAGCTTAGTCAGACCTTTGGATTATTAATTTGTCGGAACCTTATTTGGACTTAAGCTTAAAACTCAACAGCCTCTATGTTCCACCAATCTATGGTCAAGACTCCTAAACAATCCGGATCGGAACAAGTTTACATACACAAACTCTAATGATCATGAATCTATCCTTGAACTGTGTAAGTGATATGTAGCTCCCCACCTCAGAAATGACAAAGCAACACCCCCCTTAACAAGGTAACTCTAATGCCTCAGTCTAGCAACCCTTTCCTCGAGGAGCGGAGTATTCCCTTCTAAGTTCAAGTACAACCGGCTCAAGAAGAGGGGGAAAAAGAGAATGGACCACGACCAGTGTAGCCATGTATCCTTGGGAGCTCTAACCAGTGTAGCTGAGTCTCCCGTTGCAAGCTTCATGAGATGGTCATGTGTAACATAAGCTTTGCTTTATTTGACTACATACACTCCGTTGGGTATTTTATTTCAATCAGACCCACCACTTTTTTGGAGTTTTTCTTTCTTTGCACTTTTTTTATGTGCATATGTACAACATGTCTACATGGTGCATCATATTTACATAAGGAGTTCTTCCTCTTGAGCCAGTAGACTATCACTCTTTTGAAGCTTTATTGCAACCCACAACTCCTGTCTTTAGACTTCATCACCACCAGACCAAGTTGAGATGCACTTCCTTCAGTATAAGAAGAAGACAGGTTCCACCTAGAAGTACTACCCTCATATGCTACCCCAAGCCAAAGGAAACTGCCTCCTCACCACCTCATCCGTGGAGAGCTATGTGTAAGGTGCTTGTGCAAGTAAAGCCATTATCTCTGAGAGTCATGTGTGCGTTGTTAAGTGTTCTACTTAGACTCATCAAGATGACATATGCTCATAGCCTAGTGGACTCAAAGAATTAAGTCCCAAATGGACATGAAAAGTTTTAATACTAAGCCCCATAAGGTTCCTCTTAGAATTCGGTGGATTAAGGTCTTAACCAAGCTCCATTTTTCAATTTAGTTCCAAGCTAGTTTAAATGTCAATCAAGATTCAGAATAACTGTACAAATATTTAAAATTATGCAATTTTACAAATTTTTTGAAAATGTGCAATTTTTTTGAAAATGTTTGAAAACATGGATGTATGCGTGAATGCAAAAGTTTTGCAAAATATTTACACACATTTACACAAGGTTTTTGAAAACTTTTTGTTTTTCAAAATATTTTACAAAACTTTTGTACTATATACATAAATCTTATATCAAAATATTACACACTATTTACATAAATCATTTTTACAAACATTCGTACAAAAATATTTTTTATAAATAGCCATGTATGTGCAAGAAGAATTTTATGTACAAGGAAAAAATTTAAGTTTTTGTGGTTTTTGGGTAAAAGGATTTTATACATTTTTATTATTGACATACTCACACAAAGTACGAGTTATGGCTAAAGTATATATGAAATATATACGACACCCCCCTATACTTAGCTCGAACGATATCCTCAGAGTGAATCAAGAGCGATGAAGAAGACATAACTCGTGCTTAGTATAGGGAAGTGAAAAGGAATGGTATACTACAACGACGTATCAAAGAATAGAATGAAGAGTAATCGTTGTTTCCCCCTATACTTAGGATCAAGTAATCCTAAGTATAGCAAGTTGTACATGAAGGGAAATCCGAGTGGGAGAATGTACAGGGTCTACCTCCCCTAAGTATAGGCATCAAAACAGATGTAGAAAGAATCCAAAGAATACCGAAGAGTCCTACACCCCCCATACTTAGGGTAAAGTACACCCTAAGTATATCATAATCATAAGATGAATATGGGGTGTGGGACTAAATAATGGAGTGATATGGACAACTGGATCTATACAAGATGGAAGACAGTGATACTCAGGCGTGAGATGCAATAGATGTGAGTCAAAGACCACATCTCATGCAAAATGAATAGGGGCAACGTCAAAGACCATCGACTCATGATCTAGATATGGTTTGAGCCACTGCCCGATAACACGAAAGATAGATTCAGAAGACAACTCAGATATATCAATGCTTCCATTGTCATGTACCTTTCGGACCAAGTATGGTCCCTTCCACTTGATCTGTAACTTCTCTGGAAATAATCGAAGCCTGGCATCAAACAACCATACTCTCTGATCTGGCTTAAACTGCTTGTGGCTGATATGAGAATCATGCCACTCCTTCACTCTCTTCTTATAATGTAGGCTGCTCGAAAAGGCTTCATCTCTAAGCTCCTCCAGGGCTACCAATTCTACCCTTCTCTAGTCTCCTACACTCACTGGATCCAAAAGTATCTCTGTAATGGTCCAAAGTGACTTATGTCTCAGATCAACAGGTAAATGGCAGGGCTTGCCATAAACGAGGTGAAAGGGAGATGTACCCAAAGGAGTCTTGAAGGAAGTCTTATATGCCTACAAGACTGAGTCCAAAAGCTGTGACAAATCTTTTCGGTCAGGGCGGATGACCTTCTGCAATATAGTCTTGATCTCCCTGTTCGACACTTCAGCATGACCATTGGTATGAGGGTCGTATGGAGTGGCTACTCGATGGTCTATGTTGAACTCACTAGCAAGGGCCTTTACCTTGTCGTTGACGAAATGAGACCCCCTGTCAGAAATCAACACTCGAGGTACCCCGAACCGTGAAATGATATTCTTCCTCTAAAATCAGCACACAGTCTGAGCATCTGCGGTTCGGGCGGGGATGGCCTCAACCCAACGACTCACATAATCGACGGCCAACAAAATGTACTCGAATCCCTGACTCTTAAGGAATGGACCCATTAAATCGATGCCCCATGCGTCAAAAACCTCACAGAAGTGTATGGGCTGCATCGACATTATATCACGCTGTCCATAAGTGCCCATCCTCTGACAGTCAGTACACCTCTTCACAAATTCAACAGAATCCTTGAAGAGAGTAGGACACCAATGGCCGGATTGAAGCACTTTCTATGCTATTCTCCTCCCAGAGTGATGTCCTCCTGCCTCCAACTTGTGGTAGTAGGTGAGGATGCTATGGTGCTCCTCCTGAGGAATGCACCCTCACCAGACACTATCCCCTCCCTCATGGTAAAGGATGGGATCCTCCCAATGGTAAGACTTGGACTTCGCTAGGAAGATCTCAAGTCTTTACCTGGGACAATCTTGTGGAACTTTCTTGGTGACAAGATAGTTCATAATGTCAGCGTACCATGTAAGTGAGGCGATAGCAAGGATCACCTCGTCTGGTAAGGTCTCACAAATAAGGTCAGTCTGCTCAGAATCATCAAGATGCTCTAATCAGGAGAGATGATCCGCCACCACATTCTTGACTCCAGGCTTATCCTTAATCTCAATATCAAACTCCTGGAGTAGAAGGATCCATCAAGTCAATCTTGCTTTGGCATCCTTCTTTGCCATGAGGTACCTGATGGCGGTATGTTCAGTGTAAATAATCAATCCAGATCAAATAATGTATGATATGAACTTATCTAAGGCAAAGACTACGACTAGCATCTCTTTCTATGTGACCGTATAGTTCCGGTACATGGCATCTATTGTACGACTAGCGTAGTGAATGGAAAAAGGCAATCCATCCCTCCTCTATCCTAGCCCAGCCCCCATGGAAAAATCAGAGGCATCCATCATGATCTCAAATGGGAGAGACCAATCCGACGGCTGGAGGACAGGAGCCTCAACAACTAGACTCTTTAGAGTCTCAAATAATGCAAGACACTTATCATCAACTATGAACTCGGTGTCTTTGGTCAGCAAATCTATCAAGGGTCAGGAAATCCTGTTGAAATCATGAATGAATCATTGGTAGATACCGACGTGCCCTAGAAAAGACTATAACTGTCGCAAGTTGGACGGTGGATTGAGTTTTCTAATGATATACACCTTGGTCGGATCAACCTCCATGCCCCTGTTGGAGATGATATGGCCAAGCACCGTCCCTTGAGTCACCATGAAGTGACTCTTCTCATAAGATAAAACAAGGTCGACCTCAATGCATCGCTGTAGGACGCAGTCTAGGCACTCAAGACAAGCATCAAACCCATTGCCGTAGACCGAAAAGTCTTCCATGAAGAACTCCAAGCACTCGCCCACCATGTCCGAAAAGATGGATAACATACACCTTTGGAATGTCGCCGGAGCATTGCATAGACCGAAGGGCATGCATCTGAAAGCATATGTCCCGAAGGGACAGGTGAATGTAGTCTTGTCTTGGTCCTCTGGCGTAATGAGAACCTGATTGTATGCGGAGAACCCATCCAAAAAGTAGTAATGACTCTTCCCTGTTAGCCTCTCTATAATATGATCAATAAAAGGCAGCAGGAAATGATCCATCTTGTGTCCTGATTCAATCGTCCATAGTCCAAACAGACCCTCCAATAAGTGGGTACCCTAGTAGCGATCTCCTCTCCAGACTCACTCTTAACTGTAGTGATGCCCGTATTCTTAGGCACCACATGTAATGGACTAACCCACCTTGAGTCGGAGATGGGGTAGATAAAATCATCCCTCCACCATTTCGAGATCTCCTTCATGACAACATCTCGAAGGTTTGGGTTCAGCCGTCGCTGGAACTGACGTGACGGATTCGCGCCCTCCTCGAGATAGATATGGTTGGAGCACAAGGTCGGACTAACCCCTGGAGATCTGCTACTCTCCATCCTATCGCCTTGCGGTCTTTTCAAGAATCTCCATCAGACGAGACTCTTGCTCTCCAATCAAATCTGTTGAGATAATGGCTGGGTGCATCTCATGCTTACCCGCAAGGAACCTATACTTCAGCGATTGCAGTAAGGTCTTCCGCTCTGGGCAACTGGGAGCTGGTGGATCTGGCCTCTGAAATGTCTGAGTGAATGCAACCAAATCTACATGGGAAAATGAGAACTCTCGCTGCAAATCTGCATCTGGTAAAGACTGCTTTGCTGATGTGTCTTTGCTCTGAATGGAGTCAGTCTCCACCCTAGCTGTAGGCTCTGGGGAAGTCAGACAAGGAATCATATCATCAAACTCTGCCCAATCTATGTCTGACTCTGGGGGATCTGAATCAGTATCAAAAGAATAATCTGCCTCACGATCGTGAACCGGCTTTGCTGCCTGAAATGTATCCTGGACCAGGAATGCACTCTCCAAGATCTCCTCTACTGGCATATGTACATTAGCGGACTCTGAAGGTAAGAGGATGGCTCGTGAAACTGGATCGGACCAAACTGCCTCATCATTTGTAATCACAAAATCATAATCCTAGTGGATGTCTCGCTCTGCCTATGTCATCTGCTCTGAATCTGAAGGCGGCTCTGAGCAAGCTGAATCTATGGCTCTAGTCTCCTCGATCGTATCTATTTGTACATTCTCACCCTCAACGTGAAAGTATACCTTCCAGATATCATGGTCGGACACAGCCTTGGCTGTGGCCAAGAACGGGCATCCTTGGATGATGGGGGCATCGGTCACAGACTCAGGGATCTCCATGGCCAACACTATGAGGTCCATGGGGAATTGCAGGCCCTGAATTATGACGACCGCGTCCTTCAGTAACCCCTTTGGCCTCTTGATAGATCAATCAGCAAACTGAAGGACCGTCCTGCTCTGTCTAAGAGGGCCAAACTCGAAGTGGTCAAGTAAGATTGTCGAAAGTAGGTTAATCTAAGAACCGTTGTCTAATAGAGTACGATCGAACCTCTGTTCATGATTTTGACATCTGACATACGAGGCTCCTGCATCTGGCATCTTGGCAGACAGACGATTCTGGATGGCAAAGCAAATGGCGCAAGTGAGCACATGGATCTTAGACTGGTGGTTCATCCTCTTCCTTCGAATGGTGGTCCTATCTCTGAGGGATCGCTGGAAGAAGGGGATGTGCTCCAAGGCCTCCTTTAGAGTCAGCTGAATGTAAAATCAGTCCATCATCTGCTGGCTGAACTCTAGCTGGTGTGACTTTTTTGGATCTTTTTTGGTCCCCTTAGCCAAGTGGAGTGCTTGGAAAATGGGGACGGTTGGGTCCTTCTCAGATGAAGGACTAGGATCGGGTCTATACTGCTCAGGAAAAGTAGAATCCATACATAAATCATCAATTAACACAGATGGATTCGCAAATAATAAACCCTTTCCTATATTTACAGAATCGTCCCGAGATACATGAACTGAATGGAAAGCAACAGGAGAAGAATTGGAAATGGTGGCCTCAGCACCACCCTCGGCATCTGGAATAGCAATATCAGTAGCGCGCTCTAGCTCAGCAACAATGGTGGCATCAGTACCACCTCCTCTAACTGGTGAAGCGACAACCTCAGAACTGTTGGCTGGATCAACGTCCTCGGTGGTGTCAGCACCACCATCATCATCATAGTCTCTAGTAGCATTAGCACCGCTCTCCTCCTTGTCTGGTGCTCCTAGGGCTGCATGGGTTCGTCACTCAGACGAGGCGCCTCCTGCTGGTATACTACCGCTCCTAAGTGTTACAAAATCAACATCAAACATGTATGCAGTAACATCACCAAGTGAAGCACTAGGAGTGGTAATCTCAGTGAACTCTACCTGCTCAGACTTCCTCTTCAGGTTGTTCGGATTCGGCTCGATCTAGGCAGGAATGGAATCCTTCCCTCTCACAATCTCCCTCATCTCCTGTCGAAACTCATCCATCACCCATCAGAAGGTGTCTTGTTGCTCGGTCATGAGGCATACTAGGTCATCCAAAGCAGGGTTCTCATAGGTGGGCCCATGAGAACCTGACGGGTAGCCTCTCTGAAACTGAGGCTGCTGCTGTGGAGGAGGGTGAGAGGGGTACTGCAAGTGATACTGCTGTTGAGGCTGTTGCTGCCTCCAAGACTGTCTCTGCTGATAGGGACGAGGACCATGCTTCTCTTACTGCTGGTATGGGTGGGCCTACTGCTGCTGTGATGGGAACTAGGGTTGCTGGTGCTGCTCTCGCTGCTAGTCGTACTAGACACCCTGAACTAGAGGCTGTTGAGGGAACTGGTACCTCCGGTCGTCCAACGGAATCCGGGATGGTCTCGTCGGATCCCTTGTCGGGGTCGGTCATATCATATCCCATTGACATCCATCTATGGCTCCTGCTCGTAAGTGGGTGGGGGAGATTACTGCCAGGGGCTGGTCCGGCTGATACACCACCATCTGGTTGTCCTGAGATGGTGGCGACTGGACGTACTGCTGCTGTTGCGGCTGGTATGGCTCATCCTGAACAAGGTGAACCTGTCGGTATTGGGCGGAGGGCTGAGCCGAACTGCTGCTGCTGCCAGTATCTGCCTGTGACCTGAGACGGTGCTGAGAAGCCGTCTATGCCTCCTGTAGACACATGATATGTGTCTTAAGGTCACTCAGCGTCTGTGCCATCCGATCGATCTACGTCATGCCCTGGCACTGCTTCTTCTCTATCAACTCGATCCAGTACAGCTTCTCGCTGATGATACCCATGTCGGTGGCTGTCGAATCTGCCTGTGCTGCTACCGCTGACGAAGTGGAAGGACCGGTATCGACCCGTGCTATCCTCTGATACGACACGACCTGTGGCTGGGGTCTCCCCTGAGTGTAGAGGCGAGTTTGGGACATCACCGTGTAGTTCTCGTGCATCTCCTCGTAGATGGCCCAGACCTGATCCTCATCCTTGGCGAAATACGAGCCTCCACAGGATCCATTCACTAACCCCTGCAGCTCCGGTGTAAGCCCGCAAAAAAAACTCTGAACAAGGTTGGGCTTCGAAATGTCATGATGGGGGTACCTGTCTGTGAGCTTTCGGAACCTCTCCCATGCCTCATGGAATTTCTCATTGGGGAGCATGGAGAAGTTGCTGATCAAGTCCCTCGCTGCATTCGTCCGACCGAGTGGATAGTACTTGTTCAAGTACTCAGTTCGAAGCTGCTTCCAGGTGGTAACAAATCTCCCTAGATGCTTCAGCCAGTTGGCTGCTCTGTCTACGAGGGAGAACGGAAAGGCGATCATCCTGATGGTGTCCTCGTTCACATGCCGATTGTGGACAGTAATGCAGATCATCTCGAACTCCTGGAGATGGAGGTGTGGCTCCTCAGTCGCGAGCCCATGGAAGCGAGGAAGAAGCTGAATCGTCTGAGGAGGGAACTTGAAGTCCCCCACAATCGCTGGCAGCATGATCCATCTGTGTGTGAGCATTGATCCGGGGTTGTGTAACTCCTGCATCGGTCTGGCTGGTGGTGCTGGCTGAACTGGCTCCTCAGCTGATCTCTGTCTAGTTAGTCTCCCTCTCTATCGGCTCTCGACTGATCCTTGTCTGCTCTCAGTCTCTCCATCTCCCGGTGCATCTGAACCATGAAAGCCCCCTGATCTCGAATCTGTCGCTGCACCATCTCAAGGTTTGCTAACAGGGTGTTGTTGATCGCACCTTGGTCCAACACATATGTATGCTCTACTCTGGGGCCATCAGTGCGATCCTCGTTGCTGGCCATGGTCTCTGCAAAGGCAAAAGAACCAAACTCAGGTGCCGATAAATCAACTGGTTGCTGCTCTCTCTGATCGGGTACCCTTAGAACTAGTAGTAGAAGGGTGGTCAAGGGGGAATAGGGTGGAATCTAACTCGGGTTCAGAGAGCGGGTCTCGGCTCTCACGAACCAACCTAGATGAGCGGGCTGGAGTGCTGTAAAGCGATGCAGCTAAAGGCTGCCTAAGGGACCTCCTGCCCATCATCTCAATTTGGCGAGTGAATGCGGATGAGATATGGAATCACACAAGATGAGAAAGCAAACCCCGATTCACCTACTCAACACTAAGCTGAAGACCGTAAAGGTTCGGTCAATTATCCTGTCAATTTTTATTAGGTGATCAAATCAGTCTTTCAGAGCGATTAAGCGAGCTGATAGGAATCCAATACTCCCAACAGACTGTCCTGTATAAAAGCCCGGTAGTCTGCTCTGAAATCGGATGTGGCTCTAGCCTAGTGTGCGGGTCACTCTCTCGCTCATCCAAACCAAACAATGGGGGGTTACTCTCCCCAAGACAAATTATTAGGTGAGGTGTCTTTTAGGGTCAAGTGTGTTTAGCAGTCCCAATTTTATAGTTTTTATTTTTTTAGATATTTTTCAGATCAAACAACTCCTAACGAATTTTTCAGTTCTCCTGGTTAGTTAAGTCCGAAAACTAGGGGAGAAGGTGAAAAAGCCGATGCGCGATCAAACACAATGATGCATGCAGAGTAAGAAATGCGTACCTGACTTCAACTCTCTACATGCAGGGTGATCCATGCATAAAAGTAAAGACTGAAATAAAACTACCTATATGATGCACGAGGAAAATGACTTTAGACGAAGCAGTTCTACATGAGAAGCACGGTAATCGGGTAATCAAGCTAAGTCCGGAGTCCGATCTTGGGAGCCACTCGGTGTCCGCCACAACAGATCTTGCACGCGTTGTATGTGACTCCTCACGGCATGTGGACTGAGTCTAATTAACGACTTTTTCTTTGTGATTTAATTTATTAGGTCTAATTATCGAACTATAGGTATATGCAGATAATTAGGGTCGGGCCTTAATTAACTATGTCACAATCAGAGAAAATCCTAAGGCTAAGGCTAAATACTCGAAAATCAGATAAGCAGTAAATAAATGGTAAAAACAAAACCGACGAAAACCACGTGAGGTCCCCCGAGCACACTGGTGCTCGGTGAAACAGACCCGATAAACACCAAGAGCCTCTGAGAGTCTGAATCTGTCCCTGTATTATTACAATAATAATAAGCTGGAAATGAAAACTATTCTAAGTCTAAACTACTCTAAGATAAGATCCCAATACTCCTGTTCTCCTCTCTCACGCTCTCCTACGGCTCTATGTAGAAAAGAAGCCACCTCTGAATCCCGCGGTTGCATCAGCTTCCCGAAGAAAGCCGCCTCATCCCTAGGCCCTCGCAAGAAAATCAAATAAAAGTGTGGTAGTCCACAAATTATTATAAAAATATGATAAAAATGGAATAAGAATGAATGCTAGAAAATTCAAGTAAAGATAAAAAGTCGAAAAAAGAAAATCGACTACTAAGCCGTGCTGCCCGGCAACGGTGCCATTCTGATGACCTAAAAATCCCGCAGTCCGAATGAAGGTGTAAATCAGGGTCGTTGCGACCCGAACCATGAGGCTAAGTCAATCAAGAAAATCAAGATCACCAAATATAAATCAAGCAAATAAAATGAATAGCGATCTCGTTATTTTATTTTACCTGGTATATCTACCGGGGTCGAACACAAGGAGCACGGATTGGAAATTCTACGAAGTAGTCAGAAATCAAAAATGAATATTTTTTTGTGTATTTTTAAGTTTTTAAAGTTTTTTTGAAAATTCTAATTATTAAGAAAACAAATAAAGGAAATCAAAAAGGTACAAACCAACAATTATTCAACACACCAAACCAAGTCAGAAAATTAAAATAAAAATAGTTTTTGAGTTTTCCAAATATTACGGTGTTTTTGGTATTTTTCTAAGATTTTTATGATTTTTAATGGATTTTATAAAAATGAAATAAGGCGAAAAATCAAGGGTACTGTGCAACTAGAATCCAAAGGCTATTTAAAAATATCTAAATAGCCTATAAAATTCAAGCAACAATTTTATGAGAAACTAGAAACAAAATTCTAACTACAGAAACTAGAATTGTTTTTTTATTTTTTTAAGAATTTTTAATGATTTTCTAGGTTTTTGAGTCTAGGTTTTTGAGAGTTATTCGATTTTTAGGGTTTTTATAAGTCCAAATCAAACAAAACTTGGATAGAAGTAAAAGCCCAACAAAACAAACCAACATTATTTTTTCTAGATTTTTTAGAGGTTTTTAATATTTTTAGTTGATTTTTCAAATTAGAATGAAACAAAATCAGAGGTTTTTGAATTTTGAAAAGAAGAAAATGAAAACAAAAATGTCCCAAAAATTCACGGAAATTTTTACACAGTGGCAGGAGTCACGTATCCAAATTTCATGAAATTTAGATGTGATTTTATATTTTATTCAACCAATCAAAGGAATATAACACACATGGACCAAATCGCAAGAAAAACAAGTTCCAGGGACTAAAATGTAACACGCATGAAAAGTCCAAGGAGCCTACTATAATTTTCACACAATATTCAGTACATGTCCAAATAAACCACGCACATGGATATGGATGTAAATAAAGAAACTATTTCATTAAAACATAACATCCATATATCCAGGAAAAAATATGCAAATGTCACATAAAGGCATGTGACGATGCAAGTGCACCTATATAAACAGGGCTAAAGAACAAATATCAAAAATTACAGGGGCTATAGTGCAAAAAGTCCATTGTGCTATATTTATTTTACAAACTAAATAAACACATAAAGAAACTGCAAGGGGAGAGGGAACAAATTACCCAGCCAGGGGCGTGCGGGTCACGTGGGTGACAGGTGACGGGCAGTGAGTGGCTGGCGACGTGCGGTGGCGATGTTGACATCTGGCGCATCCAACGGCTTTGACACTATGGCGAACGTGGGGAGTACGTGGCCGTTAGATCTGATATCTAACGACTTGACAAGTGGAGAGGGCATCTGGACGAACTCCTCCTTGGCGAAGTTCACCGAAGGACTGGGGGTACTCCGAGCGTCCGCTGAGTGATTAGGAGGGAGGGTTCATCTCGCGATGGTCCTCCGCGTCGGTGGCTATGGCGGATGGAGCATCCACCGGTCGGATCTCCGGGAAGGGGGGTACGACCTGGGATAACTCCGGTGAGGGGGATGAGATGCGATCTAGGGGGAAATCTTGCGCTCCTTGACCTGCAAACAAAATCTCTCGCTCGGAGGCTTGCTCCGGCGGGGGTTATTGGATGAACATCAAAGAGAAGCGACGGTGGGAGGTGAAGGCAGGTTCCGACGAAGGTTGCGGAGGGAACCTTGCTCAACCTCTACTCAGATAGCCAAGATCGAGATGATCAGACTATGGAAGAAGGGTGATGATGGAACGGGGGGTCGATCTGAACGGAGGAAGATGGTCGATGGAGCTCCGACCATTGGGTCGGAGCCAGTGGTGGTCCGATGAAGGGTTTGCGATAAGATAGAGCTAGGCTCAATGAAAGATCTACCTGAGGGTCTGAAATCAATCCTGAGCTCCAGGGGAATGCGGTGAAGGGGGTCGTCGCCTCGACCATGCTGCGGTGGGCGGGGAGGCTCGAACGTGGCGGCGCTCCGGCCACGTACCTTGAGCAACGGCTACAGCGCTTCAATCCGGCCACCAAGGAGTGCTTCTAGTCGCTGCCACCGAGGGGAAGTTTGTTAGGGTAGAATGAGGGCTTGCGACACGAGCTACTGAGCTGGGAATCGAATGGGAGGTTTTATACGTAGCTCCAGGTGACGAGGTTGAACGAGCACGGGCACACGAACCAAGAAAGATTCGACCTTCCCTAGGGATCTGCGAGGGTCGTGGATACAAGGGGAAGGTTGGGCGAAGAAATCGAGGCGAAAGGGGCCAAGATCCGGTCGAGAGAATTCGGAGAAAGTGGAGTAAAAATCGGATCCGGACATAAGTGGTCCTGCGGGGGGGGGGGGGGGGGGGCAGTTGACCGAGGTCAACATTCCCTTGTGGACCAATCAAATAATTTCGAGGTCAAAATTATTTATAAATTAATTTAAAATCGAAAAGGATTTTATTTAAAAGCATTTTCAACATGAAAAATGTTTATTTTTTCAAACTATTTTTTAGTGATTTTTATTTATTTTTTTGAAAAATAAATTAAGGTATATACATTATATTATATTATGTACATATATAAAATATTTATTTATTTTGTTTTAATTTTTATTTTGTTTATTTCTGTAATAAAACCCCAATTTTATATTTTATTTTATTATAAAATCAAATTTAGAGTATAACATAATTTTTATTTTATTTTTATGGTTTATTTACAAGGGTGAAATAAATAGTGATAAATACATATATACATGGTATATGGACACTGTAGAGAGAGAAATGATTTTTATTTTAGGTTTTATTATATTTTTCTCATTTTTGTTTTATTTTTAGAAATATATATATAAAATAATAGAAACACATTTTAACTTTTATTTTTGGGAAAATAAATTATATATATGGGATATGTACAAGGATGAGGGGCCCTATCTCTCTCTCTGCTTATTTTATTTGGTGGTCAGGCCCATGTTGGGCCCTCTCTTTGGTTCAGGTCACTCAATATTTATTCTAAATATTTCCTTCTTTTTCTTTATTTTCTTTATTCTTTTATTTATGCACAAATGCATGGTAATTATTGAATATTAACAAATGCATGCTTATTGGTATCTTATTGTATTTACAACTCTATGCATGGTATTTTGCCAAAACATCTAGCTAAAATAAAAGAATAAAGGGTGATGAATGGGGATTCATCATCTCCCTATAACAGATTCCCGCAAAACCCACATCCTCCTACTCCTCTTCGTGCTTCCCTCCATTGATGGCAACCACCTATCCACGGATGGCAGAGACCAGCCACACCGGATCATCTAGAAGGGCTTATGACAAGCCACCTCCCTATCACGTACATCATGAGGTGGGAAGAACATATATCACCAATCTAGCAAATGACCAACTCCCCAACATGGGGATTATCACTTATAAATTTACCATGGTTAACTCGATCAAAAAACAAAGGTGAGCGAGATACACAAGCTCACCGAGTGGGAGAACCTCACAAAGATTCCATGGCGAAGTTAGCTGATAGGGTATATAAGATTAAGATACCTGCCCTGTCTACACTCCTTGCTCCTATTTACAAAGTGCACCATATTCAGGAGCAACCCGTGCATGGGCCTCATAACACGTGGACTCAAAGTCAGCCTAAGGTACATGAGAGCCACTTCACGGAGCTGACCATCGAGACAGTCACCGAGGAGCCTCCACAGACGTGGGAAGTGAATGGGATTTGGTATTCCAATGATCCAAATACCACCTAGCAACATCAATAATAACGCCCACAGACCCCCCTCAGACCCAGTATCTCTAGTTTCCATCCCCCAGCAGTAGCAGTCATGCTATCAAGGCCCCCTTCAGTATCAACAGAACCCCACTCAATAGATCTAGTACCGTTAGTAGGTCCAAAAGGGACCTAACAGATCACACCAGGGTCATGGGAAACCTTCTTAGAGGTAGGATCACAGAGCTTCATCCTCGGATACCTCTAACCTTAAGAGGATTCTTAATGAGCTCAAACTCATCTGTAATGAGTAGCATGATCAGAGAGCTGACATCAATCGGCTCTCATGTTGGAGTGGTGAGTTCACCACCCCTAGGACCTCCATGCTAACACAGGTTTAGGTTAACCCCAACAACCTGAACCAAGGACAAAATCTCCAGAAGGATCAGGTATACTATCATGATTTCTTAGAATCAAATCATGAGGTTATACCACATGGTATTCACCATTTTACTCTCAAGAGCGGTAGGACCATGCAGACTCCCGATCTGGCATGATAGAGTGGAGCTGAGGATACTGATGAGCCAACACCAATTGATAGTTAAAACTTGGAGGATTGTCACCAACATCATCAACAACATCACCTTCATGATCACCAGGGGGATTTGAATCCCCAAAAATCCAAAAAAATAAAAAATCGAGAAAATACAAAATGTTGAATAAAGCAACATCAAGCATGACAGTGAGCAGTGGATCTTTAGGAGATGAGAAGGCTACCTTGGATGCAACACCAATAGTTTTTCTAGCTTCAATTTCAGTTCCATCTCATGCATGTCAGTCAAGTCCTATATAGAGTCCAAGTCTGAGTCAAAGTCGTGTATAGCTGAATTTTGATTCCAATAAGAACTCATATGATGATGCTTATGTTTCACATAATGAGCCCTCAATAATCCCTTTCCCTCAGGCCTCATCTAAGGGAAAAAAGAAAAAATCTAAAAAATTAACTTGTTATTTTGGAGATGGAAAGGATGCACAGAGAGATTGTAAAAGTTGAGATCCCTTTCCTCCAACTAGTGGATATGATTCCTACATTCAAGTAGTACCTAAAGGTGAGATGCACACTTTGTTAGTGATAGAATGAAAAGAAACACTTGAATGATCAAACAAGTGTTGTCCATAGCCACTACATGTGAAATTTGCAATGAGATTCCAAGGAAGAAGAGAGATCTAGGAGCACACTTTGTCACCAGTCAGATAGCTGACATATCATTTGCTTGTACTTTACTCTATAATGGATCCTCAATCAATATATTGTTGTATTCCCTCCTAAATCATCTAGGTTTAGGACCTCTAAGGAGATCGAGATCACTCCTACAACTCCTACAGTTTGCAGACACCCAAGGGAATGTTAAGGGATGTTATCTTTGACATCGAGGGGAAGCAATACAAGGTGGACTTCACGGTCCTAGACATGGAGTGTCCTCAAAGGTGGAAAGATTCCTAGATTATCATTGGTCGCCCTTTTTTGAGGATGTCTGGATCTATCTTCAATTATACTCCGATAAAGACACACTTTCATGCACACGATGAAAGTTTAGAGTTAGAGATGCAAATAAACAAAATGTCAGAGACATGATTTGAAGATCAATATAGAGTATCTCTTATCGGAGGCTTAGTGCTACAGAGTTGACATAATTGATCAGTGGCAGCAATAGTCAGCTTGGTTGACGAGTTTCTTTCACAAAAAGAGGACAGTGTAGATGAGGCAGTTCGACAGGTGTTGCATAATCAGATCTTACCCACTAGAGACTTTTTTGATGCATCGCCCTATGTCCTTGATGACTCAGAAGCCGACTTAGGATTGTCAAACTTGTTCCCTTCAGGTTAATCAGAGGATGAGGATGACAAGTTGGACGTGTCTTTTGTCGATTGTTTGGACACCTTTGGCGATCTGACTCCTGAGAAGAACCAGTTGGTGGCTACTATCATAGCAGATCCAACCAAATCCACCATAGAGCAAGATTCAGAGGTAGTTGAAATAGATTTACCTGATGTTCATACCATTACCGAGCTCAACTTACTACCTCCCACCTTGAAGTATGCCTTCCTCACGGGCTCGCCATGGAAGTTCCCAATTATTGTTAGTGCTAGCTTGACCGTAGAACAAGAATCTTTCATGCTAGAGATTCTTGAACAGAACTGCAAGGCCATAGGATGGAGCATGTCAGATCTTCATGGGATAAACCCCGTTCTATGCTCACACGATATTTACCTTGAGGAAGGTGCTAGACCCTCTTGTGAGTTCCAGCGTTAGCTGAATCCAAACTTACAAGATGTGGTCATGAAGGAGATTGAAAAATGGTATGACGTTGGGTTTATATATCCCATCTATGATTCCAAGTGGGTGTCACCACTTCATGTAGTCCCTAAGAAGGAGGGACTTCAAACAGTCACCAACTTTGATGGAGAGGAGATCGCGATGTGAGTACCCACATCATGGTGTGTCTATGTGGATTACAGACACCTGAATACCATTATGAAAAAGGATAATTTTCCCTTGCTAATCATAGACCAGATCCTGGAGAGACTAGAGCGGGAAGAATTCTTTTGTTTTCTAGATGGGTACTCGGGCTACAACAAAGTGGACATCGCTCCTAAGGACCAGGGAAAGACCACATTACATGTTTGTTCGGTACATTCGCATTCAGGTGCATGCCTTTTGGGTTATGCAATGCACCAGTGACTTTCCAATGGTGCATGATTGCAATATTTGCCGAGATGGTGGGAAATTTACTAGAGGTCTTCATGGATGACTTTTCGGTCCACGATGACTCATTTGATACTTGTCTATCTCATTTGGATCGAGTCCTCAAGAAGTACAGTGAGGTCAATCTGGTGCTCTCTTGGGAGAAGAGCCATTTTATGGTTCAAGAGGGCATTGTGTTGGAGCATGTAATCTCCAAGAGGGGAGGTTGGCCCTACCAACATGGACGTGATCAAGAAACTTCAACCACCAACCGACATCAAACAAGTGCAACATTCCTTGGGCATGTTGGTTTTTACCGCACATTCATAAAGGACTTCTCAAAGATTGCCTATCCACTAAAGGATCTCTTAGGAAAAGACATGGAGTTCATTGTAAATGACAAGTGTCTTAAGGCCTTCGAGCTCCTAAATAGGAAGAACATGGATGCTCCTATCCTACAGGCCCCAGATTGGTGTCTTCCATTTGAGATCATGACAGACGCTTCCGACTTTGAAGTTGGGGCCGTGTTAGGATAAAGGAGAGAAGGGACTAGGTATGTTGTCCACTACACAAAGCAAATTACTCGATCAGGCTTAATGGAATTATACTGTCACAGAGTAGGAAATATGTGCCATAGTATTTGCCTTGGATAAATTGAAGTCTCATCTTTCAGGATCCAAGGTTACCGTGTTCACAGATCATACAACTATCAAGTACCTCATGGAAAAGAAGGACGCAAATGTACGTCTTCTTAGGTTGATTCTATGACTCCAAGAGTTCGATTTTCATATCAAGGATAAGCTTGGAGTAAAGAATGTGGTTGTTGATCACCTCTCTCTCATTGAGTCACATAGTTCCTCTGAGATTGACCCCCATAAAGGACTACTAAATCGATGAATTGATCTATTCTGCCGACTCTCTTCCATGGTATTCCAACATGGTGAATTTCTTGGTGTCTAAGATAGTTCCCTATGATTGTCCCAAGAATAGCATTGACTGACTTAAGTCGAAATCTAGGAAATACCATTGGGAGGATCCGTTCCTTTTCTTCGTAGGCCCGGATTGTGTCTAGCAGAGGTGTATTCCTGAAGAGGAATACATGAGTGTCCTCACTTACTGCTATTCCTTGGAGGCAGGAGGACATCACTCCAGGAAGAGGACCGCTTGGAAAGTGCTTCTGTGTGGTTTGTACTGGCCGACCCTATTATGTAATGTATATGCATTTGTTAGGTTGTGTCCAAGATGTCAGAGAATGGGAGGGACCATCAGTCCTTAAGATGAAATGCCCATGAAACCAGTCATTATTGTTGATGCTTCTGATGCATGGGTCATAGATTTCATGAGCCCGTTCCCTAACAACCATGAATATGAGCATATTCTCTTAGCGGTTGATTATCTCTCTAGGTGGGTGGAATCTATCCCTACCCGATCCGCAGATAGCAAGATTGTCTGTAAGTTCATGAAAGATCACATCATTTCAAAGTTAGGGGTTCCTAAAGTCATCATCTCTGATGGGGGTATCCACTTTGTTGACATGGAAATGAAAAATTTAACAAAGGATTATGATATCGAGCATCGTATTGCTAGTCCATACCACCCACAATCAAATGGCATGACTGAGGTGTCGAATAGGGATGTGAAGGGCATTTTGTAGAAGCTATTCCGCCTTTATAAGAAGAACTGGTCTCGACTTTTGGACCAATTTCTATGGGCATACCGGACTTCTTATAAGACCCTTCTTGGAACCTCCCCATTTTGAATGGTTTATGGAAAGTCATGTCATCTCCCTGCTGAATTGATACACAAGTTAGAATCGACATTAAAGAAAGTGAACTGGAGCACACCTGAGGGACCTCAGAGTAAAAAGATGGATTTAAACAAGCCTTTCGAAATCAGAAACACGACATATGATACCAACATGATCTATAAGGACAGAAGCAAGCATTGGCATGATCAAAATATCACATGCAAGAGTTTTGTCCTAGGGAAAAAGGTATGGTTATTCAATGCTGGATTGAAGATCATTCCAGGCAAGTTGAGAGCTTATAGATGGTACAAGAACATTCCTTATAAATGGGCAACTGCTGAAGCATTTGTAGGATTAGATGAGCAGTTAACCCGTGTTGAAGAGATCTCATCCATGCGTATCATAGAATCCAATGATTCTACTCTTTGGGAACACATGAATCCTCACTACTCCTGCCTTCTCCAAGCATCTCTTTCCCCTCTCACCATTCTCTGTATATCTCCAAATCTCATCGGTTCTTGCACTTAATTCTATCCTAGACTTAGGCTGACCAGAGCCAAAGTATAGGGGGGATTGATACCCGCCGTGTATATGCTCATCCATTTCTCCTCTTGCCCTTGTCCGCCTCATTTTTACTCTTCCTCTACACTTAGGATGACCATAGCCTAGGTATTGGGAGGTGGGTCAACTTCTATACTTTTTGATATTTTAAGTCTCATACGCTTATCACATGCTATGTCTTTTCCTCGCTTCTTGTGCTCTAAGGTCATAACATACGCTACGTATAAGGGGTGTTTATATATTACACATATACTTACCCATAACTCGTACTTTCGTGTATTTATATTTATATATATATTGTGCAATAATTATGGAATGGGTAAATTTCGTTATTTTTTTGGAATATACATGTATATTTGTATAATATGTATAATGTATATAAAATATGTATAAATTTGTAAAATTCTTGTAAATAATACCTTTTATAAAATTTATTGTAAAATAGGAGGTATACCAAAAAATAATTTAAAACTTTTGAAAAAAAAGAAAAAAGAGAGGCTTCTTATTTACTCTTGCATATCATCGTTGCATTCTTTAAAAGAAATATAATTCATCAAATGTCTTGCACTTCATTCATCTATATTGCATTCATATACATTTCATTTGCATATCTAGCATATGTAAGGTGGAAAGTTAATGGGTTCTGAACCAAGTTATGAATAGAAGTCGAGGATGGATTTGATTTGAGCTTAATCTACTTAATTTCATGGGAACCTTATAGGAACTGGAGTTAAGATTTTTTAGGTCGAGTGACTTAATTCTTTGAGTTCACAAGACTATGTTCACATGTCATCTTGATTGGTCTATGTAGAATATTTCATACATATGTATGATTCTTTTAGACAGTGACCTAACTTGGACAAGGACAGTACACATAGGTCTTCATTGGGAGGTAGACTCCTTTGGCTTGGAGTAGCACACAGGTGGAAACATCCGTCCTCCTCTAGGGAGGGTAGTGAATCTCATACTAGTCCAGTGGCATCGACGTCAACGATGGGATGTTGTGGGTTGCAACGAAAATTCAAAAGTGGGATAGTCTACTGGTTCAAGAAGAAAAACAAATTATGTACATGTTTCTCTTTATTATGTATCGAAAAAAAGAAAATCTCCAAAAGAGTTAGATGTGCAAAAAGTTAAAAAAATCTGTCGGAGAAAAATATGAATAAGTGAGGCATATGCTTAAAGTCTCATATCAAGGAAGCCTACAACTGAAGACTTGGCTACACTGGTCAAGCTCCAAGGATATGTGACCACATGGGTCACTATCCATTATCTTCTCTACCCCCTCTTCTTGAGCCGGCTGCACTTCAACTTAGAAGGGAATACCTACTCCTCGAGGAAAGAGTTGCTAGACTGGGGAATTAGTGTTACCTTGTTAGAGGAGTTTGTTTCTTTGTCTTTTCTGATGTGGAGAGCTATATCTCACTTACATATTACAAGTAAGATTCATGATCATCAGAATTTGTGTATGAGGATTTGTTTTGACCTGACTGTTGAGGCAATTTGAATAAAGACTTGTGTAACTTAAAGGATGTTAGGTCTTAAATTCAATTCCCAATAAGGTTCCACCACATTATTAATAAAAAGGTTGATTCGAGCTCCATTTTCACCTTTTTTTTCATGACCTTAGTATGGAATCCAAATCATTTCACTTTTTGCATTTCATTTTGGTTGCCCGGGGATGAGCAAAGTTTAAGTATAAGGGGTTGATCAATATGTGATTCATCACTCTAAAAGTCGAAAATAGAGGAGAGCTTTGTTCTGGAGTAATTAACTGCATTTCTCCATTTATTTTGCATTATTCTCTCTCATGCATTTAGAATTAATATCTTCATTTATAGCATGCATTTTTGCATTAAATAGGAAGCCAAATTCACTCGTAAATATCACAATATATTCAATATTTCCCTTATTTTTATCTAGTTTTTCACTAACTCAAAATTGAATAAAATAAACTCTATATTGTATATATTACTAACAGTAATAAAGGGAAAATATCAAAAAATACTAACTTGCAAAATTGACCAATAAAACCCGAACCCTATTTGAGACCAAGAACCTTAAAACATGAATATCTCTCTCATACAGTCTCCTAATGACTAATACTCACTTTTAAATTAATGTATGTTAAATTACCTTCAAAACAAGGCCAAGTTCAATAGAATCAGAATTCTTATGTGGAACTTAGGTTTTTGGTCCCTTTGTATATTCACATGTCCCCATTATTTATTATTTTATCTTTTACTTAAATTATTAGAAATCCAAAAAAAATATTAAGTTGTAAATATTTAATTCATATTTCATTTAATTTTCTTTTGATTTTTATCTTATTTAAAAATGACAAAAAATATGTAAAAATAAGAACGCGCTATTTTATATCTATAAGATACAATCAAAAATATTTTTTGTACATATGATTTATTTTGCTTTTGATTCTTCATAAAAGTTGTAGATCTCATTAAGAAAAGAAACTTTTGTGTTGACCACTTTTTGAGTTGACCTCTTTTGTTATTTCTTTTTTATTTTTATTACATTTAATTTTTGATTTTTCTGGGAGCGACATGTGACAACTTCTGGAGCCGCCACATGTCACCCCAATTTTTTTGTTTTTTTTACTTATTTATTTATTTATTATTTTTATGTATTCTATTTATTTATATTATTTATTTATTAATTTAATTATTATTTATCAATTATTATTATTTTCTTTTCTTATTATTATTTATTTATTATTTACCTATTTATTATTTAATTATCATTATTTTATGTTTATTTAATATTTATTTATATTATATTTATTGTTATTATTTATTTAATTTTATTTAATTTTAATTCATTTTTTGCTACATGTTCGTGCCCCCACGCATAACGTGGCGCTTTCCCCCTCTCCTTCCTTATGCAGGATCATGCCCTCCGCCCTTCCCAACAGTTACGCAACCTGCACCCCTCTTCCTCCTCTCTCCTCGCAACTTTCTACGACCCTGCACCTTCTACCCGCAGTGGTTGCGCAACCTCCGCAACCCATCACTCCTTCCCCGTCTTTCCCTCTCTCCCTATAAAAATCCCCACAGGACCCACATCCTCTTGCTCCTCATTGCGCTCCCCTCTATCGACTGCAACCTCCTATCCCAATGACCCATAAAGGGGCGGTTACTACACCCGTCGCACCCTATCCATCATTAGAGAGAAGGACCCAAGCTTCGATCACATGCGGTGACAGTGTAGGTTGGCGATCTTGAGGCAACGACTGACCCTCGTTGTTTCTGGTGATGTACAATGTGCAACCAAGCACCTTGATTGTAGATATTCACAAACGAGAAGCTCTCGTCGAGCTTCGTGGTTCTCCGTCAGAGGCACTTGGGGTGACAACCTCAAGGTTTCACCTCCACGCTCGTTACCTAGGCAAACAATGTCCAGTTTCCAATCAATAGCCCTCTTCCAAAGCAGTTGCATCGCCATCACCCTCCAGTCAACCGCCTGTTGGACATGCGAGCCCATGACGAGCCATTATGCAATAAATGTTATTGTGTATATCATTCCCTGATCTGAAATGAAGAATGATTAATTTGCATAATAGGTCCCTTAATATAATTAGGGTTATGTACCATGGCCATCTTAATGATCATACAGTTGTTGATTCAATTATTAAATCATAGATGATGGTGCTTCGATGAATATATAAAGAGTTAGATTGAGGACTCCTCAAGCACCATCAAATGATTGTTAAGAGAGGATCTCCAGCGTGAGAAGCAGATGTCGATCCTTTCTCTAACGGCTGATATCTAACTGACCTCTTGATGCAGGTCCTCTGCATAGGAATAGAGACTCAGAGGTGTTAGATAAGTTAGGTCACTTAATGAGATCGAGATAACCAAAGTCCTATGTTGTATGCCATCACGATATAGGCACGCATCCTCTGATCGGAGACAGATGTGTTACTATATGTCTGAGTATGTACATTTGATAGATAAATAGGTTGATGACTTAACTAAGGTCTATACACCGGCACGCTATGAAGGATATGGTTAGATCCTTAAGCGCATCACGGAAGAGTGAGCATCGTACCGAATACGACGAAGAACAACTAGTCCGACTAGTTGTTCTATGTAACGGAAATTAAAAAATTTTTATGCGATGAAACCACATGATCTAAGAACACTTCGCGGATCATTTCTTCTAAACCACAAACAAGTAATAGGATTACCTCTTGAAGCGTGGTTGCGATCGAGTCTCTAAACGAATAGACCTCTTGTCTCAAGTCCGATCCGACGGAGGAGACGCTTGCGAGCGCGGGGATGAATCGTGTGCTTCTCGCAATACATGTTGATGATCCAAGCGTGGATCTCCTGATCTCGACACACAAGATACATCATCTTCTTCACGAGTGAGGCGCACCGAAGGAGACGGAGATCCACGAGCAAACGATCGGGAAGCATGACGACAACGCTGCGATGATGGAGAGTCTCTCTAGGGCGTCCATGGTGGACGGCCATGAGAGGAAGAGAGAGGGGTGACGTGTAGAGAGAAAGAGAGAGAGAGAGAGAGAGTTGTTGTCTCACTTGTGTAAAGAAGAGCAAAGGGGTGCCTCTCCTTTTATAACATTTTGGGATCCATGGATCTCAATCCATGGGACAACACAAATCCAATGGCTCTCATTGATTGTGTTTCTTTCAATGGCTAAGATTTATTTGGTAAAACCAACAACAATTAATTTAATAAAAAACAAATATATATATATATATATAATAATTATAATTTGATTTCTATCAAATCAATCTCCATTGGAGAAATAAGAAGGAGGCAAGACTCCTTCCATAAAGGGGGGAGGACGGCTATGAGTCCTACAAGGACTTGGTAGCCGTCCCCTCTACTTATTAGGAAGGGAGCCTCCTTTCTATATTACATGAGATTGCATTATCTCATGATTCTCTCCATTATTTGCAACAACTTTTGTTGCAAATTATTTCATAAAAATAAATCCAATTTATTTTGTGAACATTGTAATCATGCCATTGGAAATTTGTAAATCACATTCACAACCCAAAATAAAATGTAAATTACATTTTCAATTTAATGTCCAATTTGAATCCAATTCACATCAACATTTAATTAACAAATGTAAATTACAAATAACTCTCTCTTATATATTATAAATCATATTTATAATATATATGATTAATATGGGTATTGCTATCCACATTATTCATATCCATGATAATTAAATCAGATTTAATCATCTTGGATCTCTATTCTCATGTGCCCAAATAATATGAAGGGATTTTTACCCGGCAGACCCTATAATCTTTGTCAATTACCTCTATGACCTTTGAAACAACCTAATTCCTCCCTCGACCTTGTAAACTTATTCCGTCTTACCCCACAAACCCTACCGTCAGTTTAACTTTATTTGAGTCAATTACTTGAGTTAATATTGAGTAAATCTAACCAAAAGGAATCCAACGGTGGATATTCAACCATGAGATCCCCCTTCATCCCCCACCTCTGCTGGCCCCTTTCTCCATCATCCATCGCCCCCACACCTCTCGGAGGTGATCATCGAAGTCTTCCCCTTTTGCCTCCAGCGATCGCCTCCTCCTCCTTGCCTCCCCCTCCCCTCCTCTGTCCCCCTCCCCACCTGCCGCAACCTCGCATGGCAGAGCCCACAGATCCATCTCGAAGCACCCCTCCCTCATCTCCTCCCTACTCTCCCCAGTTCTCTCATACCGCACCAGGTCCCCGCCACCACCACAGGTGCAACAACACCCCATCGCGCTTGGTAGAATGTTGCCAGATCGAGGATTCGCCGAGGACGAATCACGCTCCTCTTCTCCCACGTGGTGGAACTCGGGACCAATTCTGGCTCGACGGCGGCAGGGCATGGCGTTAGGGTTCGCCGTGTGCTTCAACTGATTATACCTTATCACTTGATGTTCCATATCCGGAATAATCATATCTCTGTAATGCATTCAGATCCAAAACTCGGATTCGACATCTCTAAGCGCAACCTGTCATGAAATTTTTAGATCAATACACAGATTCATCTCATCCATAAACATTTGAGATCCAAAAAGTATAAGCACAACAGAAATAACAGCCGCAAAAACAACAATGATATCCACAATAGTCTTCAACAGCAATTCGTCATTCAGATCAAACTATGCGAAAAACCAAACAGATCCCGAGTTCAGAAATCGAACAGGAGGTCGGGTTGTCGCTGGATCGTGTCCCGATTTCGTTATCGTACAGGAGGCCCGAGTTTAGAAATCGAACAGGAGGTCGGGTTGCTGGATCGCGTCCCGATTTCGTTATCATACGGGAGGTCAGGTTTTACAAGATAAAGGCGACGGTGTGTGGGGAAGGGGAAGCGACTTCATACATGAGGTGGTGGGGATGGGTGATGGAGGTAGGGGGATGATGATGAGGGTGAGGGGAATCGGGAATGATGGCATTTTTCGTAAATTTGCTTAACAAAGAGGGCATTGTGCATCTTTTTTTAACAGAATCCGGTTAAAAATAACGGATATATAGATGGAGGTTAACCACAGGGTCTGTCGGGTAAGGGTTAGCAAGTTTACGGGGTCGGGGGAGGAAATATGTTGTTTCAAAGGTCGTAGAGGTAATTGACAAATATTATAGGGTCTGCCAGGTAAAAATCCCTAATATGAATCACATTCACATTATTCACATCTTTGATAATTAAATCATATTCAATTATCTTAGATAACTCTATTTATAATATCAATCAAATTCATATTACTCATGATAATAAAATCACATTTAATTATCCATTTTCTCAATGCTCGGATACACATATCAACAGTAAAATTATCCTGAACTCTTTCAAGGATAATGCGCTTACTCCGCAGATACTTGGAAATAAGGACAGGGCGATTGTATTGTTCCACATATAGTGACTTGGATATTGAGAGCTATCTCAAATCCAGATCGCGGGCCTCCCATAGATGCTTAGTTAAATCAAGACCGCAAATCTAATTTTCTCATTGCATCTGAATCACATTCAGATCGATGTCCAACATTTGGACTAAGATCAGATTACTTCTCTATCGAGAGGAGTCACTAAAATCCAGACCCGTTTCATCACTCCCTAGGAATGGAAGCGTCATGGTTATACAATCATTTATGATCACATCACCCTCAGGTATTCCCAATACCTGTACATCCTGCATACTAGAAGACTCAGATTAAAACCGAAGTATTGGATCAACTTTATACTGTCTACTTCATGGTTTTATCAGTAAGTTTCTCATTCAATCATTTGGAAGTCGGTATCGATCATATGCTTTCCAAAAGCATATATCATACCTAGGTCTTGATCATATACTTTCCAAAAGTATATATCAAACCTACAAATTCAGTCAAGCTTCCAAAGCGAGGCGGCCGTGAGCACGGAATTTGACTCTTCCCAATATCTCATGAGATGAGCTCATGTCTTCTGGTTCAATAACTGTGATGGATATGGAATTATCCTCAAGCACATCACGGAAGCGTGATCGTCGTATCGGATACGACGAAGAACGACTAGTCGTACTAGTTGTTCGGTGCAGCGGAATTTAAAAAATTTTATTCGATGAAACCACATGATCCGAGAACCATTCTCAGATCGTTTCATCTATAACCACAACAAGTATAATGCAATACCTCTTGAAGCATGGTTGATCAAATCTCTAAAGAAAGAGACCTCCTGTCTCAAGTCCGATCGTCGGCGAGACTGCTTGCGAGCGCGGGGATGAACCGCGTTGTCCTCGCAATCCAAGAAGATGATCCAAGCATGGTTGCTCCTGATCTCGTCGCACGAGATCAAACGTCTCCTTCGTGAGAGGAACTCTCCAAGAAGACGGAGAACCGAAGAACGTCGAAGCGGCAGCGCGGTGGCGATGGCGACGACGATTCCCTCCTCTAGGGTATGGTGGACGACCACCAACAAGAGAGGGAGAGAGGGCTGGCGTGTAGAAGAAATGAGGGAGAGAGAGAGCTCCAATATTGCAAGTCCTTAGAGAGCATAGTATGCCTCTTTATTTATAGGGTTTTGGGATCCATGGATCTCAATCCATGGGACACATAAAATCAATGGGTGAGATTGATTTGTGTCAATCCAATGGCCAAGATTGTTGTTGTCAAAAGCAACAAATTTAGGTTAAAATATATTTGACAAAATCAAATATAATTTATTCCTAAATCATCCCAACAAATAAGGAGAGAATACACATGGAGATCAAATCTCCATGTGCAATCAAGAGGGGACGGCCACCCATTCCATATAGGAATTGGGTGCCGCCCACTTGTTTCCCAATGGAGAGCAATCTCATGGATTTCCATGAGATTGCATATCTCCTTGGATTTCACTCCTATTAATTTGAAACAAATTTTGTTGGGTTTTATTCTTCAATAATAATTCACAATTATCTTTGAGAATATTGCATTCTTGCCATGGAAAAAATTGTGAATCATATTCACAACCCAAAATTGGATAATTGGAAAAAATCCACATTATTCTTATCCACATTAATTAAATCACATTTAATTAAATTGGATAATTTCTTCACACATCAAGATGATTAAATCACATTTAATCATTATTTCTTCATTGCTTAGATCTTATGGAATTATTCTTGAACCCTTCAAGAATAATGCAATCTCTCCGCAGATACTTGGAGATAAGGACAGGGCGATTGTATTGTTCCACGTATAGTGACATGGATATTGAGATCATATCTCAAATCCAGATCGCGGGCCTCCCATAGATGCTTGATTAAATCAAGACCCTAAATCTAATCTTCTCATTGTATCTGAATCACATTCAGATCAATGTCCAATACTTGGACCAAGATCAGATCACTTCTCTACTGAGAGGAGTCACTAAAATCCAGACCCGTTTCATCACTCCCTAGGAATGGAAGCGTCATGGTTATACAACCGTTTATGATCAAATCACCCTCAGGTATTCCCAATACCTGTACATCCTGCATACTGGAAGACTCAGATTAAACCCGAAGTATCGGATCAACTTTATACTGCCTACTTCGTGGTTTTATCAGTAAGTTTCTCATTCGATCATTGGGAGTTGGTATCGATCATACACTTTCCAAAAGCGTATATCATACCTAGGTCTTGATCATATACTAAAAGTATATATCAAACCTACAAATTCAGTCAAGCTTCCAAAGCGAGACGACCATGCGCATGGAATTTGATTCTTCCCAATATCCCATGAGTGAGCTCATGTCTTCCGGTTCAGTAACTGAACCTGTATGATCCCTTTGAGAGATCGTATTACTCATATGCCCTTATATGCACACCAGCGCGTCGGTGTATAGACCTTGATTAGGTCATCAACCTATTGGTCTGCCAAATGTACACACTCAGACATATAGTAACACATCTGTCTCCGGTCAGAGGATGCGTGCCAATATCATGACAGCATATGATATAGGACTTTGGTTATCTCGATCTCGTTAAGTCAACTCTTTGACCTAACTAATCTGACACCTCCGAATCTCTATTCCTATGCAGAGGACCTGCATCAAGAGGTCGGTCAGATATCAGCCTTCAGAGATAGGATTGCCATCTCCTACTTAGGCTGGAGATCATCTCTTAATAATCATTTGACGGTGCTTGATGAGTCCTCAATCTAACTCTTTAGATATTCATCCAAGCACCAGCCTCTATGATTCAATAGTTGAATCAACAGCTGTATGATTATTAAGATGGCCATGGTACATAACCCTAATTGTACTAAGGGACCTATTATACAAATTATTCATACTTCATTTCAGATCAGGGAATGATATGTGCAATAACATTTATTGCATAATGGCTCGCCGTGGGCTCGCATTTCCAACAATCTCCCACTAGCCCAAAGAGCCATTAATGGGCTAATCATTTAAACTCACACTCATGTGACAATCATAGGCTATTTAGAAAATAGCTAGGTAAGCTGATCAATCACTATGTTCCCGCGAGACTATGCCAAGTCCTTTTACGGCACTTGCATATCCCCAGTAACAGTGCTCGCATCCAATGCGAATGTTGCATCTTATGCAACTAATACTCAATCTTGTTAGTTATAGTGTCCTTGACACTACAGCTTAACAATTATCATAACCAGTATTTCCATAATCCTTATAAGAATATCCTTATTTCTGGAGATCTCTATCTCCTAAGGTATCTTTAGTTAAGACCTTTTAGATCAATATTTATAAAGTCTTAAACTTTTGAAGATAAGACTTTGAGATCACTATCTCAAAAATCTTGTCATCTATGAAGATTTTGTCATTACTGCAACCAAGTGTTTTATTTCCATAGTAGAATTAGTAACAGTTTACTACTCCCACTGCATGGCAGCCATCTGGCTTTTGTACACATCTAGCATACACCCGGCTTCTCAGAACTGATGCCCAAAGGCAAGTAGTTCTAGCATTCACTTCCTCAACTCTTTGAGGTGCTATCCCTTTAGATAGGTCAGTACCATATCTTAAGGGTTAGAAGCCTTTCTTGGAATTTCTATGAATAGAATATGTCCAAGGTGTACTATAAATGTGACAGTCCCATTATCCTCTTCTCTTTACTTTTGAACAACTTCAGAACTAAGATCTGAGAGGCATTTTTGAAATCTTATTTCAAGTTATGGAACAACCAGATTATAAAACACTAATTATTATCCTTATATCATTTTTAAATGATTAGGATATCATCTACATTTAGCATGATGAACACAAAAAGCACTCCCACTTAGCTTCATATGGTTCAACAAGATTCTATCTGAAATCATAACATTTATAATTTCATCAAATCTTATGATCCAACTTCAAGAAGCTAATTTGAGTCCATAGATGGATTCCTTAGCTTGCACACCTTGCTTTCCTCAACCATGAAGCCCTGGGGCTACTTCATGTGAATATCCTCAAAGAGGTATTCATAGAGGAATGCAATATTGACTTACATCTTTGAAGATGCAATAGTCAAGTTGTGTAGCTAAGGTTAGCAATATTCTGACGGTTTTAAGCATGGTCACCGAAGAGCAAGTCTCATTGCAAGCAATGTCTTCTCTTCCAGTGTGTAGCTTATGGCTACGAACCGTGCTTTGAAGATCTCTACCTTCTCATCAGGTTCCCTGTCTCTTGAACATCCATTTACACCATTACAGGTCTTACCCATATAGGTGGATCCTCGAGGGTCCATATACAACACTTGTATATGAAGTCTACATTAGACTTTTATTGCTATCCATCTATCCATGCTATGATCTTCAGAAGCTTCATCACATGAAGTTCGATCATTGTCAGATTTCTCTAACACATGGAATCCTTCATCAAACTCATTTGAAGAGGTATTAGTGTTTCATCTTTAATTGTCCTTTTAGTTTCCAATTTCAGGAGTCTCATTATAAATGAGTTCCTACACTTCATTTTCATCTTGATTCTCAAGAGTCTCAACCTCTAAGAATCACATTCTTAGAGACGAGATACTTTAAGAATCTCAAGGTTATAAAGTAGGTATCCAATACCATCCTTTATTTTCCTAATGAAGCAGCACTCTCAAGTGCTAGATTCCAACATACATGGAACCTTATTAAGGATATACATTGTAGTCTCTACTACACATATATACCTGGAAACTAAGGGATAATTATGCTAAAATTCAACATTGATAAGATCATGTCACACATGATCCAATTGTATCTACCTATAACTCTTTTGAGTTAAGGTGTGTTAGGAGGATTGAGATAGAAATGATATTCATATCTCCATAAGGTATTCTTCGAATTTATCTAGTAGGTACTTGCTACCTAGATTAGATCAAATTCATTTTATCTTCCTTCAAACTTTGGTTCTAAACCAAAATTAATGAAATCTTTGAACATTTCAAAGGTTTCTCAGGTGAAGAAAAGAAATCTCATATCATACAATCATCAATAGATATCACATATCCACAATGTTTACTATGATATAGATGATCCACATACATCAATATGTATGAGATCCTGAATACCTTGGCATCTTACACCATTCCCGAAGAAGGGTGTATTGGAC
This sequence comes from Ottelia alismoides, assembly GCA_037367405.1. Lineage (NCBI taxonomy): Eukaryota > Viridiplantae > Streptophyta > Magnoliopsida > Alismatales > Hydrocharitaceae > Ottelia > Ottelia alismoides. Next base: position 1,002,068 of record JAZKJV010001602.1, read on the forward strand.
AATATTCATAAGTATGTAAGTTTTGAAATTTTAGACATTCTAAAGTTTCATCTCTTACCATTCTATTGATCAAATCAATAGACAAATGTCCAAGGCTTGATGCTAGATCATTGTCAAATGATCTTCATCCTCCTATTGATCTTAAGGTTTAATTTCAGTATTCAGAAATGTTAATGAACCATTCATTAATTTTTCTAATTTATGTGGAGTCCACTAGATTTTAGATTACTATCTGAAATATCTTCATCATAACTCTTTATGATAGTTCTATCTCAGAATTCATGTTTATTTCCAACATTTAGAAACAAACAATGAGTGTATTCTTATATCTAGGTCATAGAGACATTCTCTACGACTAAGGGTTCTCCCACTGAAATTAACAAGTCTATTAATCCAACAGAGATTGTTGCAACAATTGCATCAATATTCATGTGGACAACTATAAACCTTTAAGACCAAATTTTCCAGTCTTCTAAAACATATGCAACCCATTGCAAATGTCATCAGAAGATTGAGATACAATTATTTGACTTTATCTTATTCAATAAGTAAGTCAATATCAATGATTTATGTAGATTATTCTGATGCTCCATCCGAGTCCTTTTCTAAGGATTCTAGACAGACTTGATAGTCATACTATCAACACATCAACTTATTACAGTATTGGCATTCATCCAACTCCTTGGATGTCATATGGAAGTCACAGAAGTCCAGTCAACTCTTTGACTTTCCTTCTTTCTTGGGTCCAACCCATGCTTCCATTGCGCTCCCTTTATCTATAAGCAACCATTGCTCAAGACAGAGGATCTCTTATTTTAAATTCAAAAGAATTCAAAATAAGAGTATTTCAACATTTATTTATGCTTCATTTAATTCACACAATATGAATACTATGAAGCTTCATGAATGACTAGAGTATAGACAGTAGAATAATGACACTCATCATCTACATCCATCTAAACTCATAAAACATAGGTTCAGGTAGGTACTCAAACAATTTGAATACATCATCTCTTATAGAGCTACCATTCTGCATGATGCAGAGAACCATGTCACTCATGATTAAATGTCAAGAGCACATATATGTATGCCAAAATATCTTCATTGATTTTATAAGGATTATTTGACAATTGCGATCATCATCGACATGTTACTTCCAAAGTACATCCAATGAGATCAAGACTATAGAGACATACAAACCCTAGGGTTGTAGTCCTATTAACTATTTAATTGTCATTCCTCATTAGTATGAGGAGACTTGCATATTGCAACCACATACATTATGTGTTCAATTGCAAGTACAATATCTGGATCATGAGTCCAATCCAAGATATTTCACTGGTTACTATTGAGTATTTCATTGAGTGGGTTTTAATGAAGGATTATCTGAAATAAGAAATTTGCATAGATGTTTGTATTTATATATACATATTTTACTTTGATTTAGGAATTTTTATATCAAAGTTGTCATGCCATGTCAACATTGAAAGTTCATTCCCTTAATCACTTTCAATGTAAGAGATATACTTACCATTATATCTCAAGCAAGATCTGGGATCTCCTTCCTTATCTTTGTTGCATCCCAATAATATGAGAACCTACAACTCGGATAAAAAGAAGCGGGAACACATTCCGCCTTGCAAGTCCAACTTGCATCTCCCAATTCGGTCTTTAACACCCGGGCCCACCACCCCTAAGGCGATGTTGACCCGTCATTAATTGAACCAACCGTCAACAGGAATACAACTCGCTATGCGCAATCCAATATCGCCCCAATAATATGAGGACCCGATATTGAGGTCACTACGCATACGTCCTTACTCTTTCGAGAAGCGACGAGCCCGATCCAGATGCGCTTGCATACAGGAGCTGTCACTTCGGACAGGCGTCTCCCACATGCAATCCCTGGCGACGGAACCCTCCGCCTTGACGGGAGACCATGGATGTCACTTATGTGATCCTCCATATCATATTCAAATTTTAATTAATTATCGTGAATCACATTCACATAATTAATTCTTCCAAGGGAATTATTAGCTCTAATCATATTAGAGTATTTCAATTGGACATAATCAATTTAATCATATTAAATTAATTATCAATCCAATTCAATCAATCAAACTTGATTATTTTACTTGAATACATATATGGTAATATCTCAAAATACGTATTAATTCGAATTTTAATAATTAGAAAAATACATCTCAATCCCTCGGACATTATCCCGGCCCTACCCGCTGTCATGGCCAGTACCGACGAGAGTGGGACGGACCACATACGTTGCAACCCGTAACCCCAATGCTCTCCGACTAGGCACCATATCTGCCTCGGGAAAGGATAATGCCAAATTGATTAATTTGTACTTGAGATGATCATCGGTTCTTCAACCGAAATTGTACCATATAGTAATAATCAAAACATTTTTGATTATAAGGAAATTTGCTAGACAAATTCCCAAATCCTATTCAAGCATCAAGTTTGAAAGATTGTGGTTTCCAATTATGATTTAGATCACATCTTAATCAATTATTGGTTAAGGCAATGTCATTTAAGGGAATAATTATCATCAAATATTTCACAAATATTTATGCACAATTATTCTAGGAAATTAAACAATTTAATTTCACTAATTTATTAAATGACAGTCACTATACAATCATCAAGTTTGATGATTGTGTTTCCAATTAAGATTTAGATCAAATCTAATCAATTAATTGGTTGAGGCCATGTCAATTATGTAAATAATCAATTTCCAATATTTCACAAATATTTCTCATGATTATTTCACGAAATTAACAATTAATTTCACTAATTGACAATCACTTGGTTCTAGATTAGGACTGTAATTTCAACAGTGACCCCTACTTACTAAAATTAACATATCTCAATCATATTAAATCCAAATTAGACAAAATCAATTTTCATAGATTGCTAATTTGATTTAGGACAGAACCCAAACGCATTTCGAGGCAAGTCTAAACAGTAATTAACATTTTAATCACGTTCAGATCTACAGTTCCCGCAACAGTGCATACATGTTCATTAAAACAACCAGATCTAGAGCATACGAAATCCGATTTACGTAAACTCAGATCCTATGGTTTCCTAATTTAATGGGGAAAAAATACAAGTATTAAATTCGTGTTTAAACAATTTAAACAGTGCCGAATTTATTTACTAAACAGATCTGCGAAATCAAATGCGATAAAAACTTTCGCGACCTTAACGAACCCAAGTCGTCCTCGGTTTTTCGAATCATATTCGAAACCGTCGACCTAAGGCTCTGATACCACTTGAAGGATATGGAATTATCCTCAAGCGCATCACGGAAGCGTGATCGTCGTATCGGATACGACGAAGAACGACTAATCGTACTAGTTGTTCGGTGCAGCGGAATTTAAAAAATTTTATTCGAAGAAACCACATGATCCGAGAACCATTCTCAGATCGTTTCATCTATAACTACAACAAGTATAATGCAATACCTCTTGAAGCGTGGTTGATCAAATCTCTAAAGAAAGAGACCTCCTGTCTCAAGTCCGATCGTCGGCGAGACTGCTTGCGAGCGCGGGGATGAACCGCGTTGTCCACGCAATCCAAGAAGATGATCCAAGCATGGTTGCTCCTGATCTCGTCGAACGAGATCAAACGTCTCCTTCGTGAGAGGAACTCTCCAAGAAGACGGAGAACCGAAGAACGTCGAAGCGGCAGCGCGGTAGCGATGGCGACGACGATTCCCTCCTCTAGGGTATGGTGGACGGCCACCAACAAGAGAGGGAGAGAGGGCTGGCGTGTAGAAGAAATGAGGGAGAGAGAGCTCCAATATTGCAAGTCCTTAGAGAGCATAGTATGCCTCTCTATTTATAGGGTTTTGGGATCCATGGATCTCAATCCATGGGACATATAAAATCAATGGGTGAGATTGATTTGTGTCAATCCAATGGCCAAGATTGTTGTTGTCAAAAGCAACAAATTTAGGTTAAAATATATTTGACAAAATCAAATATAATTTATTCCTAAATCATCCCAACAAATAAGGAGAGAATACACATGGACATCAAATCTCCATGTGCAATCAAGAGGGGACGGCCACCCATTCCATATAGGAATTGGGTGCCGCCCACTTGTTTCCCAATGGAGAGCAATCTCATGGATTTCCATGAGATTGCATATCTCCTTGGATTTCTCTCCTATTAATTTGCAACAAATTTTGTTGGGTTTTATTCTTCAAAAATAATTCACAATTATCTTTGAGAATATTGCATTCTTGCCATGGAAAAAATTGTGAATCATATTCACAACCCAAAACAACATATAATTCATATTGTTAATTAATTACACAATGTGTATCCAATACACATAATAATTAATCAACACATATAAATTATAATTAGCTCTCTCTAATACATTATAAATCACATTTATAATATATTATGAATAATTGGATATTTTTATCCACATTATTCTTATCCACATTAATTAAATCACATTTAATTAAATTGGATAATTTCTTCACACATCAAGATGATTAAATCACATTTAATCATTATTTCTTCATTGCTTAGATCTTATGGAATTATTCTTGAACCCTTCAAGAATAATGCAATCTCTCCGCAGATACTTGGAGATAAGGACAGGGCGATTGTATTGTTCCACGTATAGTGACATGGATATTGAGATCATATGTCAAATCCAGATCGCGGGCCTCCCATAGATGCTTGATTAAATCAAGACCGTAAATCTAATCTTCTCATTGTATCTGAATCACATTCAGATCAATGTCCAATACTTGGACCAAGATCAGATCACTTCTCTACTGAGAGGAGTCACTAAAATCCAGACCCGTTTCATCACTCCCTAGGAATGGAAGCGTCATGGTTATACAACCGTTTATGATCAAATCACCCTCAGGTATTCCCAATACCTGTACATCCTGCATACTGGAAGACTCAGATTAAACCCGAAGTATCGGATCAACTTTATACTGTCTACTTCGTGGTTTTATCAGTAAGTTTCTCATTCGATCATTGGAAGTTGGTATCGATCATACACTTTCCAAAAGTGTATATCATACCTACGTCTTGATCATATACTAAAAGTATATATCAAACCTACAAATTCAGTCAAGCTTCCAAAGCGAGACGACCATGCACATGGAATTTGATTCTTCCCAATATCTCATGAGTGAGCTCATGTCTTCCGTTTCAGTAACTGAACCTGTATGATCCCTTTGAGAGATCGTATTACTCATATGCCCTTATATGCACACCAGCGCGTCGGTGTATAGACCTTGATTAGGTCATCAACCTATTGGTCTGCCAAATGTACACACTCAGACATATAGTAACACATCTGTCTCCGGTCAGAGGATGTGTGCCAATATCATGACAGCATATGATATAGGACTTTGGTTATCTCGATCTCGTTAAGTCAACTCTTTGACCTAACTAATCTGACACCTCCGAATCTCTATTCCTATGCAGAGGACCTGCATCAAGAGGTCGGTCAGATATCAGCCTTCAGAGATAGGATTGCCATCTCCTACTCAGGCTGGAGATCATCTCTTAATAATCATTTGACGGTGCTTGATGAGTCCTCAATCTAACTCTTTAGATATTCATCCAAGCACCAGCCTCTATGATTCAATAGTTGAATCAACAGCTGTATGATTATTAAGATGGCCATGGTACATAACCCTAATTGTACTAAGGGACCTATTATACAAATTATTCATACTTCATTTCTGATCAGGGAATGATATGTGCAATAACATTTATTGCATAATGGCTCGTCGTGGGCTCGCATTTCCAACATAACTGAACCTGTAATAACCCTTTGAGAGATCGTATTACTCATATGCCCTTATATGCACACCAGCGCGCCGATGTATAGACCTTGGTTAGGTCATCAGCCTATTGGTCTACCAAATGTACATACTCAAGCATATAGTGACACATCTGTCTCTGGTCAGAGGATGAATGCCTGTATCGTGATAGCATACGATATTGGACTTTGGTTATCTCGATCTCGTTAAGTCAACTCTTTGACCTAACTAATCTGACACCTCTGAATCTATATTCCTATGTAGAGGACCTGCATCAAGAGGTCGGTCAGATATCAGCCTAAATGAGAAAGGATTGACATCTCCTACTCAGGCTGGAGATCATCTCTTAACAATCATTTGACGGTGCTTGATGAGTCCTCAATCTAACTCTTTAGATATTCATCCAAGCACCAATCTTTATGATTCAACAGTTGAATCAACAGCTGTACGATCATCAAGATGGCCATGGTACATAACCCTAATTGTACTAAGGGACCTCTTATGCAAATTATTCATTCTTCATTTTAGATCAGGGAATGATATATGCAATAATATTTATTGCATAATGGCTCGCCGTGGGCTCGCATGTCCAACAATCTCCCACTAGCCCAAAGAGCCATCAATAGGCTAATCATTTAAACCCACACTCATGTGACAACCATAGGCTATTAAGAAAATAGCTAGGTAAGCTGATCAGTCACTCTGTTCCCATGAGACTACGCCAAGTCCTTTTACAGCACTTGCATATCCCCAGTAACAGTGCTCGCATCTAAAGCGAATGTGCATCTTATGCAACCAATATTCAATCTTGTTATTTATAGTGTCCTTGACACTATAGCCTAATAATCATCATAACCAGTATTTCCATAATCCTTATTTGAATACCCTTATTCCTGGAGATCACTATCTCTTAAGGTATCCACATTTAAGACCTATTAGATCTCTATCTATAAAGTCTTAAGTTTTTGAAAATAAGACTTTGAGATCACTATCTCAAAAATCTTGTCATCTATGAAGATTTTGTTATTACTGCAATCAAGTGTTTTCTCTCCATATTAGGATTAGTAACAGTTTACTACTCCCACTACATGGCAGATATCTAGCTTTTGTACACATCTAACATACACTCAGCTTCTCGTAACTGATGCACAAGTGCAAGCAGTTCTAGTATTCACTTCCTCAACTCTTTGAGGTGCTATCCCTTTAGATAGGTCAGTACCATATCTTATGGGATGGAAGCCTTTCTTGGATTTTTCCAAAAAATGGAATATATCCAAGGTGTACCATTAATGTGACAGTCCCAATACCCTCTTCTCTATGCTTCTGAACATCTTCAGAATTAAGATCCAAGAGGTATCTTTGAGAACATATCTCAAGTTATGGAACAACCAGATTAAAAAACAGTTATTATTATCCTTATATCATTTTAAATGATTAGGATATCATCTACATTTAGCATGATGAACACAAAGGCACTCCCACTAAGCTTCACATGGCTCATCAAGATTCTATCTGAAATCATAACATTTATAATTTCATCAAACCTTATGGTCCAACTTCAAGAAGCGTATTTGAGTCCAAAGATGGATTCCTTATTTTTCACACCTTGCTTTTCTCAACCATGAAGCCCTGGGGCTACTTCATGTGAATACCCTTAGAGAGTTATTCATAGAGGAATGCAATCTTGACTTCTTTCTCTTGAAGATACATTTACATCTTTATGGGTCTGACCCATATAGGTGGATCCTCGAGGGTCCATATACAACACTTGTATATGAAGTCCACTTTAGATTTTCATTTCTAAAATCCATCTTTCCATGTTATGATTCTCAGGATTTTGATCACATGAAATCCGATCACTGACACATGGAATACATCCTCAAACTCATTTAAAGAAGTATTAGTGTTTCATCTTTAATTGTCCTATTAGTTCCCAATTTCAGGATCCTCATTATCTTCTCAAGATTAAACGAGTTCCTACACTTCATTTTTATCTTGATTCTCAAGAGAGTCATCCTCTAAGAATCACATTCTCAGAGATGAGATCTTTTAAGAATCTCAAGGTTATAAAGTAGGTATCCAATACCATCCTTTATTTTCCTAATGAGTAGCACCCTCTAGTGCTCGATTCCAACTTATTTGCATGGAATCTCATTAAGGATATATAATGTAGTCTCTACTACATATATACCTGGAATCTAAGAGGAAATTATGCTAAAATTCATCATTGATCAAATCATGTAACACATGATCCAATTGTATCTCCCTATAACTCTATTGAGTCAAGGTGTATTATGAGGATTGAGATTAATGTATTCATATCTCCATAAGGTATTCTTTGAATTTATCTAGCAGGTAATTGCTACCTAGATTAGATCAAATTCATTTTATCTTCCTTCAAGCTTTGGTTCTAAACCAAAAAAAATGAAATCTTTGAATATTTCAAAGGTTTCTTAGGTGAAGAGAAGAAATCTCATATCATACATAATCATCAACAGATATCACATATCCATAATGTTTACTATGATATAGATGATCCGCATACATCAATATGTATGAGATCCTGAATACCTTGACATCTTACACCTTTCCCAAGGAAGGGTGTATTGGACATTTTTACTTTTGAATACAATATTCACAACTATGTAAGATTTGAAATTTTAGACATTCTAAAGTTTCATCTCTTACTAGTCTATTGATCAAATCAATAGACAAATGTCCAAGTCTCGATGCTAGATCATTGTCAAATGATCTTCATCCTCCTATTGATTTTAAGGTTTAATTTCAGTATTTAGAAATGTTAATGAACCATTCATTAATTTTCTAATTTAGTGGAGTCAACTAGATTTTAGATTACTATTTGAAATATCTCCATCATAACTCTTTATGATAGATTTATTACAGAATTTATGTTTATTTCCAACATTTAGAAATAAACAATGAGTGTATTCTAATATCTAGGTCATAGATACATTCTCTAAGACTAAGGTCTCTCCCACTGAAATTATGAAGTCCAGTGATCCAATGGAAATTGTTGCAACAATTGCATCAATATCTATGTGGATGACTACAAACCCTAAGATCAAATTTTCTAGTCTTCTAAAACATATGCAACCCATTGCAAGTGTTGTAGAAAGTTGAGATACAATTACAAGACTTTATCTTATTTAATAAGCAAGTCAATATCAATGATTATATGTAGATTATTCTGATGTACTATCTGATTCCTTCTCTAAGGATTCTAGATAGATTTGATAGTCATACTGTCAACACATCAACTCATTGCAGTATTGGCATTCATCCAACTCTTTGGATGTCATATGGAAGTCACAGAAGTATAACCAACTCCTTGACTATACTTCTCACTTGGGTCCAACCCATGCTTCCACTGCGCTCCCTTCATTTATAAACAATCATTGCTTAAGACTAAGGATCTCTTATGTTAAATTCAAAAGAATTCAATGTAAGATCATTTCAACATTTATACATGCTTTATTAAATTCATACAATATGAATATGATGAAGCTTCATGAATGACTAGAGTATAGATAGTAGAATGATGACACTCATCATCTATATCCATCTAAACTCTTAAAACATAGGTTCAGTAGGCACTCAAACAATTTTAATACATCATTTCTTATAGAGCTACCATTCTACATGATGCAGAGAACCATGTCACTCATGATTAAATGTCAAGAGCACATATGTATGCCAGAATATCTTCATTGATTTTATAAGGATTATTTGACAATTGCAATCATCATCGACATGTCACTTCCAAAGTACATTCGATGAGAGATCAAGACAATAGAGACATACAAACTCTAGGATTGTAGTCCTATTATCTATTTAATTGTCATTCCTCATTAGTATGAGGAGACTTGCATATTGCAACCACATACATTATGTGTCCAACTGCAAGCACAATATCTGGATCATGAGTCCAATCCATGATATTTTACTGGTTATTATTGAGTATAACATTGAGTGGGTTTAATGAAGGATTATCTGAAATAAGAAATTTGCATAAGTGTATATATATATATATACATATTTTACTTTAATTTAAGAATTTTTATATCAAAGTTGTCTTGCCTTATCAACACAGAAAGTTCATTCCCTTAATCACTCTAAATGTAAGAGATATACTTACCATTATATCTCAGGCAAGATCTGGGATCTCCTTCCTTATCTTTGTTGCATCCTAATAATATGAGAACCTACAACTCGGATAAAAAGAAGCGGGAACACATTCCGCCTTGCAAGTCCAACTTGTATCTTCCAATTCGATCTTTAACACATAGGCCCACAACCCCTAAGGTGGATTTGACATATCATTAATTGAACCAACCGTCAATAGGAATACAACTCACTATGCGCAATCCAATATCGCCTCAATAATATGAGGACCCGATATTAGGGTTACTACGCATACGTCCTTACTCTTTCGAGAAGCGAAGAGCCCGATCCAGATGCGCTTGCATACAGGAGCTGTCACTTCGGACAGGCGTCTCCTGCATACAATCCCTGACGACGGAACCCTCCGCCTTGACGGGAGACCATGGATGTCACTTATGTGATCCTCTATATCATATTCAAATTATAATAATCATTATGAATCATATTCATTATGATTAATTCTTCCATGGGAAATAACATCTCTATTCATAATAGAGTGTATTAATTCTAATTGGATTCCAATTAATCTAATCATATTAAATTAATGATCCAATTAATATCCAACAAATATTTTTAATTGTTCCTTGAATTATGGTATTATCTCAAATACGTATTATTTTAAATTTTAATAATTAGAAATACATCATGATTTCTTAAGCATTATACTAACCCTACCAGTTGTCATGGCCAGTACCGATAAGAGTGGGACGGACCACATACGTTGCAACCCGCTATCCCAATGCTCTCCCACTAGACACCATATCCACCTCGGGAAAGGATAATGCAAAATAGATCACTTTGTACTTGAGATTATCATCGGTTCTTCAACCGGAATTATACCATATAATAATAAACAATTTTGATTAACATTATAATGAGATTTACTAAACAAATCCCAAATCCTATTCAAGCAACATGTTTGTTGGAATGTAGATCATGTAGATCATGTAACCAATTAGTGATCAAGATCACATCTAATCAAATATTTGTTAAGGCAATGTCATTTAAGGAAATAATTATCATCAAATATTTCACAAATATTTATGTACAATTATTTTAGGAAATTAAACAATTTAACTTCACTAATTGATTAAATGACAATCACTAGGTTCTTGATTAGGAAAGTATTTCCAGCAGTGACCCTCACTTACTAAAAATACCATATCTCAATCAATTTAAATCCAAATTAAGCAAAATAAGTTCCTATAGTTTCCTAATTTGATTTACAACAGAACATAAGTAATTTTCATGCATTTTAAGGCGTTTCAAATATGCAATTAACTCTTTAATTACGTTGAGATTTGCAATCCCTTAAATTGTTAATACATGTTCACTAAAATGAGCATAACTTGAGCAAACGGAATTGAAATCACGTAAACTCAGATCTTAAAGTTTCCTTATTAGATGGGGAACAAAATCTAACTATTATTTTCGTGTTTAAAAAATTTAAACAGTGCCAAAAATAATCTCAAAATAGAGATGCGAAAATGAAATGCGGGAAAACTTTCGCAAACCCTAACGAACCCAAGTCGTCCTCGGTTTATGGATCACATCCAAAACCTTTGACCTAAGGCTCTGAAACCACTTGAAGAATATGGTTAGATCCTCAAGCGCATCACGGAAGTGTGAGCATTGTATCGAATACGATGAAGAATGACTAGTCGGACTAGTTGTTCTATGCAGCGGAAATTAAATTTTTTTTATGCGACAAAACCACATGATCCAAGAACACTTCTCAGATCGTTTCATCTAAAACACAAACAAGTAATAGGATTACCTCTTGAAGTGTGGTTGCGATCGAGTCTCTAAATGAAGACACCTCCTGTCTCAAGTCCGATCCGACGGAGGAGATGCTTGCGAGCGCGGGGATGAATCGCGTGCTTCTCGCAATCCATGTTGATGATCCAAGCGAAGGATCTCCTGATCTCGACACACGAGATCCATCATCTTCTTCACGAGCGAGGCACACCGAAGGAGACGGAGATTCACGAGCAAACGATTGGGCAGCATGACGACGACGCTGCGATGATGGAGAGTCTCTCTAGGGCATCCATGGTGGACAGCCATGAGAGGAAGAGAGAGGGTGACGTGTAGAGAGAAAGAGAGAGAGAGTTGTTGTCTCACTTGTTGTGTAAATAAGAGCAAAGGGGCGCCTCTCCTTTTATAACATTTTGGGATCCATGGATCTCAATCCATGTGACAACATTAATCCAATGGCTCTCATTGATTGTATTTCTTTCAATGGCTAAGATTTATGTTGGTAAAACCAAAAACAATTAATTTAATAAAAATCAAATATATAATAAAAATAATTTGATTTATATCAAATCAATCTCCATTGGAGAAATAGGAAGGAGGCAAGCCTCCTTCAATAAAGGGGGGAGGACGGCTATGAGTCATACAAGGACTTGGTAGCCGTCCCCTCTCCTTATTAGGAAGGGAGCCTCCTTTCTATATTACATGAGATTGCATTATCTCATGATTCTCTCCATTATTTGCAACAACTTTTGTTGCAAATTATTTCACAAAAATAAATCCAATTTATTTTGTGAACATTGTAATCATGCCATTGGAAATTTGTGAATCACATTCACAACCCAAAATAAAATGTAAATTACATTTTCAATTTAATGTCCAATGTGAATCCAATTCACATCAACATTTAATTAACAAATGTAAATTACAAATAGCTCTCTCTTATATATTATAAATCATATTTATAATATATATGATCAATATGGGTATTGCTATCCACATTATTCATATCCATGATAATTAAATCACATTTAATCATCTTGGATCTCTATTCTCATGTGCCCAAATAATATGAATCACATTCACATTATTCACATCTTTGATAATTAAATCATATTAAGTTATCTTAGATAACTCTCTTTATAATATGAATGATATTCATATTACTCATGATAATTAAATCACATTTCATTATCCATTTTCTCAATGCTCGAATACACATATCAACAATGAAATTATCATGAACTCTTTCAAGGATAATGCGCTTCCTCCGCAGATACTTGGAGATAAGGATATGGCGATTGTATTGCTCCACGTATAGTGACTTGGATATTGAGATTGTATCTCGAATCCAGATCACGGGCCTCCCATAGATGCTTGATTAAATCAAGACAACTAATCTAATCTTCTCATTGCATCTGAATCACATTCAGATCAATGTCCAACATTTGGACTAAGATCAGATTACTTCTCTATCAAGAGGAATCACTAAAATCCAGACCCGTTTCATCACTCCATAGGAATGGAAGTGTCATGGTTATACAATCGTTAAACCCGAAGTATTGGATCAACTTTATACGTTCTACTTCATGGTTTTATCAGTAAGTTTCTCATTCAATCATTTGGAACTCGGTATCGATCATATACTTTCCAAAAGCATATATCATACCTAGGTCTTGATCATATACTTTCCAAAAGTATATATCAAACTTACAAATTCAGTCAAGCTTCAAAACCGAGATGACCGTGCGCACGGAATTTGATTCTTCCCAATATCTCATGAGTGAGCTCATGTCTTCTGGTTCAGTAACTGAACTTGTATGATCCCTTTGAGAGATCGTATTACTCATATGCCCTTATATGCACACCAGTGCGCCAGTGTATAGACCTTGGTTAGGTCATCAACCTATTGGTCTACCAAATGTACATACTCAAACATATAGTAACAGATCTGTCTCCGGTCAGAGGATGCATGCTTGTATCATGACAGCATACGATATAGGACTTTGGTTATCTCGATCTCGTTAAGTTAACTCTTTGACCTAACTAATCTGACACCTCTGAATCTCTATTCCTATGTAGAGGACCTGCATCAAGAGGTCGGTCAGATATCAACCTAAATGAGAAAGGATTGCCATCTCCTACTCAGGCTGGAGATCATCTCTTAACAATCATTTGACGGTGCTTGATGAGTCCTCAATCTAATTCTTTAGATATTCATCCAAGCACCAGCCTCTATGATTCAACAGTTGAATCAACAACTGTATGATCATCAAGATGGCCATGGTACATAACCCTAATTGTAGTAAGGGACCTATTATGCAAATTATTCATTCTTCATTTCAGATCAAGGAATGATATATGCAATAATATTTATTGCATAATGTCTCGCCGTGGGCTCGCATGTCCAACAAGCTGGTGTGCATGCAATGGCATATGAGTAATACGATCTCTCAAAGGGATCATACATGATCATTACTGAACTGGAAGACATGAGCTCACTCATGAGATATTGGGAAGAATCAAATTCCGTGCACGGTCGTCTTGCTTTGGAAGCTTGACTGAATTTTTAGGTTTGCTATATACTTTTGGAAAGTATATGATCAAGACCGAGGTATGATATATGATTTTGGAAAGTATATAATAGATACCAACTCCCAATGATCGAATGATAAAACTTAATGATGAAACCCTGAAGGAGACAGTCTGGAAGAGATCTAAAACTTTGGATTTAATCTGGGTCTTCCAATATGCATGATATACATCTATTGGGAATACCTCATGGTGATGCAATCATAGACGATTGTATAATCATGACGCTTCCATTCCGAGGGAGTGATGAAACATGTCTTGATTTTAGTGACTTCTCTCATAGAGAAGTGATCTAATCTTACTCTAAAGTTGGACATTGATCTGAATGTTATTATCGGATGCAATGAGAAGATTAGATCTACAGTTTTGATTTAATCAAACATCTATGGGAGGTCCGCAAGATTTGGATTTGAGATTTGATCTCAATATCTAAGTCACTATACGTGGAATAGTAGAATCTCCCTGTCCTTATCTCCAAGTGTCCTCGTAGAAAGCACATTATCCTTGAAAGAGTTCATGGATAATTTCATTGTTGGTATGTGTATTCGAGCATTTAGAAATGGATAATTAAATGTGATTCAATTATAAAAGATAATATTAATTTGATTCATATTATAGGGAGAGTTATCTAAGATAATTAAATGTGATTTAATTACCAAAGATGTGAATAATGTGAATGTGATTCATATTATTTGGGCACATGAAAATAGAGATCCAAGATGGTTAAATGTGATTTAATTATCTTGGATATGAGTAATTTGGATAGTACTATCTATATTAATTATATATTATAAATGTGAGCTATTTGTGGTTTATATTTGTTGATTAATTATTGATGTGAATTGGATATACATTGGATAGTTAATTGAAAATATAATTTATGTTTTGTTTTGGGATGTGAATGTGATTCGCATTTTTTCAATGGCATGATTGCAATATTTCACAAGATAATTATGAATTATTTTTGTGAAATAATTTACAACAATTGTTGTTGTAAATATCAGAGATATCATGGGATAATGAGATCTCATGAGATGATGGTAGTTGTCCCCCCTATTTAGGGGATGTGGTTAGCCTCTTTATTATCTCCAAGACCAGCCAATTAATTTGATTTGAAATTAACTTATATTGATTTATTGATATAAATTAATTTAAATTAGATTAATTGTTGTTGTGTTTTCACACCAAGATCATGTCCATTGAAAGAAACACAAATCAATCTCACTTATTGATTGTGTGATGTCCATCGATTAGGATCCATGGACTCCCAAAACCCTATATAAGAAGAGGCACCCCTTGCTCTTTGAAACACATGATTACAAATGATATATATATATATATCTTTATTTCTCCACAAGCCAAGCCTTTCTCTCTCTCTCTCTCTCTTGTAATGGCCTTCTACCATGGAGCCATTGAGAGTTTTCATCACTGCGGCATCGTCGTTATCCTGCCGGAGTATTTGCTCGTGGAATCTCAATCTCCTTCGATGCGCCTCGCTCGTGAAGAAGAAGTCGGATCTCATGTGACGAGATAAGAAGATTCACCGTTTGGATCATCAACATGGATTGCGAGAAGGACACGTCTCATCAACGCGCTCGCAAGCGTCTCCTCTGTCAGATCGGACTTGAGACAGGAGATCTCTTCGTTTAGAGACTTGATCACAACCACATTCAAGAGGTAACCTTAATACCTATTGTGGTTTAGATGAAACGATCCGAAAAATATTCTTGGATCATGTGATTTCATCACATTTAAAATTTTTAAATTCCTTTGCCCGGAGCAACTAGTGCGACTAGTTGTTCCCGATCGCATTTGATGCGATCCTCACACTTCCATGATACTATTGAGTATTTTCCCATATCCTTCAAGTGGTATCAGATCTAGGTTTAAGGTTTTGGCTACGATCCATAAACCTAAGAAGACTTGGGTTCATTAGGATTTTGAATTTTGTTTCGCATTTCAATTTTCGCAGCCCTATTTTGTGATAAATTCCGGCCCTGTTTAAAACGTTTAAACACAAAAATATCACTTGTATAATGTTCCCCATTAATTAAGGAAACCGTGGGATTTGAGTTTGTATGATTTGGAATACGATAACTCCAGATATGATCTTTTTAATAACCATATGTCCACTGTTTCGGGGATGGTGAATAATGACGTAATTAAGGAGTTAATTACAGTTTTAAAATACCTGAAAATGCATACCTATCACTTGGCTTATGTTTTAAATCAAATTAGCAAACTTCAGAAATTTATTTTGCTTACTTTTGATTTAAGTTAATTGAGATATGTTAATTTTAATGAGTAGGGGTCACTGCTGAAAATTACATACTCGACCATGAATCTTGTGATTGTCATTTAAGAGTCTTGTGAAATTAATGGTTAACTTCCTGGAATAATTATGGATAATATTTTGAAAATATATAATAATAATTGTTCCCTTAAATGACATTGTCTCAACCAATAAATGATTAGATATGATCTAGATCACCAATTGGTTACTTGACTTTCATCAAACTTGTTACTTGAATAAGTTTTGAGAATTTATTTAGCAAATTTCCTTATAATCAAAATAGCTTTGATTATAAATATATGGTATAATTTTGGTTGAAAAATCGATGATCATATCAAGTATAAAGTGATTGACTTGGCATTATTTTTCCCGAGGCAGATATGGTGTCTAGTCGCGGAGCGCTGGGGTAGCAGGTTGCACCGTGTGCAGTCTGTCCCACTCCCATCGGTACTGGCCATGACAATGGATAGGGAACGGATGATGCTTGAGAGATCATGATTTATTTTATAATTATTAAAATTCAAATAATACGTACTTTGAGATAATACCACTCTTGCAAGTAACAATCAACTTTGTTGATTAAATTGGATTGATAATTGATTTAACACGATTAAATTAATTATATCCAATTAAAATACTCTATCTTGAATAGAGTTATAATTCTCTTGGAAGAATTAATCATGATTCATAATGATTAATTCACTTTTAACATGATATGGAGGATCACATAAGTGACATCCATGGTCTCCCGTCAAGGCAAAGGGTTCCGTCGCCAGAGATTGTATGTTGAAGACGCCTGTTTGAAGTGACAGATCCTGCATACAAGCCATTTGTATCAGGCTCTTCGCTTCTCGAAAGAGTAAGGATGTATGCGTAGTGACCCCAATATTGGGTCCTCATATTATTGGGGCGATATTGGATTGCGCATAGCGGGTTGTATTCCTGTTGACAGTTGGTTCAATTACTGATAGGTCAACATCACCGTAGAGGTGGTGGGCATAGCTGTTAAAGATCAAATTGGGAAATGCAAGTTGAACTTGCAAGGCGGAATGTGTTCCCGCTTCTTTTTATCAGAGTCACAGGTTCTCATATTATTGGGATGTGACAAAGATAAGGAAGGAGATCCCAGATTTTGCTTGAGATATAGTGGTAAGTATATCTCTTACATTGAAAGTGATTAAGGGAATGAACTTTCACTGTTGCCAAGGCAAGACAACTTTGATATAAAATCTCCCGAATCAAAGTAAAATATGTATATATAAAATATATACACTTATGCAAATTTCTTATTTCAGATAATCCTTCATTAAACCTACTCAATACTATACTCAATAATAACCAGTAAAATATCATGAATATGATTAATGATCAAGATATTGTACTTGCAGTTGAACACATAATGTATGTGGTTGCAATGTGCAAGTTTCCTCATAATAATGAGGAATTACAATTAAATAGACAATAGAACTACAACCCTAGGATTTGTAGGTCTCTATAGTCTTGATCTCATCGAATGTACTTTGGAAGTGACATGTCGATGATGATCGTAATTGTCAAATAATCCTTATAAAATCTAAGAAGATGTTTTTGGAAAATATATATGCTCTTGACATTTAATCATGAATGACATGGTTCACTGCATTATGCAGAAATGGTTGCTCTATAAGAGATGATGTACTCAAAATGTTTGAATACCTACTCGAACAATTGATTTTAAAAGTTAAGATGTATGTAGATGTGATTTGTGTCATCATTCTACTATCTATACTATAGTCATTCATGAAGATTCATAATATTCATATTGTATGATTTTAATGAAGCATGTATAAATGTAGAAATACTCTTATATTGAAACCTTTTGAATTCAAAGTAAGAGATCCTTTGTCTTAAGCAATTGTTGTTTATAGATGAAAGGAGCACAATGAAAGCATGGGTTGGACCCAAGTTAGAAGGAAAGTCAAAGAGTTGACTATACTTCTATGGTTTCCATACATATGACATCCAAAGAGTTGGATGAATGCCAATACTCTATAAGCTGATGTACTGATAGTGTGACTATCCAATCTATCTAGGATCCTTAGAGAAGGACTCAGATAGTGCATCGGAATAATCTATATCTACATATAATCATTGATATTGACTTTCTTATTTGATAATGTCAAAGTCTAATAATTATATCTCATTCTTCTAATAACACTTGCAGTTGGTTGCATATGTATTAGATGATTGGAATTTGATCTTCAAGTTTAATAAGTCATCTACATGGATATTGATGCAATGGTTACAACAATCTCCATTGGATTGATAGACTTCTTAATTTCAGTGTGAGAGTCCTTAGTCTTAGAGAACGTCTCTATGACCTGGATATTAGAATACATTCATAGTTTATTTCTATGTGTTGGAAATAAACATCAATTCTGGATTAAACATATCGTAGAGAGTTATGATGGATATATTTCAGATAGTAATCTAACATCTAGTAGACTCTACTAAATTAGAAAAATTAATGAATGGTTCATTAAAACTTCTAATATTAAAAATTAAACCTTAAAATATCAATAGGATGAAGATCATTTGACAATGATCTGGCATCTAGCCTAGTATATATGTCTACTGATGAGATCCATAGACTAGTAAGAGATGAAATTTAGAATGTTTGAAATTTCATATCTTACATACTTGTTAATATTGTATTCAAAGTAAAATATCCAATACACCCTTCTTTAGGAATGGTGTTAGATGCTGAGGTATTCAAGATCTCATACATATTGATGTATGTGGATTACCTATATCATAATAAACATAATATGTAAATATAATTCACATTACTGGCTATTAATTAGTTATGAATATAGATTCATAATAATTAATAGATGGATATGATTCATATTTTATTTAAGACAAGCGCGAAAATGATTCACATTATTAAATGAGAAATGGACTTACATTCAATTTTGGACTAATGAATTGGATCATATGTTGGGACGATGATTTTATAAATCTCTCAATATTGACATTTGTAATTTAATTAATAAAAAGATAACTAAATTATACATCAAGTCTTTAATGGAATTGAAAATAAGAGAACCAACAAGGTGCATCCACCATATCTATTAATGATTATTTGAGATATGAGATTTTTCCATTTACCTTAGAAACCTTTGAAATGGTCAAAGATTTCACAATTTTGGTTTAGAACCAAAGTTTGAAGGAATATGAAAATGTATTTGATCTAATCTTGGCAGTCAATACCTATTAGATGAATTCAAGGAATAGCTTATGGAGATATGACTTATCTCACTCCTCCTTATATACCTAAACTCAATAGAGTTGTAGGGAGATACAGTTAGATCATGTGTGACATGATTTAGTCAATGATAAATATTATCATAATTACCTCTTAGTTTCCAGGTATATATGTTGTAGAGACTACAATATATATATCCTTAATAAGCTTCCATGCAAGTAAGATGGAATCTAGCACCAGAGAGTGCTACTTCATTAGGAAAATAAAGGATGGTAATGGATACCTACTTTACGACATTGAGATTCTTAAAAGATCTCATCTCTGAGAATGTGATTCTTAAAGGATGAGAATCTTGATAATCAAGATGAATATGATGTGAAGGATCTCATTTAATCCTGAGAAGATAATGAGACTCCTAAAATAGGAAGCTAAAAAGACAATTAAAGATGAAACACTCATACTTTTTCAATTGAGTTTGAGGATATATTCCATGTGTCAGAGAAATCTGACAATGATCTAACTTCGTGTGATGAAACTTCTAAAGATCATGACATGGAATGATGGATTTTAGCAATAATGTCTAAAGTGTACTTCATATACAAGTGTTGTATATGGACCCTCGAGGATCCACCTACATGGTATGACCCAAAAAGGTGTAAATGGATCTTCAAGACAAGACAAAGTGGGAACCTGATGAGAAGGTAGATACCTTCAAAAGCATTGCTCGTATCATCAAGATACACACTGAAGAGAAGACATCGCTTGCGATGAGACTTGATCTTCAGTGACCTTGCTTAAAGCCATCAGAATATTGCTAACCTTAGCTACACAATTTGACTATGGAATCTTCAAGATGTGAGTCAAGATTGCATTCTTCTATGAATACCTCTTTGAGGATATTCATATGAAGTCGCCCCATGACTTCATGGATTAGGGAAAGCAAAGTGTGCAAGCTGAATAGCTCCATATATGTGCTCGAACAAGCTACTTATAGTAGGAACATAAGATTAGATGAAATTATAAATGTTATAATTTCAGATAGAATCTTGATGTACCATGTGAAGCTTAGCGAGAATGCCATTGTGTTCATCGTGCTAAGTGATAACTGGCTATTCCATACCTTGAGATTTGATCTCATGGATACCTCTTGTATCTTAGTTATGAAGGTGTTCAGAAGCATAGAGAAGAGGGTGTTGGGATTATCACATTAATTAATACACCCTAGATGTATTCCATTTTTTGGAAAATTCCAAGAAAGGCTTCCATCCTTTAAGATATGGTACTGATCTATATGAAGAGATAGCACCTGAATGAGTTGAGGAAGTGAATGCTAGAACTGCTTGCCCATATGCATCAGTTATGAGAAGCCGAGGATGCTAGATGTGTACAAATACCAGATGTCTACCATGCAGTGGGAGTAGTAAATTGTTACTAATCCTACTATGGAGATAAAACACTTAGTTCCAGTAATAACACAATCTTCAAAGATGACAAGACTTTTGAGATAGTTATCTCTAAGTCTTATCTTCAATAAATTAAGACTTTATGGATAGTAATCTAAAGGTCTTAACTGTATATACCCTAGGAGATAGAGATCTCTAGGAATAAAGGTATTCTTATAAGGATTGTGGAAATAGTAGTTATAATAATTATTAAGTTGTAGTGTCAAGGACACTGATGAATCCACGATTCATCATCTTAATATCTTGATCTTAGCAAAATCCCCGAGTAAAATCCCAAATAAATGTCCATAAAATCAATAAATTAACAAAATAACTCTTGTAAATAAAACACACTAATTATTGTATATTAATTTGTACAAATAAATTACACATAAAAAGCCGCAAAATCAAAGGATTTTTATACATGTAAATAGCCTAAAACTTTATGTATTTTTAATAATTTCATATCAACTCCTTTTTGGCTAATTCTTTCTCCAACATGTTCATATCAATGTATATAAGAATACAAAAATACAAAACAAAATTTACCTCAAACAAATGCTCCTAGTTCCCAAAGGGAAAAAGCCGTAAAGACCAACTTCCAAGCTAAATTCCCGCTCCGTATGAACTCCAAATTCACCAAACTCACTTTTAAAATTCAAGTTAGAAAATTATCTATCCAACGGAAGTGGTTTCATTAAAATCGGAGCTCATTTGCAAAAGTTGGGTTTTGGGACCTAGATGTACATTGTATACCTTGTATATATTCATTCTTTCTTTAATTTTTATTGTATCTTTCATAATTACTAAAAATACAACACAATCATGATATTTTTTCCTCTTTTGGAGATGACATGCCCCAACACGATACCCTCCGTCACCATAAAGTGACTCTTCTCCCAGGAGAGTACCAGATTCACCTCTCTACACCTCGTGAGGACTCGGTCCAAGTGCGCTAAACATGTATCAAAAGAATTACCATGGACCGAGAAGTCATCGATGAATACTTCCAGGAAATCTCCCACCATCTCGGCAAATATGGCTATCATGCACCGCTGAAATGTGCCCGGGGCATTGCAGAGCCCGAATGGCATGCTCCTGAAAGCATAAGTGCCGAATGGACATGTGAATGTGGTCTTTTCCTGGTCCTCAGGGGCAATGGCCACCTGGTTGTAGCCTGAGTACCCGTCAAGAAAACAGAAGAACTCTTTCCCTGCAAGTCTCTCCAAGATCTGATCAATAAAAGGCAAGGGAAAGTGATCTTTCTTGGTCGCGGCATTCAGGCACCTGTAGTCAACACAGACATGCCACGACGTAGGTACTCGTGTCGCGATCTCTACCCCCTCCTCGTTGGTGACCATATGAATTCCCGACTTCTTTGGGACAACATGAAGCGGGGCCACCCACTTGGAGTCAGAAATAGGGTATATAAACCCTGCTTTGCACCATTTCTCAATTTCTTTCTTCACTACTTCCCGTAGATTGGGGTTAAGTCTCCTTTGGAACTCACGGGAAGGTCTCACATTATCCTCAGTAAAAATGTGGTGCGAGCAGAGAGCGGGGTTGATGCCCATGAGATCCGACACTGTCCAGCCTATCGCTTTGCGGTTCCTCTCTAAGACTTCTAACAACCTAGACTCCTGTTCTAAAGTCAAGTCTGAGCTAATGATGATAGGATATCTCTCTTTGGGTCCCGCAAGAAAGGCATACTTAAGTGTAGGAGGTAGTGATTTCGGTTCTGGAAATGTGGTATCATCAAGCAGATCTGGCTGAACTGAATCTGAATCAGTGCTGCATGAAGGTGGGCTAAGCTGAGTAGTACTCGCCACCAAATCAGAAGTATCGGGAGTCGGATCGTCAAAAGTATCCAAACAATCGGCAAAAGCCACGTCCGACTCGTCACCTATGTCCCATGATTGTTCCGATGAGGATGGAACTGACAGATCCGAATGGATCTCTAAGTCATCATGAGAATAGGTTGATGAATCTCTAGCAAGATCAGACAACACCTGGCAAACTGCATCATGCACCATATCCTCTCCAGATGAAAGGGTCTCGCTCTGTCCTGAAGGAATCTGTCCCCAAATCCCAACTGTGATAATCAAACTGCAATCTGCCTCTGAAGATGAGTACTCTGTGCTACTCTCTGAATCGGGCCGCTGACACTTGGTTTGCTTCATCTCAAGGTTCACCTCTCCGCCTGGAGAACGAAACTTCATCATTCCCGTACCATAATCGAAAGCTGCGCCTGCGGTCCTAAGGAAGGGCCGTCCGAGAATGATCTGAGATTCTCTCCAATGATTGGGGGTCTCCATGTCCAAGACTGTGAAGTCAAGCTGATAGTTATGCCCCTCAATCGAGATAACTACGTTCTTCACTTCTCCCTTAGGTCTCTTCACTGATCGATCAGCGTATTGGAGTAAGGCTCTAGATTTGCGAAGTGGTCCCAACTCCAATTTCTGATATAGTGCTAAGGAAAGTAAGTTGATTGAAGAACCGTTATCTAAGAGTGTGCGTGCAAATGCAATGTCATCAATACGACTCTCCACATAATGAGCACCCATGTCTCTCTTTTTCTTTGGCAGAGTCTGATTCTTGAGACAATAGGTTGTGGCTACTGATAAGACATGTGTCTTTATATTTCGGTTATCTTTCTTCCTGCTAACCCTTCTAGGTGTGCATCTTACCATAAGGTATTTTTGGAAGGCAGGATGGTTAGCCACATATTCATCAAATGGCACCTTAACTGTGATATTTTCTTTACAAAACCGTGCCATATCGGGGTCATCTTTCTGAATCTTTTTGATGCGCTTTCCTGCCGTAAGAGCACGGGGGAAAGGGATTGAAGCTAGGGAAACAGAGGATGAAGAATCTGAATCATGAACTGAAAGATCATTCTTTGCATTAACGGAAACAGAGTTCTTCATACAAGAATCTTTTTGATGCAACATGGACTCAAAATCTAAACTATCTACTACAGGTTGTGGAATAGAAGCTGGAGTGGTATCCGCCACAACCGAAGATGCAAGGTCCTCCGTAGACTCAGAAGAATATCCATACTGACGACGCTGCATACGTGCTCTCCTCCTCCTCTCGGCTCCCTGAGTAGAAATCCTCGAATGGTGCTGATGGGGCTCCGAAATATGATGCCTCTCCTCCTCGTCCTCTGAAGACTCCTCAGGTAGAGCTCCAGAGATGCCCCTCCTTGTATCCCTCGCCCGGTCAGGTACGGTCACGGTCCTTCCGCTCCTGAGTGACATGTGGTTAGCCTCGTCACACGAAAGAATATCATGTCCAGATCTAGGAGATGGTGAATAGTATACCTGACCAAAGTGCTGCTGAGAACTAGATCTGTTCAGGCTATTGGGGTTAGCCTGAACTTGGGCTGGGATAGAGGTAGAGGGTGCAGTCTGCTCGTCTCGCCATCTGGACAGGCGGTTGACATCCACCCATAAGTCTTGAATCTCGTTCCTGTAGGAATGTAGCTCGTCGAGTATCTGCTGCTGAATATCCACGGGACTAGACGAAGAAGGAAGTGGATAAGACTGGGAAGAAGAACGGGAAGACTGACCCTGCTGGCCAGAGTATTGCCTCTGCTGCTGCTGGGGTTGCGGACCCTGCTGGCCCGCCTGGTAATGGCCCTATAGGCCATGCTGCTGGTACTGCTGCCTCTGCTGCTCGGGTGGCTGGAATCAAGGGCTATGCTGTGAAGGAGGTGGTGCGGAGGTGAATGCGGTGTTATGAAAGGTCGGGGGACGCTGATAGGACTGTCGGTCTCCCGTACTTCCCTTCCTGGCAGGGTCCTGAGTATACCATACTCCATTCACCTCCCAAATCAGTGGAGGCTCCTCCTGGACTGTCTCTGCTACTGGAGGTGGCTGCTGGAAAGAGTGGGTGTAGGATAGGTCCTGCTCCCACGGCTGAGGTTGGCCCTGCCAAGGTAGAGGTGATCAAGAAACTCGATCCACCTACCAACGTGAAGTCAGTGCGGTCATTCTTAGGGCATGTTGGATTCTATAGGAGATTCATTCAGGATTTTTCAAAGATCGCCCGCCCACTGACTGAGCTCTTAGGGAAAGACATAGAGTTCGTTGTAGAGCACATGTGTCTGGAGGCCTTTGAGCTCTTGAAAAGGAAGATTTGTGCCTCGCCTATCCTACAAGCTCCTGACTGGTCTCTCCCCTTTGAGATCATGACTGACGCTTCAGATTTTGCTATAGGAGTTGTGTTAGGACAACGACGAGAGGGGATTCCGTTTGCGATTCACTATGCGAGCAAAGTTTTAGATCCTACACAGAAAAATTATACAGTGACTGAAAAGGAAATGCTCGCGGTAGTATGGGCCCTCGAGAAGTTCAGATCATATATTTTGGGCTCTAAGGTGACAATTTATACTGATCACACAACCATTCGATATTTAATGGAAAAGAAGGACGTGAAGGCGCGTCTTCTTAGGTGGATTTTACTCCTCCAGGAATTTTATTTGGAGATAAAGGATAAACCTGGAGTGAAGAATGTTGTGGCTGATCACCTTTCTCGGATTGAACTTAAGGATTCTCCTGATCATGAGCGGATTAGAGAGACCTTTCCAGATGAGTAAATTTGTTTTATTGACTCACTCCCGTGGTATGCCAACATGGTGAGCTATCTTGTCTCCAAGCAGGTTCCCCATGGTTGGACTAGGAGCAGTAAAAACCGACTGATGTCGGATTCGAGGAGATACCACTGGGACGATCCTTTCCTTTTCTTCGAAGGACCGGATTGTGTTTGGAGAAGGTGTATTCCTCAGGAGGAATACCAGAGTGTCCTCACATATTGTCATTCAGTTGAGGCTGGAGGACACCATTCGGGAAAGAGAACCGCTCACAAAGTACTTCAATGTGGATTGTATTGGCCGGCCTTGTTTAGAGATGCCATTGATTTTGTACGGTCGTGCCCGATCTGTCAAAGGATGGGAGGGACAGTTGGACAGAGAGATGAGATGCCTATGCAACCGATGGTTATTTGTGATGTTTTTGATGCATGGGGCATAGATTTTATGGGTCCCTTTCCCAACAGCCAAGGACATGAGTACATATTGTTAGCGGTTGACTATTTATCCAGGTGGGTGGAGGCTATCCCAACCCGAACCGCAGACAGCAAGACTGTCTGTACATTTGTGAGAGATCATATTATTACTAGGTTCGGGGTGCCAAAAGTTTTGATATCTGATGGGGGTAGCCATTTTGTGAATCGAGATATGAGATCTTTAGCTAAGGACTATGGATATGAGCATAGAGTTACTAGTCCTTACCACCCACAGTCCAACGGCATGGCAGAGGTTTCGAACAGAGAGGTGAAGAGTATTTTACAGAAATTGGTTCGTCCCGATAGGAAGAACTGATCTCAGCTTTTGGACCAAGTTCTGTGGGCCTATAGGACAGCCTACAAGACACCATTGGGTACTTCACCATTTAGAATGATCTATGGCAAGCCATGCCATTTGCCCGCAGAATTGATTGATAAATCCGAATGGGCAATTAAGAAGATTAACTGGAGCTGTCACCTAGGGAAGCTTTGTTGAGACTTGAACTTGAACGAGCTCGTGGAAATCCGAAACAGGGCATTTGACAACAATTTGATTTATAAGGACAAAGTAAAGAGATGGCATGATCAACACATTGGGTGCAAAGACTTTGTCCCTGGACAAAAGGTATGGTTGTTCAATGCCAGGTTGAAGATGTTCCATGGGAAGCTCAAATCTAAATGGACGGGTCCCTTTGTTGTTAAGAAAGTGCACGAGAATGGAAGTGTAGAGATAGCTGATCTCACAAATGGTGCACAGTCTCATTTGGTAAATGGACAACTGTTGAAGCATTTTGTGGATTCAAAAGAGCAGTTAGTCCAAGTCGAGGTCATCAACTTCATGCAGAGCGAGCACAGAGCAGATACGTCATATTACTCATCATGAAGATGCAGCATCAAGATTCAACATCTTAGAAGATTCATTCCTCTTGTACATTCGCCCTTCTTTGTATATTCTCCAGATCACATCGGTTCTTCCACTTATTCTTGTCCTATACTTAGGCTTACCAAGAGCCTAAGTATAGGGGGAGCCGATGCCCTCCATATGTATACTCATCCATTTCTCTTCTTGACCTCGTCCGCCCCATTTTTGCTCTTCTTCTACACTTAGGCTGTCCAGAGCCTAAGTATAGGGGGGCGGATCGACTTCTATTCTGTTTATTATTTTAGCCATCCTACGCTTAGCACGAGCTATGTCTTTTTCTCGCTTCTTATGCCATGAGGACATAGCACATGCTAAGTATAGGGGGGCGTGTATATAATACATATATACTTTACCCATAGCTCGTACTTTCACGTATTTTTGTATATATTATACAATAATTATGGGGTGGGTAAAAAAACTTTTTTTCTAAAAAAAAACTCTTTTTTCTTATTTGCTAAAAAAACTTTTCAAAAAAAATCCTCTTTTAAAAAAAAACTTTTCCAAAAAAAGTATTTTCTTATTTACCTATCTTTTTCAAAACAAAAAAAAACTTGAAAAAAAAGAGAAAAAATGATAAAAAGAAAAAAAAGAGATTTCTTTGCCTTTGTCTAGAAAAAAAATTCTTTGCCTTTGTTTGAAAAAAAACTTTTTCTTAAAAAAATCAATCAATCATAAAAAAAAAACCAACTAATAAGTTGGTTTAACCCCTGACACATTCACTTTCACACAAGACTAGTGATGTTCAAGAACACGGTTTATGGGCTCTTGAGATTTTGAGTTAACCAGCCTTAGTCGTTAGGGTCTTTGACTTAATTATTCACATTTCCCTAGTTTGAAAGATTTGTGTGCTATATTGCATGCTTAGTCTCTACCTTAAAGAATATGATCAACACCTCACATACACGACTGCAGTTATGATGAGATGAGTTGAAATTTCACTTGAGGATCTGGGATGAGGGATTTGAGTTTGGACTTGATTTGATGATGCTCGAGGATGGGATAAAATCAATGAAGGATTCATGAAACCTGAGTGTCAGCATCTTTAGCCAGTATGAGAACATGGTTCTTGTACTATCTCTTGACATCTACCTATGTGCCAGGGTGTGATAAAATAAAAAAAATGTTGATCAGTGTGCGCCAACTCTTGGTAAAAGCAGTGGAGCTAGCCAAAATACTACAAATCAATGAAATGTCAAAGAAAAGCTCTCATTCCATACAAAGTCAAATATCAAAGAGCTTCCACCAAAGGCGAGCACTCCCAACCATTTCAAAAGTGTCCACTTGGACCACCGCTATTAGGACCAGGAGTCGGGCTTGCACCAAAAAAGGGCTCTGCATCGTAAATGCTACAAGTCTGGGTGTAGAAGGTATAATAGATACTCAAAAAAGACACACCCCGGTGTACTCCCAGGAAAACAAGTGCAGACGGCTCCAACTTCTCTTGACGGACGCACTGATCAACACCAAAAAAAATGCGTTGAGTAATAAGGCACTCGAGAGGATCCTTGTTCCAATGAGAGGGAGAGAAGAAATGACACAATCCTATGCCCTCCATCAACTGGCCTTCCATCTACACTTTCAAGTCTGACAACTAAAGAGACGGTGGATTGGATGCAAGAAATGATTTATTCCCTAGTGTTGAGGATCGGGTCCTTAGGAGAGTCTCTTGGACTGGAACCTTGGGTGACGTTGTGACTCTACTCTTGTAACTGCGGTCAACACTTAAAGTCATATCCCTACTATATATGTATACAAAGAGAGTCTGATGATTAGGGAAATTGGGTACCTTTTGACTAGAGCTTGGTTCAGCTTAGAATTTTAGGATCTCTAAAATCGAGAGTTCTTGAACGGATCAAGTCTTGTATTCACATGCACAGTCAGGGGTTAACCCAACTTATTCATTCTTTATTTGCTCGAGGACTAGCAAAGTTTAAGTATAGGGGGGTGATGAATCCACGATTCATCATCTTAATATCTTGATCTTAGCAAAATCCCCGAGTAAAATCCCAAATAAATGTCCATAAAATCAATAAATTAACAAAATAACTCTTGTAAATAAAACAAACTAATTATTGTATATTAAATTGTACAAAATAAATTACACATAAAAAGCCGCAAAATCAAAGGAGTTTTATACATGTAAATAGCCTAAAACTTTATGTATTTTTAATAATTTCATATCAACTCCTTTTTGGCTAATTCTTTCTCCAACATGTTCATATCAATGTATATAAGAATACAAAAATACAAAACAAAATTTACCTCAAACAAATGCTCGTAGTTCCCAAAGGGAAAAAGCCGTAAAGACCAACTTCCAAGCTAAATTCCCGCTCCGTATGAACTCCAAATTCACCAAACTCACTTTTAAAATTCAAGTTAGAAAATTATCTATCCAACGGAAGTGGTTTCATTAAAATCGGAACTCATTTGCAAAA
Organism: Ottelia alismoides; assembly: GCA_037367405.1. NCBI lineage: Eukaryota > Viridiplantae > Streptophyta > Magnoliopsida > Alismatales > Hydrocharitaceae > Ottelia > Ottelia alismoides. The sequence goes on from JAZKJV010001602.1 coordinate 1,031,827, forward strand.
GTTGGGTTTTGGGACCTAGATGTACATTGTATACCTTGTATATATTCATTCTTTCTTTAATTTTTATTGTATCTTTCATAATTACTAAAAATACAAAAATATCATGATTGTGTTGTATTTTAGTTATATTATTTTATAGTATTTTTCTGTTGTAAATATCTCTTATTAAAAAGAAAAAAATACAAATTAGAAAAGTAAACAAAAATTGTACATGGTGTTTTGTATTCTTTTGTAAATTCTCCACTATTTGTCTTCTCTCTTTATTTTATTGTATTTAAAGTAGCATACTTTTATTTTCTTTTATTTAATCACATTCTCTACAACAACTTCCCTTTCTCCAATAACCTCCAAGTCTTCTTTCAACCTCCATTCCACTCCATATTCTTCCACCAACCTCCCATTCAACTCCACCAATAATACAACTTCCCATTCAACACCACCACCATTCTAACCTCCCTTTCTCTTCTCTTTATATTCTTTTGTACATACTCATTTTTTCCTCATCCACCATTCTTATAGAATAAGGAGAGAGCTTGGAGTGTTTTGTTGGTGACAGCGGTGAAGCATCATCCTCAAGCGACGACCTCCTTCAGGTGAGGTCCGGGGAGCTCCGCTTCGCGTCACGAGCTCCCCGTCGAGCTCGCGTAGCTTCTCCAATTTTGTTTCGCCAATTGGATCGAAGCGATGACAGGAGTCCAGCGTAGCTGCTCCGCCAATCCGACGAAGATTCAGGTAAGTATTTCTCATCATTTTTCTTATTGTTTTAATTTATCAACTATCTTGTTTTCTTGTATCACATCATCACCATAGTTTTTTTTACCACATCATCACCATCACCCGCTCATCATCTACCATTTTGTTCCCTATTTTTTTTACATATTATCTCATATTTAAAGAAAGTTTAAAAAAAATAAAAAAATTTTAAAACAAAAAAATCATCACAGTTTTAACACTAAAAAAAGTTCAAAAAAAATCAAAAAAAAATAAAAAAATTGCAGGGAAGCAGCAGCCCCACGGCCGCTGCCCCCCCGCACCACCAGCATCTAGCCGACCTCCGCCGCGCGGCGCACGCAACCGCCGTGCGCGGTCGGCTCTCCCGCTGCCCGCGCGCCACCGCGCGCGCCCGCCGTCCTCCCCCGCGCCGCCGTGCGCGGCCCCGACTCCTCCAGCAGGCACCGGCAGTGCCGCCCCCTCTCCGACCCGCAACCAACCCTCCACCGTCCAAGCCGTTGTACGCCACCGCACGCCCGCCACCGCCGCGCACCGCTGCGGCCGCGCCCACCGCCGCCCCTCCGTGCCTACGGGCCGCCGGCCGTCGACCCCCCTGTTTTGGGTTATCCCCTATCGTGCCAAGGAAGAAGAAGGTGACCCTTTTCCTTTTTTTAAATGTAAAAATTGTGTTGTTTTTATTACAAGTTTAGAATATTGCATATCAGTCCATGTACATAAGTTTGAGTTTCTTTTTAATTTCTGTATTGCACAAAGACCCCTATGTTTGTGTATTGATTTGGACCTTGTTTTGGCATCCTTTTATTTCAAGAAAACTAGCCTTGTGTGGAGCAACTTATTCTTTGTCATCTGAGTATTTATTTATATTTTGTGGTCCTTGGGTAATTAAATTAAATTGTTCAACTGAAATATTGCATATTTTACCCAATCTAGAGTTTTAAATTTATATCTCACACATGGTTGCTCTAAAAATTCCCTAAAAATTAGTAATGATGCCCTGATATGTGATGAACTTACAGTCCAATTTTCATCTAAAATGGAAATGTCTTGTGCCTAAAATAAATTGTAGAGTGTTTTTAGTCTTTGATTTTTAATAAAATCCACTTATATCTTTTTTGTGAAATTTCAATTCTCCTGGATTGCACATAAAAATATCTATTTGAGATAATTTGATCTCTGACTAATTTGATAACATGGATTTAATAGAAATTAATTACTCATTTCCACTCTGTTTTCACTAAAAAAATCATAAAAAAATTCATATCTTGTCAACAAATTCCAAAAAAATTACTGTAGCTTCCTTGCATCATGTTTTACTTCCAGTAACTTTTTCATAATTTTTACTTACTGTTTATTTGATAAATTGCGAAAAAACCCATAAAAAGTGTGCATTTTTCATTGTTGCATGTTAACCCCGAAAAATACAAAAAAATGTGTTTGGTGTTCATCATTGGATTAGGATTCTAGGAAAAGTATAATTTAGCTAAATTGAACAGATTTGATAGTAAACTTAATTTGGCTAAGTTGTATGCTTTCTTAGTGTCTTGATTCACTTGCATTTGCATTCTATTTGCATAAAAAAATCTAAAAAAAACGCATCGGAAATCTAGATCTAAGTTTTGAACTAAACCCAATGTTGTTTCTTTGCCTCCCTGTGTTCTACCCCGGACTTGCCCGGGATATAAATTAAAGCTGAGACAATCTTTACGGAGATCTTCTCTCGGTTCTGACTGAATCGCTAAGTACACGTACCACAACGAAATCGAATTAATTGCCGTATTTAGCAACTCGTCAGATGGCGCGGGGATGGGAGGTGGTTGCGCGTGGCCGCAGAGGAGATCTGAGGAGGGGGCGACGGTCGTGAGGCCGACGAGGGCCGTCGGCGATGACGATGGGGAGGTGGGGTGGCGGCCTTGGAGCTGCTGCTCCACCTCCGATTTTTTTGTTTTTTTTATAATTTTTTAATTCTTTTTACTGTTTTGATTAAAAAAACTGCTGTAGAAGGAAATTTTTTTTGTTTTAATTTTTTTAATTTTTTAATTTTCTTTAGACAGGAAATATGTACACAAAAAGAAAGGGGGGAAAATGATAGTGAGTAGATGACATGAACTAAATAAATAGGAGATGGTGGTGATATGATGTGCTAAAAAAATTTGCAAAGAAACAAATGATAACGAGATGAAATTAAAATTACCTAAGATGGACGTTTGCCTATGAAGTGCTCTCGTGAGCACGGTCTTCGCTCAAATCGCCGGCGTGCGATGAGCTCGAGCAGCACGCGGATGCGGCTGCGATGTTGGCCAAAAAAAACCAACGGATCACACCGGAGAGAGGGCCGTCGTTGCTCGACCGCGGTTGCGTCGCTGTCACCGATTCAACTCAGGGAACTAGGCTCTCCTCACATAAAGATGGATCAACTAATAAGATTGAGTATTGGTTGCATAAGATGCAACATTCGCATTAAATGCGAGCACTGTTACTGGGGATATGCAAGTGTCGTAAAATGACTTGGCATAGTCTCTCGAGAACAGAATGACCGATCAGCTTACCTAGTTATTTTTCTAAATAGCCTAGTCACATGAGTGCGGATTTAAGTGATTAGCCCATTAATGGCTCTTTGGGCTACTAGGAGATTGTTGGACATGCGAGCCCACAGAGAGCCATTAGGTAATAAATGTTATTACAAATATCATTCCTTGATCTGAAAATGAAGAATGATTAATTTGTATAATAGGTCCCTTAGTACAATTAAGGTTTTGTACCATGGCCATCTTAATGATCAAACAACTGTTGATTTAATTATTGAATAATAGAAGCTGGTTCTTGAATGAATATCTAAAGAGTTAGATTAAGGACTCATCAAGCACCATCAAATAATTGTTAAGAGAGGATCTACAGCTTGAGAAGGAGATGTCAATCCTTTCTCTAAAGGCCGATATCTAACCAACCTCTTGATGCAGGTCCTATGCATAGGAATAGAGATTCGGAAGTGTTAGATAAATTAGGTCAAAGAGTTGACTTAATGAGATCGAGATAACCAAAGTCCTATGTCGTATGCTATCACGATATAGGCACACGTCCTCTGATCGAAGACATATGTTACTATATGTCTGAGTATGTACATTTGTCAGACCAATAGGTTGATGACCTAACCAAGGTGTATCCGATGCGCTAGTGTGTATGCAAGGGCATACGAGTAATACGATCTTTCAAAGGGATCATACAGGTTCATTATTGAACCAGAAGACATGAGCTCACTCATGAGATATTAATAAGAATCAAATTCTGTGCACAGTCGTCTCACTTTGGAAGCTTGATTGAATTTGGAGGTTTGATATATACTTTTGGAAAGTATATGATCAAGACTTAGGTATGATATGCTTTTGGAAAGTATATAATCGATACCAACTCCCAATGATCGAATGAGAAAACTTAGGGATGAAACCCTGAAGGAGACAGTCTGAAATAGATCTAAAACTTCGGGTTTAATCTGGTTCTTCCAGTATGCAGGATGTACAGGTATTGGGAATAACTGAGGGTGATGTGATCATAAACGATTGTATAACCATGATGCTTCCATTCCGAGGGAGTGATGAAACATGTATGGATTTTAGTGACTCCTCTAATAGAGAAGTGATCTAATCTTAATGCAAATGTTGGATATTGATCTGAATGTGATTCAGATGCAATGAGAAGGTTAGATCTATGGTTTTGATTTAATCAAACATCTATGGGGGATCCGCAAGATCTAGATTTGAGATTTGATCTCAATATCCAAGTCACTATACATGGAACAATACAATCGCCATGTCCTTATCTCCAAGTATCCGCGGAGAAAGCGCATTATCCTTGAAAGAGTTCATGGATATGTTCATTGTTGATATGTGTATCAAAGCATTAAAAAATGGATAATTAAATGTGATTTAATTATCATGAATAATATGAATTTGATTCATATTATAAGGAGAGTTATCTAAGATAATTAAATGTGATTTAATTATCAAAGTTGTAAATAATGTGGATGTGACTCATAATATTTGGGCACATGGCAATAGAGATCCGAGATGGTTAAATGTGATTTAATTATCTTGGATATGAATAATGTGGATAGCACTATCCATATTAATCATATATATTATAAATGTGATTTATAATATAGAAGAGAGAGCTATTTGTGATTTATATTTGTTGATTAATTATTGATGTGAATTGGATTCACATTGGACAATTAATTGAAAATATAATATACATTTTGTTTTGGGATGTGAATGTGATTCACCCTTTTTTAATGGCATGATTGCAATATTTCACAAAATAATTATGAAATATTTTTTTGAAATAATTTACAACAATTGTTGTTGTAAATATTGGAGATATCATGAGATAATGAGATCTCATGAGATAATGAGATCTCATGAGATGATGGTAGTCGTCCCCCCTTTTTAGGGGATGTGGTTAGTCTCCTCTTAGTCTCCTCATTATCTCCGAAACTAGACAATTGATTTGATTTGAAATTAACTTATATTGATTTATTGATATAAATTAATTTAAATTAAAATATTTGTTGTTGTGTTTTCACAACAAGATCATGGCCATTGAGAGAAACACAAATTAATCTCAATCATTGATTGTGTGATGTCCATGGATTGGGATTCATGTACTCCCAAAACCCTATATAAGAAGAGGCAAACCTTGTTCTTCGAAACACATGATTACAAATTCTCTCTCTCTCTCTCTATTTCTCCACACGCCAAATGCCTCTCTCTCTCTCTCTCTCTATATATATATATCATAATGACCGTACACCATGGAGCATTGAGAAAGTCTCCAACGCTGCATCATCATCGTTATGTTGCTGGAGTATTTTCTCGTGGAATCTCCATCTCCTTCGATGCGCCTCTCTCGTGAAGAAGATATCATATCTCCTATGAAAAGATTAAGAGATTCGCCGCTTGGATCATCAACATGGATTGTGAGAAGGACGCGTCTCATCAACGCGCTCGCAATGAGACATGAGGTCTCTTCATTTTGAGACATGATTGCAACCACACTTCAAGAGGTAACCTTAATACCTATTGTGGTTTAGATGAAATGAATCGAGAAATGTTCTTGGATCATGTGATTTCATCACATTTAAAATTTTTAAATTCTGTTGCCCGGAGAGACTAGTGAAACTAGTCGCTCTCGATTGCATTTGATGCGATCCTCACGCTTCCGTGATGCTCTTGAGGATTTCCCCATGTCCTTCACCGCCAAATATAGTGCTCTCTCTTCGATCCTCATGCCATCCTGACCCTTATCCCTCCTACACTTGCGTTGCACTTGCAGGTAGGGTGAATTTGCATGGCATCTCCCTACCTTTCTTCGTATTTACATATATGTCCCCAACAGCTAAGTCACGTGCAAAACACGTGCCAAGTGGAACAATTACACCTCCAGACCCCGGTGACATCATCTCCACCTGCAGGGCACATGATTTTTGTGGAAATTTGCACATACATCTATCTTAGTTTCGGTAATTGCATCCATTCACATATTTCTTTGATTTCTCTTTTAATTATGTATTGCATTTAGAACCCTAAATTTAAAGTAGGCAGATTTTAGGTGTTCTACGTTGTGCCCAAAAGTTATCTTGTTTACATGCATATCGAGGTCACAATAAAATAGATGGTTATTTGAGTAATTGATTTTTGATTAATTTCACACTTAGTATTTTAAGCAATTAATTTTTTTTGACTTAGTATTTTAAGGAATCAAAATTTTTTGGATACCTTTCATGTAGATCTATCTCGGATAGTTCAATCTTTGGAAGATATTAGTGTTTGATATTTAATGAAATTATTTTGCTCGAAATCACCCTGCATTCATAATTAATTCATAACTAATTCATATTACTTCTGAAAATTCCAAAAAATTATAATATCTTACTTTTGCATTCATACATATTTTGGCTAAGTTTCATAACTTTTGGACATCTTTTGAATGGAAATTGTATTTTAGTCCCCAAACTTTGCTAAATGTGCATTGCATTTATTAATTGAATAAAAATACCAAAAAATGCTCCCCTTGAAAACTGATCATCTAGGTCGCCTAATAATTTAATTAAGGAGAAAAATGGCCTCCTTAAGTTCGATCTTGGGCTTGCCTAAGTAAAAAAATACAAATTGACCGCTTGCACCAATCGATAAAATTACATAGAAATTTTTGATTGATACTTTAATTTCCCGACTACAATAGTTCGACAGTATTAACTAGGGTGTTTAAAGATCTTTTACTCTTCTTTCTTAAAGAAGTGAAGAAATCACCCATCCCAATAATATACTCCCATTGGTCCTCATCCAGCTACTCTTTCCTCGAGTATGGGAGTATTTACCTTCTAAGGTTAGGTCATGCTGTGTCCACAATCAAGTAGAGAGAGAATGTAAAAGAATGAGAAACAACTAGAGTGTGACTAGAGTAGTCACTTCTCCTAGTGAAGCCCAACCAGTGTAGCTATGTCTCCAATAAGATGTGCATGCTTCTTCGAAGCCTCGACCATTGTGGTCATATTTAGTATTTAGTAGTTTGCTTCTATTTGGCAAACTTTGTAATGTTGTTTGTTCTACATCAATCTTTTGTGCCTCGATTGTTATAGAGTCTTTACTTACCGTCCATTTTCTTGAGATCTTGGAAAAATTGTGCCAGCAGATCCTTCCATCATCCGAAGCATTATTTCAACCCCACAACTCCCATCTTTAGACGTATGTGCCACTAGACAATGATGAAATGAACCACTAAAATGAACTACCCTTTGCAACCTCATGCAAGTCGAGCTAAGTGTAAAGTGCTTGTGTCCAAAATTGGTTCACTGACGAAGAGTTAAACGGATGACACCAAGTGTTCTACTTGGCAAGTTTAAGTTGACTTCCCAAACATGGTCACATGGAACCCAAAGATTTAAGTCAAAGACCCGAAGAATTTCAATTCCAGTTCCTAACTAGGCTCCTTATAATGAAAGTCAATGGCCATAATCAAGCTCCATCATTTAGACTATTCCCAATTCTTAGGTCAAGAAAGCAAATTTATTCTAAAAAATTCTAATGCAAATGCAACCATATTTTAGTGAAGTATATTTTTCTGAATTTTACTCATTTTTATGGATTTTAAATATTTTGCAATTTTTATGAATTTTAGGACTTTACATTTTTATGGATTTTTTATTTTTTATATACAAATATATGTACAAGAAGTTTATAAGATAAATTACTAATATTTTATTTGAATTAGATAACTAATGTAATTTACAAGCTTTATACAAAAAATTTTACAACGATTAAATTATTTTCACACATATTTTAATAAATAAGATTTCAAATGAGTATTATACACATTAAATACATATTTTAAATTAGGAATTTTAAATAAGAATTTTACAAATTTACTGATATATAAGGATTTTATAAATAACAAATAAGTGGATTTTAAATACAAATTAACCCTTACCAACTTTTTATGGATTTTATAGATATATAAAATACATAAAATTACGAGTTATGTACGAAAGTATACATGCAATATATACGCACCCCCGTACTTAGCTTGTGCTACGTCCTCATAGATTGGAAATAGATAAAGGAGGACATAACTCGTGCTAAGTAAAAGTGGGTGAAAAAGAATAGAAAGAATAGAAGTCAGTTGACCTCCCCTATGCTTACGATCCGATCATCGTAAGTATAGTGGAAGATAAAAATGAGGTGATTGAGGAAAAGGAATATACAAATAAAGGAATAAAAGATAAGGAAAAAGAAACGAAATCAATGAAATCACCGGTCTCCCCTATACTCAGGATAAGGCATCTTAACTATAGAAAAGAATGTGTCCAAAAATTAGGGACTAGTGATTAGTATAAAAGAAAGAAAAACAAAAGAAAAGTAAAAAGAACAAAATTGAAAATATAAATCAACGAGTAATCAGTCACCTCTATACTTAGGATATGTTATCCTAAGTATATAAGACGAGCAAAAAAATGGGGACGATTGGGGACTACGAAGAATATACAAGTGGTGCTATACTCCAAAAACCAAAAGGCTCGCATGTGTCTGTATATCACAAAATGAAGTGGAAGAGTAGTCATGCATCTTGTACAAAGTAGATTGCCTCAACCTAGGTCGCACGGACTAATCTGTTGTACATACGTATACGGTTCCTTGGCTGCCTGAGTAGAGCATCCTCTGTAAATGAACTCTGTGCATAGCACAAATGTCTCTACTGAAATATATGTCTCTGGAGTCGGACCACAGAAGGTGTTTATACATGTATCCATCACTTCATATGACTCTTTATGTTGAATATATGGAATAATCTCTGAAATCTTATAATTGAATCTCGTGCTGGAATATGTGTACTCTCAATATACGGTACTAAGATGTCTGGTGTAACTAACTGCTCATCTGGATATGATGTGAACTCTGTATCTATATGTGAACAATCACATGAAGAACTAGGTACCATGTGATCTACCCCATTCTCGTGTAGGATATCGTGGGTATCAAAATAAATGCTCTCAATATTAAGAGATTGTGTCTCATCTATGTGTCGACAGTCATCTGCTAGACTGGTGTCCTCTGATGTGAATGACAATATCGATCTGGGACTGCTACATCCTCTCACCATCTCAATGTGTCTCTCCCTGTTGTTTGTACAACATGATACTCTCCTAGTGTCATAATCAAAGAGTACTCTCATCTTATGCAAGAAAGTCCTCCCTAGAAAAAGTACTCCCTAGAATGATTGGAGCAAGGTGTAACTATGTAGGACACGTCATTTCTAGGATAGTAAAGTCCACTAGAAACTGCAAGCCCTGAATGGTCATGATAATTTTCCGCAACACACGTCTAGGTATATTCACAAATTGATCTACAAATTGAAGTAACGCTCATGATTTGTAAAAAGGACATAGCTAGAGATTATTAAGCAAAGAAAATGGTATGAAATTGATCGATTATCTAAGAGAGTACGATGGAATGCGACATTTGTAATTTGACATGTAACATAGTGAGCTCCTGAATCTCTATTCTTCTTTGGTACCTTGTTCTGAATAGCACATGAAGTAAACTTGATCAATACATGTTTCTCAACTCATGATTTCCTTTTCCTACGTGTTGTGCATTTGTTCCTCAACTGATTCTTGAGCGTAGGAATGCGATCCAAGGCATCATGAAGTAGAATCTGCAAACAAATGTGATCTTTCAATAGTCTTTCTAATTCAGGAGTAACAACATTCTTTTTGGAAAATTTGTTTCCTTTTCCATACAAAGCATCGGGAAAAGGAACAATCTCAGGAATGAGAAAATTTTCTTTTTTATACACATCAAAAATGGAATCAACATGTACATCGAGAGTCTCAGAAGTATGTTCAAATCTCTCTAAAATGGGAGAAGAAAATTTTGCATCGGGAGTGTCTACATGGTCTGGCGTGATATCATCATTTGAATCGCCTGTGTCCATGTCAACTGTCTCTGCATTGCTCCCCTGAATGTCATCATGGTGGACATCATGCTGGTCATCCTCGTCAACATCAAAATGTGTATCATCATTGATCGGCTCTCGCTCCTCATCATGTCCCGTCTCCTCCTCTCACTCATGTGCTCGTGGTGATCTTCCTCTATTAAGACAAATGAAGTTAGATACAAATTCAAGAAAAAGAGATAGTACATGTAGTGGTGTCTACCTAATCTGTGTTCCTCCTCTTGTTGTTCGGGTTCAACTGAGGTTGTGCTAGGGGTGTGATCTTGGGCACAGTTAACTCATCCACATGATGGTTAACATGCTCCATCTCTATCTTATGTGTACTCTAGAGTGTGCCAATCATATCTAAGATCTGATTCAGTACTAGGGACTATGAAGATATTTCTGACTCAGTGTGTTGCCCCTATCCATATACTCTCTCATGTGTAGGAGTGTGTTGTTATGGTGTAAAAGGCTGAGGAGACATCTGTGGAGTAAAAGAAGACTATTATTGCTAGTGGTGTTGATAACCATGTGGATGTGTAGGAAGATACTGATATGAATGTGGTCTTTGATATGCATGCTGGTGAGACTACTGTTGCGTGAAGTGTTGATGGTGTTAGAAATGTGGATACCAACGCCCATGTTGGTGATTACTATGTTGCTGCTACTGCTGGTGTACGCTTTGAGGAGTAAAGTGTGATGGTGGTTGAATAGGAGCATACCATATCCCGTTGATCTCAAGAATGGAACCAGAATCATCATCTCCATGGCTAGTGATCTGACTCATGTTAGCATTGGACAGATCCTCATGCCAATACAACTATGGAGGCTCAGCTAGGTTGTACCAGCTCGCTTTGAATGTACTGATCTGATGGGTGGTAAGTGCGAAAAAGATCTTCGTACATGCTGGTAAGTAGAAGAAGGATGTGATTATTGGCACTGAAGCTGCAACTTGGTCACATTCTTCGTCAAATCACTCAATTGTTGAGGAAGTGATGAAAGTTTGTCCAACTCTCGCTGCAGCTGTAATTCTTGGACTTGCATCTGAATCATGTCGACTAATGTCAGCTTCTCACTAAAGAATCCCATGTCAGATGGTGAATCAAACTCTGAAACATGTGCCACCTTCTGATGCTCTCAGTGGTGTAGTGGTTGTGGGCCCTTCTGGAATGTCCAAGTGGAGTCAACTACACGTGCGTTCTCCGCCATCCCCTCAAAGATGAACCAAACTGACTCGACATCCCTATTCAGATAATTGGTGCCACATGCGACACTTACTAGGCCCTGAACATCCGATTGAAGTCCTCCAGAATAGTTTTGTACAAGCATCTTCAATGAAATCTCATGATGAGGGCATCTCTCAGTCAAATCTTTGAATCTATCCCATGCCTCATGGAATGACTCATGTGGAAACTATGTGAAATTGGAGATCTGACTCCTCATCATGTTAGTCCATCCTAAAGGAAATATTTACAATGGAATGTGGACTTCATATTTTCCCATGTAGATATCTCCCTCCCCATAAGACTCAACCAATAAAGCACCTTATCTGCTAAGGTGAAGGGGAAGACCTTGAGGCATACAACCTCCTGCGTAACTCCTTGATAACCAGTTGGACCACATATCATCTCGAACTGCTGTAGAAAGGTAAATGTCTCCTCTGAAGTATTCCCATAGAACTTGGGAAGTAATGAAATGAAGGACAATCTAAGCTCCTATGACCCTTGATTCGGTGGTAACCGAATGCAATAGTGTAGAGTCCTCGCTCCTCAGTTATACTCATTTCTCAATGTTGTGGGAACCATAACAGGTGGTGGTGGGTTCTTTGCTCCTTCTCTCAGCATAGTGATCTCATTTCTAATCTCATCTTGGACTCTGCACTGATCTCTGATCTATAAGCTCATCTGTTGAAGTGTGTCTAGAATCCCCTCGGTAATATCTAAAGCTAGATTATGTCTCTCATATGTACGTCTCTCATCATCATATGATCTCTACTCAATAAATTTATCCTCAACTGGTCCTTTTCCTATAGCCATGGTCCTCGAATCCTCTTCGAAGGAAAAACTCTCATAAGAAGTCAGTGAAAAACATTCAGGAGAAGTAGATGATAAATCACGGTATGGGTCTACCTTAACTGAAGGGCTAGGAGGTGAAGGATTCTGGGTCTGACTCACCTCATGACTAAGTGGGATTGATTCAGGAAAAATGTCATCCTGAGTTTGTGATGACACACGATAGATGGGGGAAGGTTGAAAACTGACAGAGTCTGAGTGCAAAATACGTTTAATCATCATTTTCAATGTCAAAATAAGTATGGGAGAGATTACAATAATCAAATCAAGAATACGAGTGTGAATGCGTATAAGATGCATAATAATGCACACCTCACGTACAAACACAATGCAAGCCCCAGATTCACCAACTTCAAAAGGTGAAGACTATGAGAGTTCGGTCTTTTATCTTTTCAATTTTTTTGGTGATTAATCAGTTGTATTAGACAACTCAGAGAGGGTGTTGCCTTTTTTCCCATTGTACGTCCTCACAATCTCCAAATAGTGGTACCATTTGCCCAGGCTGCCAGGTTATATCATGCCCAAAAGGAGCTGTGAGGCTTAAGCACACTAAAATGAATTTTTATGGTCGAAGGCAAGTGCTTACAGTTGTAACCATGAATCGAAAAGTGATACACATGTACTAAGGCACAAGTCCATGGATTTTTGGCTCTAACCCTTATGGTTGTGTCCTTACCCACTTTGTATGGAATGTACCTAAATATAATGAGGGGTTTGCTCTCCCAATACAAGTTAAGCACATGTAATTTTTTATTTTGGTCCAGTTTTTAAAAGAGAAAAAATCTTCTTTTGATGGTTTTCACTTTTTTTGGATATTTTTATAAATATCTAACGAGATATCGATTTTTTTAACATTCAAAATTGTGTCTCATGGAGGGAAAATGCAATGAGAAACAATGATCAATGCTAAGATAGAATTTGTACCTTTCTCCAGCACTCTACATGCAAGTGATCCGTGTAGAAATGTAAAACCTAGGTTAATGCATGAAAAGTTGAGAAAAATCGAGTCTTAATCAACAGTTCTAGCATAAGAATGAATTAATTTCCAAAATAATCTGACTTACGCCTAAGTGTGGATTAGAGATCTAGCTTTATTTTTAGTCATCTGCAAACATGCATGCAACCATAGGCCCCACGAAAATGTGTAAAACAAAGAAAGATTGATGAAAACTGAAAACTATGGTAAGGTCCCCCAAGTGCGTCCACACATGGTCAAACAAACCTCGAGAAAAAATCAAAGTCTGAGTACAGTCAGGATGTCCTTAATGGACCTCTTTCTTTAAAAGACAACATGGGCGAGAACCCCTTCCTGTATCATAAAAATAGAAAAATGGGCAAGTGCCCTCTCTCAGAAGAAAACAAAAAAAAATGTTCGAAACGATATAAAATAGATCTATGTCGATAACTTGCTCTGCCCTATAAAATCAGCTCGTAGGAGATTGAGACGATCACTACACTCTCAGTTGACTCGACTTCCAAAGAAGCAGGCTAATTTTACAGGCCCTACAAAATGGGTTAGCTCACACAGATAAAAAATAAAACAAAAACTCAAAAGAATCAAAGACTCTACTGACACAAAAACCAAAAAATGTCTCAATAAAAGAAACGAGAAAAACCAGTAAAAGAAAAATCAAGAAAATCAAGAAAAACCAAAGAAGGAAAATCACACAAAAATCACGAAGAAAATAAGAGAAAGAAATCAAGAAAATCACGAAAATAGATAAAAATAGAAGAAAATCGAGAAAACTTGAAGAAATATAAAATAGAGAAAGAAAAGAAAATTCACAAAAATTTAACTAAAAAACCTCTAGCGCAGCTTTACCTCCCCGACAATGACGCCATTTTTATAGCAGTCTTTCTCAAGCAGGTAATATGTTTCGATGTAGAAACTACTAAGGGGAGAGACAATTTATCAAATAAAATTCAGCACCAAGGTAAATTCGCATTGTTCACTATTTATTTATCTAGGTAAGTGTGCCTGGGTCAAACATAAGGAGGAAGAAAGTTCAATCAAAATCTTCGAGTGAAAAAAATAATATTTTCCTGATTTTTTAATCTTTCTTTTCCTCTTCAATGATAAAACTCTTTTTGAATTTTGAATTTTAATTTTAATTTTATTTTGAATTTTTATTTTATTTTCAAAAGGGTATTTTTCAAAAGATTTATCTACAATATAGTATATGAAATATAGTGAAATAGATGTGATACTAGATAGTAGATAAACTGACTCAAGCAACATGCTCGAAAAATTACACGAAAAGATAACAAAATGTGTCACAAATCGAAGATGAAATTTCAAACAAAAAACTATATAAAATCTTTGAAATCTAGTTCAAAATAAAATGAAAAAATACTCCGTAACAATGTTCAATGTGTCAATGAGAGTCCAAGAAACTCAATAAAAAATGTAGAAAATAGAAATAGGTCCCTGGTCAAGGACCTAATGGTAAGAAAACTATAGAGTTTTATAATTAGGCCCCTGCATGGGGACCTAATTGTAAATAAATCTTTCTCTTCCGGCATGCTTGAATTATGGAGATCTTCAAGGGCTCATGCGTAAGTTTTACACCCCCTCGCAATGAATGGCCTGGATTATAAACATCCACGCGATCTAAACCGTCAATGAAGCGACACACATCGACCACCTTCTCTTTGCATTCTTGAGCAGTTCTTCCCCTTTCCTGGAGGGTGGCGGTGGCGTTCTTGATCTGGCAACCCCTCCATTGATAGATGATCGGAGGTGAGGCTGGAGAGGGTACTCCTCGGTCTCTTGAGTAACTCCTATGAGACACATCAAAGAAGATCGGGGATGAGAGACGAAATGATGCTCAGTAGCAGTTACGGTATCAGGACCTGGAAGAAGTCCAGATTTATGACTTGGTGAAAATCAGTGAGGAATTTGCTACTCCCAATGGTCGAATAATTGTCTTAAATGTTGTGTAGACCTACAAAGATGAATGACTTGTTCTATTTGCATGCAAATCGACCAATAGATTAAAGGGTTCTAGCAGATTCCTAATGGTTCCCAAAATAAGGGATTTTAGACGAAATTTGGGGCGAGTTGGGATCGAATTTAACGGAGTTTGATGTATGATTAAGAGATAGATGTTTAGACCTATCTAATTATGAGATTAAGCGCCTAATAATAGCACATAGATTGAGGAAATCAAATGAGGAATGAAGGATACCTGTGAATAGTAGAGTTTATAAATCCGCAATCTTCACTCGACAGGGCGACCTTCCTAAAGCTCAATGGCGCACGAGTCATCGATGAAAGGCTGACAAAGCCTTGAAACATCTCCTCCGATCACCAAGGTTCCACGTGGGGTGACTATGAGGAGTTGTCACCTCCTTGGTTTGTCGGAGTCAAGGGAAGAGGTTAGGGATTCAAATAGTTTGGTTCTGGAAAAGGAGAGTTAGTTGGCTCGAGCCAACTTTAGGTCACTAAATAGGTGAAACAAAGATGTTTTGGGGTAGATGATGAATCTCCATTTTTATTCTATCATTTTGGCCTTAAAAACCACATCAAATCCATGAAAATAGCATCAATTTGTATATAATAGCATTCATGATCCATTGTATTTATTGTACATTAAATAAGGTTTTTAACGCCAAAATTATAGAATAAAGGGAAGAAAATAAAAAGGAATAAAATATTGCAAATATTTTATGACCCGAACTCTGAGACCAAGGCCAGCATGGAATTGGTCGACAAGGAATAAAGTAGGGGGAGATAAGGGCCAATTATACAATAAATACCTCATTTATTTATTCATTTATTTACACATTTTTGACACCTATTTTGTATATAATTATTTATTCATCAAATAAAAAAACTTTGTACATGAAAGTTGTAGATAATAATGTAAATAAAAATACAAAATTGAGTTTGTGTAAAAAGGATACACAGTGTACATTTTATACCCAGAATAAAAAGCCAAAGTCTCAACTTCACAGACCCATATCTTGCAAATAAAAACTCCAAATCACCCAAACTCACCTTTAATTGTATATAGCTTTCCATGAACTATTTAATAAAATTGGTGTCATAATTTTTGGTGTTCATCTGTAGAAGTTAGGTTTTTGGCCCTCCTTGTATATAACACTGATTAAAATATTCATTTTATTCAATGTCTATTATTTTCACAAATTTATATTTTTAGAATTTTGTAAATAATTTATATAATACATGTACATGTTGATATTACAAGAAAACCAAAAAGAATTTTTAAAATAAAATAAGTCTATAAAATTCATAGACAAAATACCTATGCTACCTATATGTATATAAATAAAAAGAGATTTTATTTCTTTTATTCTTTATTCATCTATATTTTTATGGTAATGTACATATTATATATAACTTACTAAAAATACAATTCCAAAATAAAAACAAATAAAATTCATTTAATAAATAAAATGTATATAATAAACAGATAAAATACCTATAAGTATACCTACATATACATATACTTATTTATTTAAAATGTAAATAGACTCATAAAAATTAAATAAAAATACATGTATACTCATAAAAATAATTTATAAAGTTATAAAATGAGAAACTAAAATAATAAAATAAAATAAACAAACTAAAAATAAAATACATAAGAATACATGTAAATACATACATATACACATTATTTTAATAAAACCGTAATAAAATACTTCAAAAAATAAATAAAAATCAGAAATAAATACTACATTAATTTCTAATCATTTTTTATTTTATATGAAAAATCTAATTAATTCATTTATTATGTTAAATAATTAGGTCAAGATCCGGCTGATGTGGGCCAATCAGAGGCCAGGGAATGTTGACCTCCGGTCAACTCCCCCGCGCCTCTGACTGACCCGTCAGACCTGTCCATTCCCCCGATTTCATGCCTTTTTCCTGGGTGTCCCTTTCATCAATCACCCTCGAATCCTTCACGGATTTTGTTCGCTGATTATCTGCGAATCTCGCCGTGATCTTGGATCCATTGTACATAGCCCCGATTCTTCAATAATCACCGGTCACTGGGGGTCCTCAGGAATGTATATAAATAAAGTCTTCCTCCTCGGCCGAATTTGGCCAATTTCATCCCCCTCTTTGAGCTTGAATCAGCACCTGGTGGAGCCCTCGTGACAGGAGGCGCTTCCCAGCACCTCGGTTCGCTGGAGATGGAGGAAATTTTGTCGTGGCGGTGCTCCGGCGGCCGCCCTGCTCCCTGGAGGTCCCCAGGTATAAGAGCTGCGCTTTGACTTATTTTAGTTAGGATTTTATTTCAGCATTTCATTTCTGTCTTTAGATTAATCATTAGCACTTAGTTGTAACGTAGAATGGCCGATTCGTAGTTCGCCAGAGCTCCGCTCCGGCGAACTACTCACTGTGTTTCCGACTGTGCCCCGACTCCCTTCCACCTCCATTTCACTCCCTCTCGCATTCTCCACATCTATCCCATCTTTGTTCAACCAGTTCTTCCCTAGATCTGCGAAACGATGCTCGCCTCCGCCACTTCGCCGTAGCATCGCCGCCCACCGTCGCTTTTAGGCTAACAGCTTCAAACCCCAGGTCGAGGGTGACGCCTTCGAGCCGAGCTTCGTTCCTGTGCAGGTCAGGTGCGTTGAGGAGCACCAGGAGACGAGTTACATGTGGGCGGAGGTACCTGGAGCTCCGCCTCTTCTCCGATCTCGTGGCGGCGTTCCAGGGTGCCTCCGGCCGATCCAACACCTCCAGCAGATCAAGCGACCTTCCAGGAAGCTTTTGGGACACCTTGGAGCAGCGAAGGTCGGCGGAGACGCGAGACATCATCGGAAGAAGCGTTCTTCCCCGTTCTTCCAGCCGTCGTCTCCGCCGTTGGATGAAGAACAGGTCCCAGGTCAAACCACAGCCGTCCGATGAAGCGAGCAGCCACTGTAGATCTCGGCCCGGAGATCTAATCCTAGCGCTTCATCGGCGAAGCGGTATCGGCCGTTGGACGTGCGACACGTGTCAAGTGAAGAAAGCCAAGCAGTTAGATCGCGCGCCTTTGGGGGTAAATTGCATATCTAGCCCCTGCCTTTTTGTATATTTAATTTTTAATATTGTTAATAAAATATAACGTTGTAAATAATGTGGAAATTTGCATGTGACCCCCTGTATTGTTTTCATATTACACTTGGGTCCAGTCCACGTCACCTCACGTGTAGTCCCACGTGATGGTTAAATTGCAAGGGGGCCCTGGCGGGTTTGCTGATTTGATTTTGAGCCCTAAAATTGCAGAACACGTTATAATATTCTGGTATTTTTGCACTGATGCCCCTGTCACTTATTTTATTTGCGAAAATGCCCCTATCAGGTTTAATTATTTTTGTGTCTGTTATCTATTTATTAAAAATACCCAGTGGCTTCTAAAAATCCAGGAAAATTAGGATAGATGCTCTATGTGATGCTCTTGCACGCCCTCACTTTATTTCACATTTTTGGCATTTTTCCTAATTATTAAAAATAAAAAGAAGCCATTTTTGTACTGTCTAAAGTAGAAAATACAAAAAATTATACAATGTCTTTGAAAAATTACAAAAAAATTATATATGGTATATTTATATCTATATTGAGTCCAGAAAATGAAAAACCCTAAAAATAGAAAAAGAAAAAACATAAAAATTTCAAGAAGCTCCAAAATCCTAAAAAAATAGAAAAAATCCTTAAAAAATCCAAAAAAAGATATATTTTTCTCTTTCGTAATTATCTATATATTATTATTAATGTATTAGAAATTAATTTGGGAATTTTGGAGTTTATTTTATATTTTTAAAACCCAAATTATATTCGACTATGTAATTAGTCCTATATTGTGGACATTTTTGAATTAAAAAAATACATAAAAATGAGCAAAATTCCAGAAAAAATAACATAAAAATTAGAAAAATATAAAAAGCCAAAAAATATTATATCCAATAAATTTTGAGAATTCATGTATATATATATAGATCCATATAGTATCTCTCTCTTCTCTTCTATATATCTCTTTATATCTCTATATAGTTATAATATATAGTTAAAAATATAAAAAGAATATAAAAAATATAAAATACAAAAACAAAATAAAAATTATAAAAGCAAAAATAAAATAAAAAAATAGAAAACCCACAAAAATAATAATTGGACATGAACAATGGATTGAATAAATACACAACACGCATACAACCATTCGCCTCCCAGTGTTCGACCTCTACCTGCACTTACACCTATACACATTTGCATGTAGAGTTATAATAAATTTTAACTCCACATTTTTGGATATTCTTTGCATATATTTATTGTGGGTTAATTGTTGATCGATCTGGGAGTCTGTCTGAGGTCAACTCAGCGACTGTCGATCCGCTTTGTGGAAAGACACGACCTTGGCAAATTCCTAGTCATCAAATGGCGCCGTTGCCGGGGAGGCAACGGATTTTGTATGGTTGATTATTTCTTTATTTAATTCTTTGCTCATGTCCAATATATATTTGTTTATTTGACTTCTTACTTTTATTGAGATTATTTGATTGACTGTTCTGACCCACCTTCTTTCTTTGTCTTTGATACGAGGGACCGCCAAGCGATGGAGGACCTCCTAGGAGGACCAATACACCCAAACGAGGCGGAGTTGGCTCTTCTACACCTGCCAACAGGAGAGAGCATCGAAGGCAGATGAAGGAGAACTTTTGAAGGACAATCTACATTTCTATGCATTTTATTTTATGTATATTTATGTGAGAGAGTGACAATTGACATGTAATAATTCATGACTCTCAGACACTCCGACTCCCGAGGTCCATTGCCCGAGGGATTGTTCCCTTGGGGGCGTCGACGGATTTGACGCTCTTTCTTTTTATTTTATTTTTATTATTTTGTGTGAATGAGCCCTAGCTTAGGAATTGCTTGCTGATCGATTAAGGTCCAAACACCCTAATATATTTGCATGTACCTATAGTGTGTTTTGGATATAGACAAATCTAAACAGTCGGTTCATTTATCTCTTAACCCCTGTGCCGTGAGCGAACCCCATCAAGCTCTACTCCTGAACTCGAGCGTATCGAGAAGAGGAGGGGTGAGCCAAGACCGGACTCTTAGGTTAAGGATAAGTGACCGACTTGTGGTGCTTCACGATAATAGCAGTTACTATCCTAGGGCGATTTCCTCGGCTTGCATTTGCATTTTAGCATAGGTTTCAATCCTGTTATGCATCCCGCATGGAGAGAGCTGGGAAGCACTGTAAGTCTTCTTACTTAGCATGCATCATCGATTTCCGACTTTCATGGCTTTTCCGACCTTCTCCCTCTATTTTTGCCACTTAGGATGCTTAATGGAAATTGGAACCTCGATAGGCATGTGCATTGAAAACACCCAAAAAAAGTTTTAACTAAAATAAAATCGGGAGTGCTAACTCTATTGGACCTAAAAATAAAATGTAATGGATTCCTTGTCTTGGGGAGAGCAACCCCCTCATTGGATGTGTTTTAAGTGTTCACGCACACACTAAGGAGTAGAGCCCAAATCCCATCAAGCATCCTAAGTGTCTGTACAACTTTGTGGTTCTCACCTAACTCTAAAACAGAAAAGAAAAAATGACCGTCACCTGACGGTCTTCACTGTGTCGAGTAGGTGAATTGGGGGTTTGCCTTGTGTATTGATTGTAACTTGGAGTCCGTTGTGTTTCCCATCCATCATTAGAGTAGTCGGTTCCGTCAGTGTGAGTCATGCATTTTTCATCTTTGAGTCTCTCTATCTCTCTTATAAATACACCTCTTCATTTGCATTGAGTCGTGATATTGGCGCTTGAGCTCAATCATTCTTCGCCAAGTCCATTCGTTCTCGACATCTTCTTCACCATCTTCTTCGTATCCATTGTATCATCCCCATCTTCTCCGGTTCGAGGAGAGCTTGCTCTTCGTACCACCATTTTGACGGTGTCCCCACCAAATGTGGAACACCCAATTTTTGTCTATGTTTCGATCCTCTTGCCCGCCCTCCGCGTCCCCTCCGTATCACTCTTCTACCATCCATGATATTGGCACGTAGCCTCAATCAACTTCTCCACTCCATTGTGTACCCTGCTTATACATCTTCCTCATGTACCCCGTATCATCCCTCCCTTCACCCGGGAATGTTGTGCATATTGATGAGGCCCGCATCGAGGATTAGGTCTACAGATTATTTGAGTAAGTCGGGCCAATGATATTGATGATGCTGAGATTGATTTGGTGGATTTTACTTCTGGATACATGCATACGAGTGTATTGAGGATTTTTTAGGATGCATGATCATTAGGTGTGATTCGTTATTGAGGATCTAGATCTCCCACATCGGATTAAGGATATGATGTGCTTCAATGATTTGGTGATGATTTCATGAGTATCGACTGATCTATCTATTTTGAGGTTTCGGCCCATCTTGATTTGGATTTTGGATGGACTATCTTGATATGTGCTTCATGATGACGGTGCCCCGAACCCCCATGATTTCTCATCTTCCTGATTGACCCATCCTTGATCTCCTGACGCTTTGATCCACCCTGGCACTTAGAGGATTCCTGGTGATATGTTGTGCCAGCTCAGCCTATTGGATTGACTTAAGGGATGTTTTGCGGTTGACCTGATTATTTGCTCCCTCACATGATCTTATGCCCTCCGACTGATTAATGATTGATTGCTATTTCGAGGACCTGAGATTTTATGCCAGCATTCCCGTGACCTATATTGATCTAGCTTGCATTACTCCCCAAGGACTATCTGGGGGAGAATGCGACAATTTCTAGGACTACGATTTCATTCACGACTTTGGTCGCCATTGTGATGGGACCCGAAACCGAGTCAGATGATATGCTTGATTGGCCTCCCTCTGTGACTGTGTGCCCGATCTGTCGGCACATGAGGCCAATTGTCAGATTGCTCTCCTTGACGGTCCTTGCAAGGCAGAGCTCCACTTTTCTGATTATTCCACGCCAGGTTCATAGCTCTCCGAGGGTTATCTGCGAGAGACCATGACACATTATTGCTTTGATGGTCTCCTCTGCTGGTAGGATGTCTGTCGCCTACCATGACCATATTCTCTGTGGATCTGTCTGATGGATCATTGACACCTTTACGTCCGCTCGCCTTGACGACCCTCGCAAGGCCGAGTCTTCTTCTGGTTATTCAATGATTAGCATGTACCACTCTCCGAGGGTTATCTGCGAGAGGACACATCATTTTATAGGTACTCGGTTTCATTCCTGGTGACTCCTGTCTGTTGGAGCACGAAGCCGAGTCTTCTGAGTTGTGTACTTGGTGTCCTCTCTGATTGTGTATCCGATCTGCGGATCACGGGACCAAGTCTTCTGATTATGGTCTGACTCCTGGCTCCTTTGAGCCTGCTCACCTTGACGACCCTCGCAGGGTTGAGCCATGTCTTGCGGCATTGGGTGTGTGTCTCCGACGATCTTCTGACCTCATGACCACCGAATGCCAAGATGTCTCCTATTCTCTATCTTCCACATCTTCTCGAGACTCTGATTGACTGGAGGAATCTATACTGTTCTCTCTTCCTCCTGGTCTTATGATATCGGCTCTGTTTCCTCATGCTGACCCTATGAGCCGATTGACTGCTTCACGCTACCGGTCTCCGCTTTTCTTTCCGATCTACTTGTCCCCGGAAGCCGACACCCACTTGACTGCATATCCGGGTGTCTTTTCACCTTCTGGGTGCGTCATCGTTCTCACAGGGAGACGATGATGCGAGTACGGTATTCACTTGTCAGATACTGTCCTGTACTTCACCAGTCTCTTCACCGCTTGTATATATGTGTAGTATATTATGTTCATTCTTTCTCCCGCATGTTACGTGTGCCCTAGATCTATCGCCGTATCTTTGTGTCTATACTTAGGACGTACTTTGTCCTAAGTATAGGGGGGTACACACCGCGTTGTTCTTTCGTCGTTCAGTCTCGTCACTCTTGTTGTTGCCTATGCTTAGGGATATCTCACCCTAAGTATAGGGGGAGTGATGCGTGTATCCTCCACGACCTTTCCGTCTATCTGTATATATCTCTCTTTTCTTCTTTTCTTCTTTTCCTTTTCTATCTTCTGTATCTAAAAAAACGTGTCGCCCCTTGTAGACAGTTTTCTATACTTAGGATGTACTTTATCCTAAGTATAGGGGGGTTGCACCCCTGATTTGATTAATTCTTTGATCTGTTTATTCCCACCCTTGACCCTCCATACTTTGTGTACAGTCTGCTATACTTAGGATTACCTGATCCTAAGTATAGGGGGGACGGTCAACTTCTATTTCCTTCATCTCTTATTCGTCTATTCTTTAGACTCGTCTATACTCAGAACGAGTTATGTCTTCTCTTTCCTTTTCTGATCTATGAGGACATAGCTCATGCTAAGTATAGGGGGTCGTATATACTCTGTATATACTTTAGCCATAACTCGTACTTTCGTATAATGATGATACAATTCATTAAGTAATAATGCTTCCTATTCCTCAGATTCTTTTTTGTATATATTGATTAATAAATCAGGTTAAAAATACTTTTGCAAAATGATTTGAAAAATGGTGTGAACTGTTTGGAAAACTTTTTGTGAAATATTTTCAACCTTTGTAAAAATATTTTGATTGCAAAATCTTTCTATTTGTGTGAAATAAAGGATTTGAAAACCTATTTGCAAATGATTGTGAAAACATTCTTGTAAAAATATTGTGAAAATGTATATATAGTGTTTGCAAAAATCGTTGCAAAATGGCTTTCAATTGTTTGTAAATATTTGCAAAAATTATTTTGTACTATAGTCTTCAAAATGATTTTTCAAATAAATTTGAGGAATAAAAGCACCATAATAAATAAAATGAATAAAAATAACTCATAAATACATTAAATTCTTTATCAAATTGTATATACACCTTAATAAACCACGCTTGTCAAAACTGGTAAATTCCTTAAAATAAAGCGGCACGCCCGTGTAAATAATTGTATATATTTTATACTTTATACTTTGAGTGCCAAAATTCTTTTATTTACAAAAATTCTTTGTGTAAAAATTTCTCGCTTTGTTTTCAAATTCTTTCAAAAATTGCATTATTCTTTGCATATTTGTAAATAGCATTTGCATAGTATTCGTATTCTTTGATTGAGCTTGATGATTGAACTAGTCCAATAAAGTCGAAGACTGGAGCTTGGTTGGACCTTACTGCACCTAACTGCACTGGAACCTTATGGGAACTAGGTTTAAGGTACTTCAGGTCTAGTCAGACTTAATTCTTTGAGAAAGCAGGGCTGGGTTCAAGTCACCTCAGTGGACTAACTAGAACTTTTCGAAACACACGCATGACTCTTGTCGGCCGTGACCTAACTTGGACACTTGCACCTTTCACTTGGCTCAACTCAGTTGGAGTGGTGAGGGGGTTGGATTTGCCAGTCTGAGACGCACACGGGTGGAAACATTCGTCCTCGTCTAGGGAGGGAAGTGCATCCCAACCTGGTCCAGTTTCAATGAAGTCGAATGACAGGAGAGTGTGGGTTGCAATAAAGCTTCAAAAGAGGGATAGTCTACTGGCTCAAGAGGAAAATTTCTTCTATATATGCTGCACCATGTAGATATGTTGTACAAATGCACTTGAAAAAAAATGCAAAAAGAACTCCAAAAAAGTGGTGGGTCGGATTGAAAATTTAATAACCCCACCGGAGTGTATATAGTCCAATAAAGCAAAAGCTTATGGTATCCATGTTACATCTCATGAAGCTTGCAGCGGGAAACTTAGCTACACTGGTTGGACTCCCAAAATTCTATACCTCTTATTCCCCATCTTCTTGAGCCGGTTGTACTTGAACTTAGAAGGGAATACCCCGCTCCTTGACGGTAGAGGGCTGGATTGGGGAATCATTGGGTTGTCATTCTAGAGAAGTCAGTTCCTTTGTCATTTCAGTTGGGAAGAGCCACTATCACTTACACTGTACAAGTCAGCCTCATAGTCATAAGGGTTTGCATATGATATAGGCTAGTTCTGACCTGGCTATTGAGGTGATTTGAACCAAGTTCTGTGACTCTTGAAGGCTGTTGTGTTTTAAATTTGGTTCCCAACCATGTTCCACACACATTTCCACACCAAGGTCTAACTTGAGCTCCAAACTTTGATTTTGTACAGATGAGTTTAATAATCATGATCAATTCAGTTTATTCTTTAAATTCTTTATTTTTGCTTTTTCTTTTGTTCTTATTCTTTATTCTTTTTGCTTATTGCATAAGTATTTGCTAGGGACTAGCAAAGGCAAGTATAGGGGGGGGTGATGAATCTCCATTTCATCACCTTTATTCTATCATTTTGGCCTTAAAAACCCCATCAAATGCATGAAAATAGCATCAATTTGTATATAATAGCATTCATGATCCATTGTATTTATTGTACATTAAATAAGGTTTTTAATGCCAAAATTATAGAATAAAGGGAAGAAAAGAAAAAGGAATAAAATATTGCAAATATTTTATGACCCGAACCCCGAGACCAAGGCCAGCATGGAATTGGTCGACAAGTAATAAAGTAGGGGGAGATAAGGGCCAATTATACAATAAATACCTCATTTATTTATTCATTTATTTACACATTTTTGACACCTATTTTGTATATAATTATTTATTCATCAAATAAAGAAACTTTGTACATGAAAGTTGTAGATAATAACATAAATAAAAATACAAAATTGAGTTTGTGTAAAAAGGATACACAGTGTACATTTTATACCCAGAATAAAAAGCCAAAATATCAACTTCACAAACCCATATCTTGCAAATAAAAACTCCAAATCACCCAAACTCACCTTTAATTGTATATAGGTTTTCATGAACTATTTAATAAAATTGGTGTCATAATTTTTGGAGTTCATCTGTAGAAGTTAGATTTTTGACCCTCCTTGTATATAATACTGATTAAAATATTCATTTTATTCAATGTCTATTATTTTCACAAATTTATATTTTTAGAATTTTGTAAATAATGTATATAATACATGTACATGTTGATATTACAAGAAAACCAAAAATAATTTGTAAAATAAAATAAGTCTATAAAATTCATAGACGAAATACCTATGCTACCTATATGTATATAAATAAAAAGAGATTTTAATCTTTTATTCTTTATTCATCTATATTTTTATGGTAATGTACATATTATATATAACTTACTAAAAATACAATTCCAAAATAAAAACAAATAAAATTCATTTAATAAATAAAATGTATATAATATACAGATAAAATACCTATAAGTACATCTACATATACATATACTTATTTATTTAAAAATGTAAATAGATTCATACAAATTAAATAAAAATACATGTATACTCATAAAAATAAGTTATAAAATTATAAAATGAGAAACTAAAATAATAAAATAAAATAAACAAACTAAAAATAAAATACACAAGAATACATGTAAATACATACATATACACATTATTTTAATAAAACCGTAATAAAATACTTCAAAAAAATAAATAAAAATCATAAATAAATACTACATTAATTTATAAACATTTTTTATTTTATACGAAAAATCTAATTAATTAATTTATTATGTTAAATAATTAGGTCAAGATCCGGCTGATGTGGGCCAATCAGAGGCCAGGGAAAGTTGACCTCCGGTCAACTCCCCCGTACCTCTGACTGACCCGTCAGACCTGTCCATTCCCCCGATTTCATGCCTTTTTCCTGGGCGTCCCTTTCATCAATCACCCTCGAATCCTTCACGGATTTTGTTCTCTGATCATCCACGAATCTCGCCGTGATCTTGGATCCATTGTACATAGCCCCGATTCTTCAATAATCGCCGGTCACTGGGGGTCCTCAGGAATGTGTATAAATAAAGTCTTCCTCCTCCTCGGCCGAATTTGACCAATTTCATCCCCCTCTTTGAGCTTGAATCAGCTCCTGGTGGAGCCCTCGTGACAGGAGACGCTTCCCAGCACCTTGGTTCGGCTGGAGATGGAGGAAATTTTGTCGCGGCGGCGCTCCAGCGGCCGCCCTGCTCCCTGGAGGCCCCCAGGTATAAGAGCTGCGCTTTGACTTATTTTAGTTAGGATTTTATTTCAGCATTTCATTTCTGTCTTTAGATTAATCATTAGCACTTAGTTGTAACGTAGAATGGCCGATTCGTAGTTCGCCGGAGCTCCGCTCCGGCGAACTACTCACTGTGTTTCCGACTGTGCCCCGACTCCCTTCCGCCTCCATTTCACTCCCTCTCGCATTCTCCACATCTATCCCATCTTTGTTCAACCAGATCTTCCCTAGATCTGCGAAACGATGCTCGCCTCCGCCACTTCGTCGTAGCATCGCCGCCCACCATCGCTTTTAGGCTAACAGCTTCAAACCCCAGGTCGAGGGTGACGCCTTCGAGCCGAGCTTCGTTCCTGTGCAGGTCAGGTGCGTTGAGGAGCACCAGGAGACGAGTTACATGCGGGCGGAGGTACCTGGAGCTCCGCCTCTTCTCCGAGCTCGTGGCGGCGTTCCAGGGTGCCTCCGGCCGATCCAACACCTCTAGCAGATCAAGCGACCTTCCAGGAAGCTTTTGGGACACCTTGGAGCAGCGAAGGTCGGCGGAGACGCGAGACATCATCGGATGAAGCTCGACCAGGCGAGCGTTCTTCCCCGTTCTTCCAGCCGTCGTCTCCGTCGTTGGATGAAGAACATGTCCTAGGTCAAACCACAGCCGTCCGATGAAGCGAACAGCCACCGTAGATCTCGGCCCGGAGATCTAATCCTAGCGCTTCATCGGCGAAGCGGTAACGACCGTTGGACGTGCGACGCGTGTCAAGTGAAGAAAGCCAAGCCGTTGGATCGCACGCCTTTGGCGGTGAATTGCATATCCAGCCCCTGCCTTTTTGTATATTTAATTTTTAATATTGTAAATAAAATATAACGTTGTTAATAATGTGGAAATTTTGCATGTGACCCCCTGTATTGTTTTCATATTACACTTGGGTCCAGTCCACGTCACCTCACGTGTAGTCCCATGTGATGGTTAAATTGCAAGGGGGCCCTGACGGGTTTGCTGATTTGATTTTGAGCCCTAAAATTGCAGAACACGTTATAATATTCTGGTATTTTTGCACTGATGCCCCTGTCACTTATTTTATTTGCAAAAATGCCCCTGCCAGGTTTAATTATTTTTGTGTCTTTTATCTATTTATTAAAAATACCCATTGGCTTCTAAAAATCCAGGAAAATTAGGATAGATGCTCTATGTGATGCTCTTGCACGCCCTCACTTTATTTCACATTTTTGGCATTTTTCCTAATTATTAAAAATAAAAAGAAGCCATTTTTGTACTGTTTAAAGGAGAAAATACAAAAAAAATATAAAATATCTTTGAAAAATTACAAAAAAATTATATATGTATATTTATATCTATATTGAGTCCAGAAAATGAAAAACCCTAAAAATAGAAAAAGAAAAAACATAAAAATTTCAAAAAGCTCCAAAATCCTAAAAAAATAGAAAAAACCCTTAAAAAAATAAAAAAAAGATATATTTTTCTCTTTCGTAATTATCTATATATTATTATTAATGTATTAGAAATTAATTTGGGAATTTTGGAGTTTATTTTATATTTTTAAAACCCAAATTATATTCGGCTATGTAATTAGTCCTATATTGTGGACATTTATGAATTAAAAAAAATACATAAAAATTAGCAAAATTCCAGAAAAAATAACATAAAAATTAGAAAAATATAAAAAGCCAAAAATATTATATCCAATAAATTTTGAGAATTCATGTATATATATATATAGATCCATATAGTATCTCTCTCTTCTCTTCTATATATCTCTTTATATCTCTATAATTAAAAATATAAAAAGAATATAAAAAAATAGAATACAAAAACAAAATAAAAATTATAAAAGCAAAAATAAAATAAAAAATAGAAAACCCACAAAAACAATAATTGGACATGAACAATGGATTGAATAAATACACGACACGCATACAACCATTCGCCTCCCACTGTTCGACCTCTACCTGTACTTACACCTATACACATTTGCATGTAGAGTTATAATAAATTTTAACTCCACATCTTAGGATATTCATTGCATATATTTATTGTGGGTTAATTGTTGATCGATCTGCGAGTCAGTCTGAGGTCAACTCAGCGACTATCGATCTGCCTTATGGAAAGACACGACCTTGGAAAATTCCAAGTCATTAGTAGATCTAATGATGGGAAAGCATCAATGTGTTTAGGAGTAGGGATTAAAGGGTTTGGATGGATTTTTGGGAAAAGGGTTTGGCGGGAATAAATTAGAGAAAAGAGGCCGGTGGAACCGAGCTCTAACAACCCAGTTCATGAAAAAGATGGCCCAGCTACTGACACATGTTTGCACCTGGTAGGCCAGAAGGGATACATATTGTAAATTAATTAATGGATAGTAAATGTACTAAGCCGTCTCCCACTATAAGTAGGGTCGGCTACATGGATTCTTGCACAAATTCATGTTGAAAGATTCGACTATTTTTACGCTGGCCATCGACTACCTAATGCAACCTCTGCAAGAGTGGGATCTGAACCCTGGTCTTTTGTGTGGTAGACATACTATAACACCACTAGTCCATTAAGTGGGTACTAATTAATAAATAGTAAATAATGTTATTTAAATTAGTTATAAATAATGTAAATAATTAAATTAACTAGTTTATTATATAATTTGTTTTAGTAAATGATATATATTATGAATTATACATATAATACATATAATATTAATATATATAGAATACGTAATAAATAGGATTTTGGTTTTTAATTTAATAATTTAAAAAATAATGCATTATTTTATATTTTATTACTTATTAGTATAATAAATAAAATATGTGTGTGTTTTTATATTTAAATCAATTAATTTTAATATATAAATAAATTTAAATATAAAAACAAATGGATTGGAGAGAGCAAGGGTGATTGAAAAGATATTCTTTAAACTTTCGTATTCAAGTAAAGACAATGGACTAAATGTTGTTGGAGTGGTTGTCCATAAGGATTTGAAGGATTGTGTGGTTGAGGTGCACAGATTTTGGGATCAAATTATTTTGCTAAAATTGATGCCGGTGAAGAAATTCTGAATATGATCTCAATTTAGGCACCTCAAATTGTTTTAGATGAAAGGACTAAACAAGCTTTTTTAGAGGATTTGGATAAGATTTTGCAAGGAATCCCACAAAGAGAGATGATTTTCTTGGGAGGAGATCTTAATGGACATGTGGGAAAGGATGCTTAAGGGTATGTTAGTATTCATGGAGGCCATGGTTTCAGGGATAGAAATGAAGAAGGAAAAACCATTCTGGATTTTGTAGCGACATATGATCTTTCAGAACAAACACTCTCTTCAAGAGGAGGTAGGAGCATTTAATTACTTATAAGAGTGGCCTGACTAGAACACATATAGATTACTTTGCAATGAGGAGAAGAAATTGGTTGTGTTGTAAAGACTGCAAATAATCCCAGGAGAGAGTTTGACAACCCAACATCGCTTGTTAGTCATGGATGTGCAAATAAAAGGCCTTGTAAAGTAAAGGAGGGTTCTGATGAATCTCATATTCATCACTCTAAAAATGACTAATTAAGCTCTAACACATAAAATTAATTGGAATTTCTTCATTTATTCTACATAATTAGCATTCATGCAAGTATTGATAAGAATTACATTTATTACTCATAATTGCACAAAATAAGAAGCTAAAAATCTCAATCCAATTGACATGTAAAATAGCCTAACTTCCATGATTTTTAACTAATTATTCTAACTCCAAATGACTTGAAACTACCTCCATTGTGTACCTATTACTAACAAGAATAAATAAAAAATACAAAAAAACACTAACTAAAATAAGTGAACCAAAAACTCACTCTAATTGCAGGATTTTGAACTAAAACTTCCATATCTTCATCATCCAGTGTCGGATTTGATCCTACTTACTTTTTAACTAATGTACATTCAAATACCTTCAAAACAAGACAAAGTTCAAGTGAATCGGAGCTCATATGTGAAAGTTGGGTTTCAGGCCTCTTTTGTACATTTTGTATTTAACGGTTTTTGAGCTATTATTTTATGTACATAACTAACTCATTTTATTTTATTTATTTTTTTATTTATTATCTTTGACAAAAGTTTCATTAAAATGCGTAAAAATCCAAATCCAAAATGAGTTTGAAAACAAAGAAACTAATAGATTTCGAGTCTTCATTAACAGTCTGTACAAAAGTTGTTGTTTTCATGTTTTATTTTTTTCTTCTATTTTTAGTTAATAAAATAACAAAAAAATAGATTACTGTGTAAATATTGTTAATTTTATCATATTTTTTATGAATTTTTATCTGGTTTAAAAATAACAAAAAAGTATTAAACTAAAAAAATCAAGGTACTCTGTATACATGGGATACTCCAAAAATATCATTTTGTGCAAAAGATCTATTTTGGTTTTGGTCTCTTCATAAAAGTTGAAGATTTCATCAAGACAAGAAATTTTTATGAAGAAAATTTTTCGATCTGAGGTTGTTTTCTATTTCTTTTGAAATATCTTTCTATTTATTTTCTGATTTTTTCTTGGGCTGACACGTAGCAGCTCTTGAAGTCATCACGTGTCACCTTTTTTGGCATTTATTTTAGTTTGTTTTTATAAAAATTTAAAAAATAATTACCACGTGGCTCATCTTGGTCCGTCCGATCTCGGCCGATCGAATGACTGCTGCTTTTCCTTCCTCCACCTGCTTTTCCCATTTTGGGATGCCTCTCCTCTACGTGATTCTTGTCGCGCCACCCTGCCACCTTCCATCTATGGGAATATGCAACCCCATCACCGGTCAGCTGCCTCCGTGAGTCTTAAGCCCCCTTCCAATTCCATCATCTCCTGCGATCTCGACAAATCCCAATCACCTCCATCAATTCACGATCTCATCCATGATCTTCCTCACTATCAAAATCTCCAATCAATCGTCGTCGAGCCTCCCAAATCCCATCGGATCTCCAACAATCTCCTCCTACCATCTTTGTCAACTTTTTCCCCTCTATTTAATCAACATTGCCGCCCCTCGACCAACTCATCCGCCGTTAGCACTAGCAAATAGACGAAGGAGATCAATGGTGACATCCCGAGCTCCTCCCCCTTCGATCCTGCGAGATTCGAGGGATCTCTCCCTCATTGCAGCTACGCCCTACAATGATCTTTCCATCTCCAGCATTGTCGTTGAGCAAATGTACGCTACAAACACCTTCCTTCTTCGCGTTGTTGAGCCACCTCGCCACCTTATCCCTCGGTTTCACCCAACCACCTTCGACAACCTACCTTCTAGTGCCTTTCCTCCACCGTATTCATCACCGCCTTCGAGTTGACCACTGATGAATCCCCATTCATCACTCTTTATTCTTTTATTTTAGTTAAATATCTTGGCAAAATATCTTGTATATAGTTGTAAATACAATAAGTTACCAATAAGCATGCATTTGTTAAATATTAATAATTAGCATGTATTTGTGCAAAAATAAAAGAATAAAGAATAAAAGAAAAAGAGGGAAATATTTAGAATAAATATTGAGTGTCCTAATTCCAAGAGAGGGCCCAATATGGGCCTGATCGCCAAATAAAACAAGTAGAGAGATATAGGGCTACTCTACCTTGTACATATTCCCTCTATGAATATAGATATTTTATTTTCACAAAATCAAAATAAATGTGTTTATATTACATTGTGTATATTCCTAAAAATAAAAAAATAATTAAATAGTAATAATAATAATAATAAAAGAAAAACAAAATAAATTCTCTCTACAACCTTTTACATATTACACGTATATATGTATCATATCCATATTTATTTGACATTTGTAAATAAATAATGAAAATAAAATAAAAATTATTTTATACTACAAATTTTATTTTGTAAATAAATAAAATATAAAATTGGGGTATTTATACAAAAATAATAAAATAAAAATAAAAATAAAAAGTATTTTATACAAGTATATAATGTAATATAATGTATATACCTTAATTTTTTTCTGAAAAATAATTAAAAATCACAAAAAATTAGTTTGAAAAATAATAAACATTTTTCATGTTGAACATATTTTAAAATAAAATCATTTCTATTTTTAAATTATTTTGCAAATAATTTTAACCCAGCTGATATCTGATTGGTTTAGGGGGGAACGTTGACCTCGGTTAACTGCCCCCTTTGGACCGCATTCCTTCGTGTATCTGGTTTGCGCTTGACCTTCTCCGATTTTTCCTGAACTGATCCATCCACCATTTCCATCGATTAAATGGTCCAATTACCGAGGAACGATCCACAATACTCGCCTGATATCGCCATTAGGGATCCGTTCCTCGGATTGCGCGCCCTTGCTCTCATCTTCTCGGACCATACTGGGTATATAGTCTCCTGGAGCCGCACCTTCCTCGGATCTTTGACCCATGCCCTCGTTTCCTGGGAGCTCCGTCTTCTTCCTTGAGTGACAACAAGTGAGGGAGAGTGTTGTAGTGAGGTTTCGAGGTGTCTAGCCCCAGGTCCGGCGAACTTCTCGCCGCGCTCCACCGCGAGGTGGGCTCTAGCCTATGGACGCGTCAATCCAGTGAGGCAAAGACCGCCAAAGGTCCCCGACATTCATCCTAGATTTGTGCATCCATTAGGTAACTCCTCGTTTGCGTTTAATTCAAGATTTTGGAGGTCGGTCAGATTTTGTTCTTTGGCTTATTTCACTGTGATCGAATCATCGTTTAGCCATTCCGACAATCCCAGCACGTCCATCAGACTCCTTCCCACCTTCTACACCCATTAGCTCCCCCCCCGTTCGTCCTAGAACGACGATTGATCCCTCCTCCGCCGTCGCTTCGCAGAAGGGCCACGCTCCGCCTCGCCCCTCACCCATTTTGCATACTAGTGGGTCGATGCACTTTTCCCTCGACCCGGTGACTAATCTGTGCAGGTTCAGCATCGAAAGAACCTTATCCAGAGGTTCGGATTCCAGAGCACAGCAGCTCCCGGTCCCTAGCGTCGCTGGGCCATTCCAGACGTCCCTGGCCTCATCGGAGCATCCCTACAGTTGTGGATCGTCACCGGCTTCCTTTTCCCCATCATAGCAGCCTCAGAGGATGCCTCAGTCACATGTAGCAGTCGGTCGAAGCTCGCTAGAGGTGAGTTCTTCGTCGTTCTTCTAGGAGGAATTTGCTACTCCCAATGGTCGAATAATTGTCTTAAATGTTGTGTAGACCTACAAAGATGAATGACTTGTTCTATTTACATGCAAATCGACCAATAGATTAAAGGGTTCTAGCAGATTCCTAATGGTTCCCAAAATAAGGGATTTTAGACGAAATTTGGGGCGAGTTGGGATCGAATTTAACGGAGTTTGATGTGTGATTAAGAGATAGATGTTTAGACCTATCTAATTATGAGATTAAGTGCCTAATAATAGCACCTAGATGGAGGAAATCAAATGAGGAATGGAGGATACCTGTGAATAGTAGAGTTTATAAATCCGCAATCTTCACTCGACAGGGCGACCTTCCTAAAGCTCAATGGCGCACGAGGCATCGATGAAAGGCTGACAAAGCCTTGGAACATCTCCTCCGATCACCAAGGTTCCACGTGGGGTGACTATGAGGAGTTGTCACCTCCTTGGTTTGTCGGAGTCAAGGGAAGAGGTTAGGGATTCAACTAGTTTGGTTCTGGAAAAGGAGAGTTAGTTGGCTCGAGCCAACTTTAGGTCACTAAATATGTGAAACAAAGATGTTTTGGGGTAGATCTAATGATGGGAAAGCATCAATGTGTTTAGGAGTTGGGATTAAAGGGTTTGGATGGATTTTTGGGAAAAGGGTTTGGCGGGAATAAATTAGAGAAAAGAGGCCGGTGGAACCGAGCTCTAACAACTCAGTTCATGAGGAAGATGACCCAGCTACTGACACATGTTTGCACCTGGTAGGCCAGAAGGGATACATATTGTAAATTAATTAATGAATAGTAAATGTACTAAGCCGTCTCCCACTATAAGTAGGGTCGGCTACATGGATTCTTGCACAAATTCATGTTGAAAGATTCGACTATTTTTACACTGGCCATCGACTACCTAATGCAACCTCTGCAAGAGTGGGATTTGAACCCTGGTCTTTTGTGTGGTAGACATACTATAACACCACTAGTCCATTAAGTGGGTACTAATTAATAAATAGTAAATAATGTTATTTAAATTAGTTATAAATAATGTAAATAATTAAATTAACTAGTTTATTATATAATTTGTTTTAGTAAATGATATATATTATGAATTATACATATAATATTAGTATAGATAGAATACGTAATAAATAGGATTTTGGTTTTTGATTTAATAATTTAATAAATAACGCATTATTTTATATTTTATTACTTATTAGTATAATAAATAAAATGTGTGTGATTTTTTATATTTAAATCAATTAATTTTAATATATAAATAAATTTAAATATAAAAACAAATGGATTGGAGAGAGCAAGGGTGATTGAAAAGATATTCTTTAAACTTTCGTATTCAAGTAAAGACAATGGACTAAATGTTGTTGGAGTGGTTGTCCATAAGGATTTAAAGGATAGTGTGGTTGAGGTGCACAGATTTTGGGATCAAATTATTTTGCTAAAATTGATGCCGGTGAAGAAATTCTGAATATGATCTCAATTTATGCACCTCAAATTGTTTTAGATGAAAGGACTAAACAAGCTTTTTTAGAGGATTTGGATAAGATTTTGCAAGGAATCCCACAAAGAGAGATGATTTTCTTGGGAGGAGATCTTAATGGACATGTGGGAAAGGATGCTTAAGGGTATGTTAGTGTTCATGGAGGCCATGGTTTCAGGGATAGAAATGAAGAAGGAAAAACCATTCTGGATTTTGTAGCGGCATATGATCTTTCAGAACAAACACTCTCTTCAAGAGGAGGTTGGAGCATTTAATTACTTATAAGAGTAGCCTGACTAGAACACATATAGATTACTTTGCAATGAGGAGAAGAAATTGGTTGTGTTGTAAAGACTGCAAAGTAATCCCATGAGAGAGTTTGACAACCCAACCTCGCTTGTTAGTCATGGATGTGCAAATAAAAGGCCTTGTAAAGTAAAGGAGGGTTCTGATGAATCTCATATTCATCACTCTAAAAATGACTAATTAAGCTCTAATACATAAAATTAATTGGTATTTCTTCATTTATTCTACATAATTAGCATTCATGCAAGTATTGATAAGAATTACATTTATTACTCAGAACTGCACAAAATAAGAAGCTAAAAATCTCAATCCAATTGACATGTAAAATAGCTTAACATCCATGATTTTTAACTAATTATGCTAACTCCAAATGACTTGAAACTACCTCCATTGTATACCTATTACTAACAAGAATAAATAAAAAATACAAAAAAAACACTAACTAAAATAAGTGGACCAAAAACTCACTCTAATTGCAGGATTTTGGACTAAATCCTCCATATCTTCATCATCCAGTGTTGGATTTGATCCTACTTACTTTTTAACTAATGTACATTCAAATACCTTCAAAACAAGACCAAGTTCAAGTGAATCGGAGCTCATATGTGAAAGTTGGATTTCAGGCCTCTTTTGTACATTTTGTATTTAGCGGTTTTTGAGCTATTTTTTTATGTACATAACTAACTCATTTTATTTTATTTATTTTTTTATTTATTATCTTTGACAAAAGTTTCATTAAAATGCGTAAAAATCCAAATCCAAAATGAGCTTGAAAACAAAGAAACTAATAGATTTCGAGTCTTCATTAACAGTCTGTACAAAAGTTGTTGTTTTCATATTTTATTTTTTTCTTCTATTTTTAGTTAATAAAATAACAAAAAAATAGATTACTGTATAAATATTGTTAATTTTATCATATTTTTTCTGAATTTTTATATGGTTTCAAAATAACAAAAAAATATTAAACTAAAAAAATCAAGGTACTCTATATACATGGGATACTCTAAAAATATCATTTTCTGCAAATGATCTATTTTTGTTTTGGTCTCTTCATAAAAGTTGAAGATTTCATCAAGACAAGAAATTTTTATGAAAAAATTTTTCCGATCTGAGGTTGTTTTCTATTTCTTTTGAAATATCTTTGTATTTATTTTCTGATTTTTCTAGGGCTGACACGTAGCAGCTCTTGACGTCATCACGTGTCACCTTTTTTGGCATTCATTTTAGTTTGTTTTTATAAAAATCTAAAAAATAATTACTTAAAAAATAAAAATTAATATAATTAATAAGGTCACGTGGCTCATCTTGTTCCGTCCGATCTCGGCCGATCGAGTGACTGCTGCTTTTCCTTCCTCCACCTGCTTTTCCCATTTTGGGATGCCTCTCCTCTGCGTGATTCTTGTCGCGCCACCCTGCCACCTTCCATCTATGGGAATCTGCAACCCCATCACCGGTCAGCTGCCTCCATGAGTCTTAAGCCCCCTTCCAATTCCATCATCTCCTGCGATCTCGACAAATACCAATCACCTCCATCAATTCACGATCTCATCCATGATCTTCCTCACTCTCAAAATCTCCAATCAATCGTTGTCGAGCCTCCCAAATCCCATCAGATCTCCAACAATCTCCTCCTACCATCTTTGTCAACTTTTTCCCCTCTATTTAATCAACATTGCCGCCCCTCGACCAACTCATCCGCCGTTAGCACTAGCAAATAGACGAAGGAGCTCGATGGTGACATCCCGAGCTCCTCCCCCTTCGATCCTGCGAGATCCGAGGGATCTCTCCCTCATTGCAGCTACGCCCTACAATGATCTTTCCATCTCCAGCACCGTCGTTGAGCAAATGTACGCTACAAACACCTTCCTTCTTTGCGCTGTTGAGCCACCTCGCCACCTTATCCCTCGGTTTCACCCAACCACCTTCGACAACCTACCTTCTAGTGCCTTTCCTCCACCGTATTCATCACCGCCTTCGAGTTGACCACTGATGAATCCCCATTCATCACGCTTTATTCTTTTATTTTAGTTAAATATCTTGGCAAAATCTCTTGTATATAGTTGTAAATACAATAAGTTACCAATAAGCATGCATTTGTTAAATATTAATAATTAGCATGTATTTGTGCAAAAATAAAAGAATAAAGAATAAAATAAAAAGAGGAAAATATTTAAAATAAATATTGAGTGTCCTAATTCCAAGAGAGGGCCCAATATGGGCCTGATCGCCAAATAGAACAAGTAGAGAGAGATAGGGCTACTCTACCTTATACATATTCCCTCTATGTTTATAGATATTTTATTATCACAAAATCAAAATAAATGTGTTTATATTACCTTGTGTATATTCCTAAAAATAAAAAAATAATTAAATAGTAATAATAATAATAAAAGAAAAATAAAATAAATTCTCTCTACAACCTTTTACATATTACACGTATATATGTATCATATCCATATTTATTTGACATTTGTAAATAAATAATGAAAATAAAATAAAACTTATTTTATACTCCAAATTTTATTTTGTAAATAAATAAAATATAAAATTGGGGTATTTATACAAAAATAATAAAATAAAAATAAAAATAAAAAGTATTTTATACAAGTATATAATGTAATATAATGTATATACCTTAAATTTTTTCTGAAAAATAATTAAAAATAGCAAAAAATGAGTTTGAAAAATAATAAACATTTTTCATGTTGAACATATTTTAAAATAAAATCAATTCTATTTTTAAATTATTTTGTAAATAATTTTAACCCAGTTGATTTGTGATTGGTTTAGGGGGGAACATTGACCTCGGTGAACTGCCCCCTTTGGACTGCATTCCTTCGTGGATCTGGTTTGCGCTTGACCTTCTCCGATTTTTCCCGAACTGATCCATCGACCATTTCCCTCGATTAAATGGTCCAATTACCGAGGAACGATCCACGATACTCGCCCGATATCGCCATTAGGGATCCGTTCCTCGGATTGCGCGCCCTTGCTCTCATCTTCTCGGACCATACTGGGTATATAGTCTCCTGGAGCCGCACCTTCCTCGTATCTTTGACCCTTGCCCTCGTTTCCTGGGAGCTCCGTCTTCTTCCTTGAGTGACAGCAAGTGAGGGAGAGTGTTGTAGTAAGGTTTCGAGGTGTCTAGCCCTAGGTCTGGCGAACTTCTCGCCGCGCTCCGCCGCGAGGTGGGCTCTAGCCTATGGACGCGTCAATCCAGTGAGGCAAAGACCGCCAAAGGTCCCCGACATTCATCCTAGATTTGTGCATCCATTAGGTAACTCCTCGTTTGCATTTAATTCAAGATTTTGGAGGTCGGTCAGATTTTGTTCTTTGGCTTATTTCACTGTGATCGAATCATCGTTTAGCCATTCCGACAATCCCAGCACGTCCATCAGACTCCTTCCCACCTTCTACACCCATTAGCTCCCCCTCTCCCCGTTCGTCCAAGAACGACGATTGAGCCCTCCTCTGCCGTCGCTTCGCAAAAGGGTCACGCTCCGCCTCGCCC
Source organism: Ottelia alismoides (assembly GCA_037367405.1). Classification (NCBI taxonomy): domain Eukaryota; kingdom Viridiplantae; phylum Streptophyta; class Magnoliopsida; order Alismatales; family Hydrocharitaceae; genus Ottelia; species Ottelia alismoides. The sequence goes on from JAZKJV010001602.1 coordinate 1,071,627, forward strand.
CTCACCCATTTCGCGTACTAGTGGGTCGAGGCACTTTGCCCTCGACTCAGTGACTAATCTGTGCAGGTTCAACATTGAAAGAACCTCATCCAGAGGTTCGGATTCCAGAGCACAGCAGATCCAGGTCCCTAGCGTCGCTGGGCCATTCCAGACATCCCTGGCCTCATCGGAGCATCCCTACAGTTGTGGATCGTCACCAACTTCCTTTTCCCCATCATAGCAGCCTCAGAGGATGCCTCAGTCACATGTAGCAGTCGGTCGAAGCTCGCTAGAGGTGAGTTCTTCGTCGTTCTTCTAGGAGATGTCTTCATTGTTGGATCGAGTCCCTCGCCAATTCTGATCGTGACCATTCGTCGATAGGGGGCTCTCAACCATCCGGTCCATCTGAGGATCAGATCTCACACGTCCATCGCCGAACCGGTATCGCCCATGCTCAGTGGTTCGATTACAAGTGGACCTGTTCAACCATTGGATCTGTAATAAGAAGGGTAATTTGCACTTAGGCCCTCCTACTTGTTTACATTTCCGCTTAAGTCCTGTAAATATTTTTCGTAGTTATTTTTAGATTGTACGTTTTGCACTAAGGACCTTATGTTTTTAGAATTTGCATGTTAGTCCCTTTGTTTGAGCAGCACGTGGTCTGTCACGTGCTATCTGGGTTATTTGCATATTTCTACCTGAGCTTTATTGTTGTTACTGATTGAATTTTTATAAATAGAAATTGCACTTATACCCCTGCTTGCCGGTTTCATGTGTCGCCCTCGTGCGGATATGGACTTTTTGCATATTTAGCCCTGTACTTTCCCTACATGTTACTGTTTGGATGATAACTTTTAAATAATTGCATATTGGCCCATGTGTGTTGTGTGCTTTATGTTAGTTTGAATAAAAAGAAAATATTGTCCAAATAAAATGTTTTCTTCTTCTGTAGAAATTCATAAAAAAAATTAAAAAATGTTTTATTCTTCTCTTGTTAGTTTTAAGTTTATAGTTTTACATAAAATTGTTATTGAGATTTTACAGGCATTTTAAGTATTTTCAACTTGCCTTTAGATCTCAGTTGTACACTATTTAACATTTTTTGGTCTTGTTTCATGTTTAGAAAATTAACTAAATATATGAAAAATTCAAGAAAATTAACAAAAACATCTGAATATTTCTAAAACCCAAAAATATTTTTGTTTGAATTTTCAGAGCATTTTTTATGTGTTAGATAATTGTTGTGTTTTTCTACTTTTTCCTTTTATAAAAACTCCAAAAAAATTAGAAAAAACGTAAAATCCACCAAAATAGTTGCTTCTTGGATTTCTGACTACTTCATAGCTTAGGTATACGGTACTCCTTGAGTTCGACCCTGGTAGCTATACCAGGTAAAATAAATAGCTAGACCACTATTTTTTGCTTGATTTGTTGATTTTTATCATTGGTGGTCTCCCTTTTTCTTGATCGATTCCGATCTGAGTGGTTGAGGTCGCAACAACCTGTGACATATTTTACCCTTAGTCGCTCGGGATTTTCGGGGTCATCAGAATGGCGCTGTTGCCGGGGAGCACGGCTTAGTAGTCGGGTTTTCCCTTTCTTTTTCAGCTTTTATTTTTACTTGCATTTATTTTCTACATTTATTTCCATTCCAGTCCATTTTATTTTATAATAAATGTGGATTGACACATTTCATGGTTTTTGACTTTCTTGCTAGGGCCTGACGATCGAGGGTGACTTTCTCTAGAGAGCTGAGGCACCCGCAGGACTTGGAGGCTTCTCGTTTCTGCATCGAGCCAACAGAGAGCGTAGGAGAGCCGGAGCAGGAGTGTGGGGAGTTGTAGTGTAGTTTAGTTAGCTGAGATTATATTCCTACACATTATTATTGTAATAATACAAGACAGAGACTTCCGGACTTGATGAATGCTTCAGGGTCTGTTTCGCCGAACACCATTATGCTCGGGGGACCTCACCGCGGTTTTTTATCGGTTTTGATTTTGCATTTTATTTTACTACTTATCTGATTTTTGAAGGTTTTAGCCCTTAGACATAGGAGTTTTTAGTGACTGTGACACAACTAATTAAGGCCAAACCCTAATTATTTGTTTGTTCCTGTAGATCGATAATTGGACTTAAGTAATTAATTCACAAAGAAAAAGTCAGTTTAATTAGGCTCGAGTCCACGTGTCGTGAGGAACCACATACAACGCATGTAGGATCCATTGTGGTAGATACCAAGTGGTTCCCAAGATCGGACTCAGGACTTGGCTTGATTAGCTGACTACTGTGCTTATCGTGTAGAACTTGATTCGTCTAAGGCTGATTTCTTCTTGCATCATGTAGGTAGTTTACTTTCAGTCTCTATTTTATGCACGAATCACCCTGCCTGTAGAGAGCTGGAGTCAGGTACGCATTTCTTACTCTGCATGCATCATCGTGTTTGATCGTGCATCGACTTTTTTGCCTTCTCTCCCAGTTTTTGGACTTAAAATAACCAGGAGAACCGGAAAATTCGTTAGGAATTGTTTGTTTGAAAATAACCTAAAAAAACAAAAACTATAAAATTGGGAACTGCTAAACACACTTGACCTTAAAAGACACTTCAGTGAAAAATTTGTCTTGGGAGAGTAATCCCCTCATTGTATGGTTTGGATGAGGGAGAGAGTGACCCGTACACTAGGCTAGAGCCATATCCGATTTCTTGACAGACTACCGGTCTTTTATACGGGACATTCTGTTAGGAGTATTGGATTCCTATTAGCTCACTTAATCGCTCTGAAAGACTGTCTTATCACCTAATAAAATTGACAAGATAACCGACCGAACCTTTACGATCTTCAGCTCCGCATCTAGTAGGTGAATCGGGGGTTCGCTCTCTGATCTTGTGTGTTCCTAGATCTCATCCGTATTCACTCGCCATATCAAGCTGATGGGCAGGAGGTCCCTTTGGCAGCTCCTGGCTGCACTGCTTTATAGCACTCCAGCCCGCTCATCTAGGTTGGTTCGTGAGAGCCGAGACCCGCTCCTCGAACCCGAGTTTGATTCTGCCCTGTTCCCCCTCGACCACCCTTCTACTAGTCCTGAGGTGTCCGAGCAGAGACCACAGCAGACATGAGATGATTTATCGGCACCTGAGTTTGGGTCTTTTGCCTTTGCAGAGACCATGACCAGCAACGAGGAGTGCACCGATGGACCTAGTGGAACTCAAACGTATGTACTTGATCATGGTGCCATAAACTCCATCTTTTTAGCCTCTCTGGAGACCATGCAGCATCAAATCAGAGACCGGGGAGCTTTCATAATGGATATGCACATAGAGATGGAGTAGTTGAGAGCCGCTAGAGAGGATCGCAGAGTCGCCGGAGGAGGAGGAGGAGATATTCGTGATGACAGAGAGCCTGAGGAGCCAGCACAACTAGCACCACCAGCACGACCGATGACGGAGTTGCACAACCCTGGTTCGACTCTCACCCATAGATGGATAGTGCTGCCAGCTATTGTGGGGGACTTCAAGTTCCCACCTCAGACAATTCAGCTTCTTCCCCGCTTCCACGGGCTCGCCACAGAGGAGCCATACCTCCATCTCCAGGAGTTCGAGATGATCTGCAGTACTATCCATGATCACCATGTGGATGAGGATACCATTCGAATGATGGCCTTCCCTTTCTCCCTCATAGACAGAGCAGCCAACTGGCTGAAGCACCTAGGGAGGTTTGTTACTACATGGGAACAACTCCGAACCGAGTACTTGAACAAGTACTATCCACTCGATCGGAGCAATGCAATTAGGGCCCTGATTAGTAACTTCTCCATGCTCCCTAATGAGCAGTTTCACGAGGCATGTGATAGGTTCAGGGAGCTCACACACCGATGTCCACATCATGATATATCCAAGCCCAACATTGTCCAGAGTTTCTTCTGCAGGCTTACACCAGAGTTGCAGGGGCAAGTCAATGCATCCTATGGGGGTTCCTACTTCGCCAAGAATGAGGATCAGGTCTGGGCCATCTACGAGGAGATGGCCAAGAACTACACGGTGATGTCCCAGACCCGATTGTACACTTAGGGGAAGCCCCACCCACTAGTCATATCCTATCAGAGGATAGCACGAGTTGAGGCTGGTCCTTCTACATCTGCAGCAATCGCAGCGCAGGCAGAGTCGACATCCGCTGATATGGGGATTATCAGTGAGAGGTTGGAATGGATAGAGTTGATAGAGAAGAAGCAGTGCCAGGGCATGTCACAGATCGATCAAATGGCACAAACACTGAGTGACCTGAAGACCCAGATCATGTGTCTCTAGGAGGTATAGACGGCTTCTAAGCCCCTTCTCAGGTCACGGGAAGATCCCAACAGCAGCGATAGTTCATCCCAACACTCCAGACAGTTCAAACTGGTTCACCATGTTCAAGCGGAGTCGTACCAGCAGCTGCAATAGTATTACCAGCCACCACCATCTCAGGATACTCAGATGGTGGTCTACCAGCCGGATCAGCCCCTATCAGTCCTTCCCCCACCCACTTACAAGCAGGAGCCATTGATGGATGTCAACGGGATATGGTATGACCGACCTCAACCTGGGATCCAACGAGACCATCCTGGATTCTATTGGTCGATTGGTGGTACCAGTTCCCAGCAACAACCTCCAGTTTAGGGTGGCCAGTACGGACAACAGTCACACCAGCAACCCCAGTTCCCACAGCAGCAACAGCAGCCACATCCCCAACCACAATACCAGCAGCATGGTTCTCGTCCCTATCAGCAGGGACAATCTTGGAGGCAGCAACAACAGCCTAAGCAGTATCATTCTCAGCAGCAATACCCCTCTCACTCTCAGTCACGGCAGCCTCAGTTTCAGAGAGGCCACCCGTCAGGTTCTCATGGGCCCGCCTATGAGAACCCCACTTTGGATGATCTAGCTGCCTCATGTCCGAGCAGTAGGCCACCTTCAGACGGGAGATGGACGAGTTCAGACTAGAGATGAGAGAGATTGTGAGAGGGAAGGTTTCCATTCCTGCACAGATAGAACCAAACCCGAACAACCTGAAGAGGAAGTCTGAGCAAGTAGAGTTTACAGAGGTTACCACTCTTAGTGATTCACTTGGTGATGTTTCTTTATATCATTTTGATGCTGACTTTGTTACACTTAGGAGCGGTAGGATGCCAGTCGGTGGCACCTCATCTGAGCGACGACCACATGCAGACTCAAGAGCACCAGGTGAGGAGGAGAACGGTGCTGATACCGCTCGTGATGATGGTGACGGTGGTGCTGACACCACCAAGGATGGTGATCCAGCTGACGGTACTAAGGTCATCCCTTCACCAGATTCAGGAGGAGGTAGTGCTGATGCCACCATATTTGATGTTGAGCCAGAGTGTAGTACTGATGCCGCGAGTCTTGATGCTGTAGGTGGTACTGAGGCCACAAGTTCTATTCTTGTTGCATTTTCGTCTGTCTTTGTATCTCAGGACAATTCTAGAAATAAAGGAAAGGGTTCTTCATCTGTGAGTCCATCTATTTTGCTTGGAGATATTTGTATGGATTCTATATTATCACAACAACAACGACCCGATCCTAGCCTTCCATCTGAGGAGGGCCCGGCCATCCACTTTCCCCAAACACTCCGCTTGGCTAAGGGTACCAAAAAAGAAAATCCAAAAAAATCCCATCAGCTAGAGTTCAATCAGCAGATGATAGACAGATTCCAGATACAACTAACTCTACAGGAGGCCTTGGAGCACATCCCCCTCTTCCGGAGGAACCTTAGAGAGAGGACCACCATTCGCAGGAAGAGGAGGAACCACCACTTAGAGATCCATGTTCTCACTCGTGCCACCTTTTTCGCCATCCAGAACCGTCTGCCAGCCAAGAGGCCAGATGCAAGAGTTCCCTATGTTAGATGCCACATACATGAGCAGAGGTTCGATCGAACTCTATTAGACAACAGTTCTTCTATTAACCTACTTCCGGCAGCCTTACTCGACTGCTTCAAGTTTGGCCCTCTTAGATAGAGCAGGACGGTCCTTCAGTTTGCTGATCGATCTATCAAGAGGCCGAAGGGGATACTGAAGGACGTGGTCGTCACAATTTAGGGCATGCAATTCCCCGTGGACTTCGTAGTGTTGGACATGGAGATCCCTGAGTCTGTGACCGATACAACCATCATTTTAGGACACTCATTCTTCGTCACAGCCAAGGCTGTGTCCGACCATGATATCGGGAAGGTATACTTTCGCACCGAGGGTGAAAGTATACAAATAGAGATGATCTATGAGACTAGAGCATGAGATTCAGCTTGCTCAGAGTCGCTCACAGATTCAGAGAAGATGACAGAGGTAGAGAGAGACGTCCACCAGGAGTGTGATTTTGTGATCACATACGATGAGGCAGTCTAGGCAGACCCTGTTTCACAAGCCATCCTCTCAGATTTAGACCCCGCTGTTGCACAGATACCGGTAGAGGAGAGATTGGAGAGTGCATTCCTGGCAGAGGACACCTTTGAGGTAGCAGACCATGTTCCCGATAATGAGGCAGTTGATTTGTTGTTTGATTCAGATTCATATCCCTCGGAGTCAGACATTGATTGGACAGAGTTCGATGATATGATTCCGTGCGTGATTTCCACAGAGCCAGCAACTAGGGTGGAGACCGAGCTGACTCATTGTATAGAGACACCAGCAAAGCAGTCTTCACCAGATCTTCAGGTTCAGCGAGAGTTCTCACGGATTTGGTTGTGATCACTCAGACATTTTAGAGACCAGCTCCGCTAGCTCCCAGTTGTCCAGAGCAGAAGACCTTACTGCAGTCGCTGAAGTATAGGTTCCTTGCAGGCGAGCATGAGATGCACCCAGTCATTATCTCAGTAGATTTGACTAGAGAGCAAGAATCTCGTTTGATGGAGATTCTTGAAAAGAACCGCAAGGTGATAGGATGGAGCATAGTCAATCTCCATGGGATAAGTCCGACCCTGTGCTCCCACCATATCTATCTCGAAGAGGACGCGGAGCCTTCGCGTGAGTTCCAACGACGACTGAGCCTGAATCTTCGAGAGGTTGTCCTGAAGGAAATCTCAAAATGGTGGAGTGTTGATTTTATCTACCCCATCTCCGACTCCAAGTGAGTTAGTCCATTACATGTGGTTCCCAAGAAGACGGGCATCACTACAGTTGTGAGTGAGTCTGGAGAGGAGATCGCTACCTGGGTACCCACTTCTTGGAGGGTCTGTGTAAACTACAGACGATTGAATAAGGCCACCAATAAGGATCATTTCCTGTTGCCTTTGTTTTATCAGATTATAGAGAGGCTAGCTGAGAAGAGTCATTACTGCTTTCTTGACGGGTACTCCGGATACAATCAGGTGGCCATTGCACCAGAGGACTAGGACAAGACCACATTCATCTGTCCCTTTGGGACGTATGCTTTCAGACACATGCCCTTTGGTCTATGCAATGCTTTGGTGACATTCCAGAGGTGCTTGTTGTCCATCTTTTAGGACATGGTCGGTGAGTGCTTGGAGGTCTTCATGGATGACTTTTCGGTCTACGATGATGGGTTTGATGCTTATCTTGAGTGCCTAGACCGCATCCTACAGCGATGCATCGAGGTCAACCTTGTGTTATCTTGGGAGAAGAGTCACTTCATGGTGACTCAAGGGACAATGCTTGGCCATATCATCTCCAACAGGAGATGGAGATGGATCCGGCCAATGTGGATATCATTAGAAAACTCAATCTATTGTCCAACTTGCGATAGTTAAGATCTTTTCTGGGGCACGTCGGTTTCTACAGTTGATTCATTCATGATTTCAGCAGGATTGGCTGACCGTTGACTGATTTTCTGACCAAAGACACCGAGTTCATAGTCAATGATAAGTGTCTTACGTCATTTGAGACTCAAGAGTCTAGTTGTTGAGGCTCCTATCCTCCAGCCGTCTGATTGGTCTCTTCCATTTGAGATCATGACAGATGCCTCCGATTTTACTGTAGGGGCTATGCTGGTACAGAGGATGGATGGAGTACCATTTTAAATTCACTACACTAGCCGTACATTGGATGTCACGCAGCGGAACTACACCATTATTGAGAAGGAGATGCTAGTCGTTGTCTTTGCCCTAGATAAGTTCAGATCGTACATCATTGGATCTAGAATGACCATTTTTACAGATCATATAGTCATCAGGTACCTCATGGCAAAGAAGGATCGCAAAGAGAGACTTACTAGATGGATCCTTCTACTCTAGGAGTTTGGTATTGAGATTAAGGATAAGCCTGGAGTTAAGAATGTGGTGGTAGATCATCTCTCCCGATTAGAGAATCTTGAGGATTCTGAGCAGATTGATCCTATATGTGTGACCTTCCCAGATGAGGTGATCCTTGATATTTCATCGCTCCCGTGGTATTCTGATATTGTGAAATATCTTGTTGCCAAGAAAGTTCCACAAGGTTGGCTCAGGGAGAGACTTAAGACCTTCTTAGCGAAGGCCAAGACTTACCATTAGGAGGATCTCATCCTTTATCATGAGGGAGGGGATAGTGTCTGGTGACGGTGCATTCCTCAGGAGGAGCACCATAGCGTCCTCACCTATTGCCACAAGCTAGAGGCAGGAGGACATCACTCTGGGAGGAGAACGACACAGAAAGTGCTCCAATCCGGCCTACGGTGGCCTACCCTCTTCAAGGATTCTGATGAATTCGTGAAAAGGTGTACTGACTGTCAGAGGATGGGCACTTGTGGATATCGTGATATGATGCCGATGCAGCCCATTCACTTCTGTGAGGTTTTTGACGCATGGGGCATCGATTTCATGGGTCCATTCCCTAAGAGTCAAGGATTCAAGTACATTCTGTTGGCCGTTTATTATGTGAGTAGGGCATCCTTGCCCAAACCGCAGATGCTAGGACTGTATGCATATTTTTGAGGAAGAACATCATTGCATGGTTCGGGATACTTCGAGTTTTGATATCTGACAGGGGGTGTCATTTCGTCAACGACAAGTTAACGATCCTTGCTAGCGAGTTCAACATTGACCATCGAGTAGTCACTCCATACCACCCTCAGACCAATGGTCTTGCAGAAGTGTCGAATAGGGAGATTAAGACTATATTGCAGAAGGTCGTCCTCCCTGACCGAAAGGATTGGTCACAACTTTTGGACTCGGTCTTGTGGGCATATCGGACGTCCTTCAAGAATCCTTTGGGTACATCTCCCTTTCGCCTCGTTTATGGCAAGCCCTGCCATTTAACTGTTGAGCTTAAACATAAGTCACTTTGGGCTGTTACAGAGATACTTTTGGATCCAGTGAGTGTAGGTGACCAGAGGAGGACAGAATTGGCAGTCCCGGACGGGCTTAGATGAAGCCTTTTCAAGCAGCCTACATTATAAGGAGAGAGTGAAGGAGTGGCATGATTCTCATATCAGCCACAAGCAGTTTGAGCTAGATCAGAGAGTATGATTGTTTGATGCCATGCTTATATTATTTCCAGGGAGGTTATAAAGCAAGTGGAAGGGACCATACCTGGTCTAAAAGGTACATGACAATGGGAGAATTGACATATCTGAGATGTCATATGAGTCTACCTTTCGTGTGAACAGGCAACGGCTCAAACCATATCTAGATCATGAGCCGATGGTCGTTGACGTCGCCCCTATTCATTTTACGTGAGATGTGGTCTTTGACTAACATCTAGTGCATCTCACGCCTAATTATCACTATCTTCCACCTTGTATAGATCTAGATGTCCATATCATTCCATTCTTTAGTCCCACACCCCATCTTCATCCTATGATTATGCTATACTTAAGGTGTACTTTACTCTAAGTATGGGGGGGTGTTGGACTCTTGAGTATTCTTTTGGATTCTTTCTACCTCTATTTTGCTGCATATACCTAGGGATATTATACCCTAAGTATAGGGGATGTAGACCCTGTACAATCTTCCACTCGGATTTCGCTTCATGTAAAGCTTGCTATACTTAGGATTATTTGATCCTAAGTATAGGGGGAAACACCGAGCTCTCTTCATTCTATTGTTTGATTCGTCGTTGTAATATACTATTCCTTTTCACTTCCCTATACGAAGCACGAGTTATGTCTTCTTCATCGCTCTTGATCCACTCTGAGGACATCATTCGAGCTAAGTATAGGGGGGTGTCCTATATATTTCATATAACTGTAGCCATAACTCGTACTTTGTGTGCGTGTGTTAATAAATAAAATGGCTAAAATTCTTTTACCCAAAAATCATAAAAAAAATTAAAATTTTCCTTGTACATAAAATTCTCTATTGCACATACATAGCTATTTACGAAAATTACATTTGTACAAATGTTTGTAAAAATGATTTTGAGTAAAGAGTTTGATATCAAAATTATGTATATAGTTCAAAATTTTTCGTAAAATGTTTGAAAAAATAAAAAGTTTGCAAAAACCCTTGTGTAAATATGTGTAAATATTTTGCAAAACTCCGTGCATTCATTCATTCAAACATTTTTCAAAAATTTTGCACTTTCAAAAACTTGCATAAAAACATTTTTGTATATATTTGTACAGTTTCTCTGAATCATGATTGACATTTAAACTGGCCTGGAATTAAATTAAAAAATGGAGATTGGTTAATACCTTAATCCACCGAATTCTAAGAGAACCTTATAGGGCTTAGAGTTAAGACTTTTCAGGTCCATTTGGGACTTAATTCTTTGAGTCCACTAGGCTATGATCATGTGTCATCTTAATGAGCCTAAGTAGAACACTTAACAATGCACACATGACTCTCAGAGACAATGGCTTTACTTGCACCAGCAACTTACACGTAGCTCTCCACGGATGAGGTAGTGAGGAGGCAGTTTCCTTTGGCTTGGGGTAGCATATGAGGGTAGTACTTCTAGGCGGAACCTATCTTCTTCCTATAGTGAAGGAAGTGTGTCTCAACTTGGTCTGGTGGTGTTGAGGTCTAAAGATAGGAGTTATGGGTTGCAATAAAGCTTCAAAAGAGGGATAGTCTACCGGCTCGAGGAAAAACTCCTTATGCATATATGTTGCACCATGTAGATATGTTGTACATATGCACATCAAAAAAAGTGCAAAGAAAGAAAAACTCCAAAAAAGTGGTGGGTCTGATTGAAAATAAAAATACCCATTGGAGTGTATATAGTCAAATAAAGCAAAGCTTATGTTACACATGCTCATCTCATGAAGCTTGCAGCACGAGACCTAGCTACACTGTTTAGGCTCTCAAGGTTGAACTTGAACTTAGAAGGGAATACCCCGCTCCTTGAGGAAAGAGCTGCCAGACTAGGGCATTATTGTTACCTTGTTAAGGGGGGTTGTCGCTTTGTCATTTCTGAGGTGGGGAGCTACATATCACTTACATGGTACAAGGAAAGATTCATGGTCATTAGAGTTTGTGTATGTAGACTTGTTCTGATCTAGATTATTGAGGAGTCTTGACCATAGATTAGTGGAACTTAGAGGCTATTGATTCTTAAGCTTAAGTACAAATAAGGTTCCGACAAATTAATAATCTAAAGGTCTGACTGAGATCCATACTTCAATTTAATGAAGGCAAGTTTAATAATCAACCTTGATTTCCCTTCTTTTCCTTTTTCATCTACTTTTCACTTCTTTTTCAAATAAGTGTTTGCTACGGGACTAGCAAAATTAAAGTATAGGGGGTTGATGAATCCCCATTCATCACTCTTTATTCTTTTATTTTAGCTAAATATCTTAGAAAAACATCATGTATATAGTTGTAAACTACCCCCTTTGGACCGCGTTCCTTCGCAGTCAACTGCCCCCTTTGGACCGCATTCCTTCGCGGATCCGGTTTGCTCCCGACCTTCTCCGATTTTTCCTGAACCGATCCATCCACCATTCCCCTTGATTAAATGGTCTAACTACCGAGGAATGATCCACGATACTCGCCCGATGTCGCCATTAGGGATCTGTTGCTCGGATTGCGCGCCCTTTCTCCCGTATTCTCTGACCCTGCTGGGTATATAGTCTCCTGGAGCCGCACCTTCCTCCGGATCTTTGGCCCTTACCCTCGTTTCCTGGGAGCTCCGTCTTCTTCCTTGAGTGACAACAAGTGAGGGAGAGCATTGTAGTGAGGTTTTGAGGTGTCTAGCCCTAGGTCCGGCGAACTTCTCGCTGTGCTCCATCGCGAGGTGGGCTCCAGCCTCTGGACGCATCAATCCAGTGAGGCAAAGACCCCTGAAGGTCCGCGACCTTCAGCCAGACGACAGATTTTGTTCTTCAGCTTGATTTCACTGTAATTGAATCATCGTTTAGCCATTCTAACAGTCCCAACACGTCCATCAGACTCCTTCCTACCTTCTACACCCATTCGCTCCCTTCGTACGCCTAGGAACGGGGATTGAGCCCTCCTCCACTGTCGCTTCGCCGGAGGGCCACGCTCCGCCTCGTCCCTCACCCAATTCACGTACTAATGGGTCGAGGCACTTTGCCCTCGACCCAGTGATTCATCTGTACAGGTTCATCGAAAGAACCTCATCTGGAGGTTCGGATTCCAGAGCACAGCAGCTCCAGGTCCCTAGCGTCGCCGGGCAATTCCGGACGTCCCCAACCTCATCGGACCATCCCTACAGCTGCGGATCATCACCAGCTTCCTTTTCCCCATTATAGCAGCCTCAGAGGATGCCTCAATCGCACGTTGCAGCTGGTCGAAGCTCGTTGGAGGCGAGTTCTTCGCCGTTCTTCCAGGAGGTGTCTCCACTGTTGGATCGAGTCCTCCGCCAGTTCTAATCGTGACCGTTCATCTTTGGGGGGCTCTCGACCATCCGATCCATCTGAGGATCAGATCTCACACGTCCATCGCCGAATCAGTATCCCTCATGCTCAGCCGTCCGATCATAAGTGGACCTGTTCAGCCATTGGATCTGTAATAAGAAGGGTAATTTGCACTTAGGCCCTCCTACCTATTTACATTTCCACTTTAGTCCTGTCAATATTTTTCGTAGTTATTTTTAAATTAGATATTTTGCACTTAGGACCTTATGTTGTTAGAATTTGCATGATAGTCGCTCTGTTTGAGCAGCACGTGGTATGTCACGTGCTATCTGGGTTATTTGCATATTTCTACTTGAGCATTATTGTTGTTACTTATTGAATTTTTATAAATAGAAATTGCACTTATACCCCTACTTACATGTTTCACGTGCCGCCCTCGTGCGGATCTGGACTTTTTGCATATTTAGCCATGTACTTTCCCCATGTGTTACTGTTTGGCAAATAACTTATAAATAATTGCATATTGGTCCCTGTGTGCTGTGTGTTTTCTGTTAGTTTGAATAAATAGCAAATATTGTCCAAAAATCACGAAATTTTGAAACATGGCACCTGCCTTGGTGTAGGAATTTCTATGAATTTTTGGTTTTATTTTGTTTGCATTTAGTATTTTTTAAAAATTCAAAAAAACCTAAAAATCTCTACTGTTGGTCTTTGAAAATCCACTAAAAATATTAAAACCCTTTAGAAATTCTAAAAAATTAATGTGTCTTGGTTTTGATTTGGTTTTGCTTGTACCCAATTTTTGCCACATTTGCTTTATAAAAACCATAAAAATTGAAAAACCTTGAAAACTTTAGAAAAATCATTAACAATTCACAAAAAATCAAAACAATATGTCTTCTTCTTTTGTAGTTAGTATTTAGTTTTTAGTTTTACATAAAATTGTTGTTGGGATTTTACAGGAAATTTAAGTATTTTTAACTTGCCTTTAGATCTCAGTTGTACATTGTTAAGCATTTTTGTTTCATTTTTAGAAAATTAACTAAAAATCTAAAAAATTCAAGGAAATTGACAAAAACATCTGATATTTCTAAAACCGAAAAATATTTTTATTTGAATTTTCTGAGCATTTTTTATGTGTTAAAAAATTGTTGGTTTGTGAGTGTTTTTCTACTTTTTCCTTATACTAAAAACTACACAATAAATTTAAAGAACATAAAATCCACCAAAAATAGTTGCTTCTTGGATTTCTGACTACTGTTAGCAATGTGAGCCCCATGCGAACCATTCCTACAATAAATGTTATTGTAATAAATGATTTATCAATAAAAGTTATTGACTATTTTTCACTCCCTTTCTCAGATTGAATTAATGAATGCACTATAAGGTCCCTCTGTACAATAAGGGTTATGCATCATGGCCAACTTGATGATCATACAGCTGTTGATTCACTGAATGAATCATAGAGGCTGATGCTTGGATGAATATCTAAGGAGTTAGATAGAGGACTCATCAAGCATCGTCAAATGATTGTTAAGTGATGATCTCCAGCCTGAGTAGGAGATGGCAATCCTTTCTCAAATGGCCGATATCTGACTGACCTCTTGATGCAGGTCCTCTGCATGGGAATAGTGATTCGGAGGTGTCAGATTAGTTGAGTCAATGGGTTGACTTAATGAGATCGAGATAACCAAAGACCTATGTTGAATATTGTCACAGCATAGGCAAGCATGCTCCGACCGGAGACAGATGTGTTGCTATATGTCTGAGTGTGTACATTTGGCAGACCGATAGGTTGATGACCTAACCAAGGTCTATACACCGGTGAGCTGGTGTGCATGTAAGGACATATGAGTAATACTATCTCTCAAAGGGATCATACAGGTTCACTTATGAACTGGGAGACATGAGCTCACTCATGAGGTATTGGGACTGATCAAATTCCACGCATGGTCATCATGCTTTGGAAGCATGACATGAATTTGAAATTAAGATATATGCTTTTGGAAATCATATGATCTATACCAATTCCCAGTGACCAAGATTGAGAAACTTAATGATCAAACCCTAAAGATGACAGTATAAAAGTGATCTTTATCTTCAGAATGATCATAGGTCTTCCAGTATTCAGGATGTACAGGTATTGGGAATACCTAATTATGGTGTGATCATAAACGATTGTATAACCATGACGCTTCCATTCCGAGGGAGTGATGAAATAGGTTTGGATTTTAGTGACTCCTCTCATTAGAGAAGTAACCTAATCTTAGTCCATGTACTAGACATTGATCTGAATGAGATCCAGATGCAATGAGAAGACTAGGTCTACGATCTTGATTTGATCAAGCATATGTGGGAGGTCCATGGGATCTGGATTTGAGATATGATCTCAAAATCCAAGTCATTATACGTGGAACAATACAATCGCAATGTCCGTATCTCCAAGTATCTGCGGAGAAATCCCATTATTTTTGAAGGGTTCAAGAATAATTCCATAGATATAAGCAATGAAGAAATAATGATTAAATGTGATTTAATCATCTTGATGTGTGTAGAATTTATCCAACATAATTAAATGTGATTAAATTATTATGGATAAGAAAAATGTGGATAGAGATATCCAATTATTCATAATATATTATAAATGTGATTTATAATGTATTATATAGAGCTAATTATAATTTATATTTTTTGGTTAATTATTATGTGTATTGGATACACATTGTGTAATTAATTGATAATGTAAATCATATGTTGTTTTGGGTTGTGAATATGATTCACAATTTTTCAATGGCAAGATTACAATATTCTCAAATTAATTGTGAATTATTTTTGAAGAATATATCACAAAAAATTGTTGGAAATAAATAATGAGAGATTTCCATGGAGATATGCAATCTCATGAAATCTCATGAGATTGCCTCCATGAGAAATCAAGTGGGCGGCACCCAATTCCTAATTGGAATGGGTGGTCGTCCACCTTGAATAAACATGAAGATGAGATCTCCATGTATATTCTCTCCTTATTTGGATGATGTAATTTAGGATTGATTTATATTTGATTTTTTCAAATATATTTTAATCTAAATTAGATCATTATTTGTTGGTTTCACCAACAACAATCTTGACCATTGGATTAGACATAAATCAATCTCATCCATTGATTTTATATGTCCCATGGATTGAGATCCATAGATCCCAAAACCCTATAAATAGAGAGGCATACCATGCTCTCTAGGTCTATGCAATATTGATTCAAACATTCTCTCTCTCTTTCTTCTTACACGCCATCCCTCTCTCCCTCTTCTTGGTGGCCATCCACCAAACCCTAGAGGAGACGTTCGTCGACGCCATCGCCACTGCGTTGCCGCTTCGACGTTCTTTGATTCTCTGTCTTCTTGGAGTGCTACGCTCACGAAGGAGACGTTCGACTCGTACGACGAGATCAGTAGCAACCGTGCTTGGATCATCTTGTTGGATTGCGAGGACTACGCGGTTCATCCCCGCGCTCGCAAGCAATCTCTCCAACGATCGGACTTGAGATAGGAGGTCTCTTCTCTTAGAGACTCGATAAACCATGCTTCAAGAGGTATTCCTTTATACTTGTTGTGGTTATAGATGAAATGATCTGAGAATCGTTCTTGGATCACGTGGTTTCATCGCATGAAAATTTTTAAATTCTGCTGTACATAACAACTAGTGCGACTAGTCGTTCTGCGTCGTATTCGATACGAAGATCACGCTTCCGTGATGCGCTTGAGAATAATACATATCCTTCAAGTGGTATCAAAGCCTTAGGTCGATGGTTTCGAATATAATTCGCAAACCTAGGATGACTTTGGTTCGTTAAGGTCGCGAAAGTTCTGTCGCATTTGTTTTTCGCAGATCTGTTTAATAAATAATTTCTGCCATGTTTAAAATGCTTAAGCACGAATTAATTTTTTTTTTGTTCCCCATTAAATAAAGAAACCATAAGATCTGAGTTTGCATAATTCGGATTCCGTATGCTCGAGATATGGTTGTTTTAATGAACATGTATGCACTGTTGCGGGAACTGTGAATCTTAACATGATTAAAGAGTTAATTATTGCTTTGATCTGCCTCAAAATGCGTGAAACATAACTTGGTTTCTGTCCTAAATCAAGTTAGCAATCTTTGAAAATTGAGTTTGTCTAACTTGGATTTAAATTGATTGAGATATGTTAATTCTAGTGAGTAGGGGTCACTACTGAAATTGCAGTCCTAATCAAGAACCATGTGATTGTCAATTAGTGAAATTAATTGTTAATTTCATGAAAAATTATGAATAATATTTGTAAAATATTGGAAGATGATTATTTCCTTAATTGACTTGGCCTCAACCAATTAATTGATTAGATTTGATCTAGATCATAACTGGAAACACAATCATCAAACTTGATGCTTGAAGAGGATTGGGAATTTGTGTAGCAAATTTCCTTATAATAAAAAATATTTTGATTATTACTATATGGTATAATTTCGGTTGTAGAACCGATGATCATATCAAGTACAAATTGATATATTTGGCATTATCCTTTCCTGAGGTGGATATGGTGTCTAGTCGAAGAGCATTGGGGTTGCGGGTTACAACGTATATGGTCCATCCCACTCTCGTCGGTACTGGCCATGACAACGAGTAGGGACTCGATAATGCCGGAGAAAATCTAGGTGTATTTTCTAATTATTAAAATTCGAATTAATATGTACTTTGAGATATTACCATATATATTCAAGTAAAATAATCAAGTTTGTTGACTGAATTGGATTGATAATTAATTTAATATGATTAAATTGATTATGTCCAATTGAGACACTCTATTATGAATAGAGTTGTTATTTCCCTTGGAAGAATTAATTATATGAATGTTATTCATGATAATTAATTAAAATTTGAATATGAGATGGAGGATCACATAAGTGACATCCATGGTCTCCCGTCAAGGCAAAGGGTTCCGTCGCCAGGGATTGCATGTGGGAGACGCATGTTCGAAGTGACAGCTCCTGTATGCAAGCGCATCTGGATCGGGCTCGTCTCTTCTTGAAAGAGTAAGGACGTATGCGTAGTGACCCCAATATCGGGTCCTCATATTATTGGGGCGATATTGGATTGCGCATAGCGAGTTGTATTCCTGTTGACGGTTGGTTCAATTAATGACGGGTCAACATCACCTTAGGGCTGGTGAGCCCGGGTATTAAAGACCGAATTGGGAGATGCAAGTTGGACTTGCAAGGCGGAATGTGTTCCCGCTTCTCTTTATTGGAGTCATAGGTTCTCATATTATTGGGATATGACGAAGATAAGGGGGAGATCCCAGTTCTTGCTTGAGATATAATGGTAAGTATATATCTTACTTTGAAAGTGATTAAGGGAATAAACTTTCAAGGTTGACAAAGCAAGAACATGTTGATTTAAAATGCCTTAATCAAATATCATAAATATGAATATATGATTATATGTTCTAATATAGTGCATTCTTAATTTCAGAAAATGAAGTCTTTGAACCCACTAAGCAGGCTTCTTGAGGTCCATCAGTTGACCAATCCAAATTACTCGGTTGGGATCCGTAATTTGGAGCTTGTTCTCTCTGCAGAGCGCATAAGTTATGTGCTCTCCGAGGAAAAGCATAAAAGCCCTAAATCCAAGGAAGAAAAAGCATACAATGACAAGTATGATGAAGATCATGTCTTGGCTAGATGATATATCCTGGGTTCTCTCTCCAATGTTCTTCAGAAGTAACATGTGGAGATGAGCACATGCCAGGAGATAATGCATAATCTGAAATATATGTTTGGTGACATCAACCGCACCCAGCGTTACAATATTATGAAAGAACTCGTTTGCTGCAAGATGCAGGAAGGAACTTCGGTTCAATAGCACGTACTCAAAATGTTTGGGTACTTGTCTGAACTGGAGACTCTTGGGGCCGACATGGATGCAGACATGCAAGCTGATTTCATTTTGCTATCCTTGCCCAAGTCTTTCAATAATTTTATGGTTTCATTCCACATGAACAAGTTGGACTTTTCGAACGCTGGTCTTCTTGCTGCATTAAATTCTGCAAAAGACGTAATGAAGAAAGATGGTCCCGCTGGCAGTGCAATGGTTGCACAGGTTAGAGGGAAGCACGATCGGAAGCAAAGTTCTCGGAAGGGCCCGACTCATAAGAGAAAGAAGAAGAGTCAAGGCATTGGCTCATCTTCTAATGCATCCACACTGATAGCATCGAAGAAATCCGGCGTTGTCACCACTGCAAAAAGTCGGGGCATTGGAGGCGTTACTGCCCAGAATACCTGAAGTCGTCAGACAAAGGTAAAGCCCCAATAGGTATGAAATCTATTTTCATTACTGAAACTAGCTTTCTCGGTGGACATGAAGGAAGTTGGGTTGTAGACTCTGGTGCTTCTGTTCATGTATGCAATCAGTTTCATTTGTTTCAGGAAACTAGAAGTCTTGAAGAAGGGGAGATAGTCATCCAGATGGGATCTGATGCAAGTGTTGCAGCAGTCGCTGTCGGGACGTGTCGACTATCATTATCTAGTGGTAGAGTCCTAGTACTTAAGAGTGTCTTTATGTACCTGAAGTTAGAAGGAATTTAATATCTGTATCTAAGCTAGTTAGAAGTGGATATTCATTCATGTTCTGTAATAAATTATTCATAACTCATTATGATAAATATGTTGCAGAGGGTATTTTAAGTTCTAGAAGACTCTATGAATTGTGCATTAATGAGCATGTCATGAATGTTACAACCACTAATAAAAACCCTAAGAGATTCAGGGAGAATAAAAATAATTCGAATATGATTTGGCATCAAAGGGTTGGTCATTTCTCTGTTGATAGGATCAACAGATTGATAAAGGATGGACCTTTAGATTTTCTACACGTTCAATCTTTGCCTACCTTTGAACATTTTATTCAAGGTAATATGACTAGGATGCCTTTTCGTAACAAGGTTACAAGATGCGAAGGTATTATTGACCTAATACATACCGATGTATGTGGTCCCTTCAGTACCGCGACTTGAAATGGATATCGATATTATTTGACGTTTATCGATGACCATTCGCGATACGGGTTTATCTTCCTATTACGTCATAAATTCGAAACCTTAGAAAAGTTCAAAGAGTTCAAGGCTTTGGTTGAGAACCAAACCGATAAGAAGATTAAGCGGATTCGATCTGATAGAGGTGGTGAGTACCTCTCAGATGAATTCAAGGAATACCATAAGGAGAATGGAATTGTTTCCAATCTCACTCCTCCTAGAACTCCCCAACTTAATGGTGTTGTTGAAAGACGCAACAGGACCATCATGGACATGGTCCGTTCAATGATGATTAAAGCACATTTACCTCTTAGTTTCTGAGGATATGTAGTAGAGACTGCAATTTATATCCTAAATAAGATTCCTAGCAAATCTATGCCTAAGACTCCTCATGAGCTCTGCTATGGAACCAAACCTAGTGTTAATCACTTGAGGGTTTGGGGTTGCATGGTCCATGCAAAGAACGTGGATGCAAGTAAGCTAGAATCTCACACTCGTAAGTGTTACTTCATTGGGTATGTTAAAGATGGTATTGGATACCGGCTCTATGACCCTAAGACCCAAAAGATTTTTGTCTCTAGAGATGTGAAGTTTTTGGAGGATGATTTCCTTAAAGGTCAAGACAAAAATGAAGTAGAGGAACTCATTGAATCCCCTGAGGATTCTGAGCTTCCTAGACCAGAAACTGGAGAGATCACCTGAAAGGTATGGATTCCATGTGTCAAGTGAGACTGACATTGATCCTACTTCATTTGATGAAGCACTCGCAGATCAAGACATGGATAGATGGATGCTAGCAATGAAGTCAGAGATTGACTCCATGCATGAGAATGGTGTATGGACCCTAGAGGATCCACCTAAAGGGGTAAAACCCATTAGGTGTAAATGGATCTTCAAGAGAAAGAGGGGACCTGATGGGAAAGTATAGACTTTCAAGGCACAGGTCGTAGCCAAGGGCTACACACAGAGAGAAGGCATCAATTACGATGAGACATTCTCTCCTGTGGCTATGCTTAAATCCATCAGGACACTGCTAGCTATAGCTGCATATCTTGACTACGACATCTAGCAGATGGACATCAACACGGCTTTCCTCAATGGATACCTCAAGGAGGATATCTACGTAGAGCAGCCCCATGGCTTCATAACTGAGGATGGCAAAGTATGCAAGCTAAAGAAATCCATCTATGGGCTCAAACAAGTTCTCGTAGCTGAAACATCAGATTGACGAAACCATAAAGAGTTGTGATTTTGTGCAGAATCCTGATGACCCTTGTGTATACAAGAAGCTTAGTGGGAGCACCATTGTGTTCATAGTGCTTTACGTAGATGACATCCTTATCATTGGGAATGATATAGGGATGATGACCAGTGTGAAGATTTGGCTATCCCGTACCTTTGAGATGAAAGATCTTGGAGAAGCCTCTTACATCTTAGGCCTGAAGTTGTTCAGAAACCGAGAAAAGAGGATTTTGGGATTGTCACAACATGGATACATTAAGAAGATTCTTGAACGATTCCGTATGGATAGTTCCAAGAAAGGATTCCTACCCTTAAGACATGGTGTCCACCAGCCTAAAGGAATGGCTCCTCAAACTGTTGAGGAAAAGAAGGCCATGGCTGGATGTCCTTATGCATCAGTTGTAGGAAGTTTAATGTATGCCATGATGTGTACTAGGCCAGATATCTGCCATGCAGTGGGAGTGGTAAGTCATTACCAATCCTGCTATGGAGAGAAACACTGGAATGTAGTAAAGAACATATTCAAATATCTAAGATGGACGCAAGATTACATCTTGGTCTATGGAGATGGTGATCTCCAAGTCTTGGGATATACAGATTCTGACTTCCAATCGGATGTAGATGATCGAAAGTCGACATCGGGGTTTGTGTTCTTGTTGAATGGTGGTGCTGTGAGATGGAGAAGAAAGAAGCAGGACACTACTGCAGATTCAACAATAGAAGCTGAACACATTGTCGCATCAAATGTTGTAAAGGAGGCGGTGTGGTTGCGCAAGTTCGTCTGGAGCTTGGCGTAGTTTCCTCTGATATTCCCATCCCGTTACTCTGCAATAACATGGGAGCCATTGCCCAAGCAAAGGAACCCATATGGCATCAAAAGAGCAAGCACGTGGAAAGGAAATACCACATCATTCGGGAGATACAAAAGCGTGGTGACATCATCATCACTAAGGTTGCCCCTACCAACAACATTGTTGATCCTCTTAACAAACCTCTGACACAGAAGGTTTTTGACCATCATGTAACGAGTATGGGTTTAAGGATTGTACCTGAATGGTTCTGAGGGCTAGTGGGAGATTGTTAGTAATGTGAGCCTCGAGCGAACCATTCCTACAATAAATGTTATTGTAATAAATGATTTATCAATAAAAGTTATTAATTATTTTTCACTCCCTTTCTGAGATTGAATGAATGAATGCACTATAAGGTCCCTCTGTACAATAAGGGTTATGTACCATGGCCAACTTGATGATCATACAACTATTGATTCACTAAATGAATCATAGAGGCTGATGCTTGGATGAATATCTAAGGAGTTAGATAGAGGACTCATCAAGCATCGTCAAATGATTATAATGTGATGATCTCCAGCCTGAGTAGGAGATGGGAACCCTTTCTCAAATGGCTGATATCTGACTGACCTCTTGATGCATGTCCTCTGCATAGGAATAGTGATTCGGAGGTGTCAGATTAGTTGAGTCAATGAGTTGACTTAACGAGATCGAGATAACCAAAGTCCTATGTTGAATACTGTCACAGCATAGGCATGCATCCTATGACCGGAGACATATGTGTTGCTATATGTCTGAGTGTGTAAATTTGGCAGACCGATAGGTTGATGACCTAACCAAGGTCTACACACCGGTGAGCTGGTGTACATGTAAGAACATATGAGTAATACGATCTCTCAAAGGGATCATACAGGTTCACATATGAACAGGGAGACATGAGCTCACTCATGAGGTATTGGGACTGATCAAATTCCATGCATGGTCATCATGCTTTGGAAGCATGACATGAATTTGAAATTAAGATATATGCTTTTGGAAAGCATATGATCTATACCAATTCCCAGTGACCAAGATTGGGAAACTTAATGATCAAACCATGAAGATGACAGTATAAAAGTGATCTTTATCTTCAGAATGATCATAGGTCTTCCAGTATGCAGGATGTACAGGTATTGGGAATACCTGAGGGTGATGTGATCATAAACGATTGTATAACCATGATGCTTCCATTCCGAGGGAGTGATGAAACAGGTTTGGATTTTAGTGACTCCTCTCATTAGAGAAGTAACCTAGTCTTAGTCCATGTACTGGACATTGATCTGAATGAGATTCAGATGCAATGAGAAGATTAGGTCTACGGTCATGATTTGATCAAGCATCTGTGGGAGGTCCATGGGATCTGGATTTGAGATATGATCTCAACCTCCAAGTCACTATACGTGGAACAATACAATCACCATGTCCTTATCTCCAAGTATCTATGGAGAAATCCCATTATTCTTGAAGGGTTCAAGAATAATTTTAGATATCTAAGCAATGAAGAAATAATGATTAAATGTGATTTAATCATCTTGATGCGTGTAGAAATTATCCAATATAATTAAATGTGATTTAATTATTATGGATAAGAATAATGTGGATAGAGATATCCAATTATTCATAATATATTATAAATGTGATTTATAATGTATTAGAGAGAGCTAATTATAATTTATATTTGTTGGTTAATTATTATGTGTATTGGATACACATTGTGTAATTAGTTGATAATGTAAATTATATGTTGTTCCGGGTTGTGAATATGATTCACAATTTTTCAATGGTAAGATTGCAATATTCTCAAAATTAATTGTTAATTATTTTTGAAGAATATATCACAACAAAATTGTTGGAAATAAATAATGAGAGATTTCCATGGAGATATGCAATCTCATGAAATCTCATGAGGTTGCCTCCATGAGAAATCAAGTGGGCGGCACCCAATTCCTAATTGGAATGGGTGGCTGTCCACCTTGAATAAACATGGAGATGAGATCTCCATGTATATTCTCTCCTTATTTGGATGATGTAATTAAGGATTGATTTGTATTTGATTTTGTCAAATATATTTTAATCTAAATTAGATCATAATTTGTGGGTTTCACCAACAACAATCTTGACCATTGGATTAGACATAAATCAATCTCATCCATTGATTTTATATGTCCCATGGATTGAGATCCATGGATCCCAAAACCCTATAAACAGAGAGGCATACCATACTCTCTAGGGTTATGCAATATTGGAGCAAACACACTCTCTCTTTCTCTTTCTTCTTACACGTCATCCCTCTCTCCCTCTTCTTGGTGGTTGTCCACCAAACCCTAGAGGAGAGGTTCGTCGACGCCATCGCCACCGCACCGCCGCTTCGACGTTCTTCGGTTCTCCATCTTCTTGGAGTGATACACTCACGAAGGAGACGTTCGATCTCGTACGACGAGATCAGGAGCAACCATGCTTGGATCATCTTGTTGGAATGCGAGGACTACGCGGTTCATCCCCGCGCTCGCAAGCAATCTCTCTGACGATCGGACTTGAGATGGGAGGTCTCTTCTCTTAGAGACTCGATAAACCATGCTTCAAGAGGTATTCCTTTATATTTGTTGTGTTTATAGATGAAATGATCCGAGAATTGTTCTTGGATCTTGTGGTTTCATCGCATGAAAATTTTTAAATTCCGCTGCACAGAACAACTAGTGTGACTAGTCGTTCTGCGTCGTATTCAATACGACGATCACACTTCCATGATGCACTTGAGGATAATCCATATCCTTCAACTACTTCGTAGCTTAGGCATACCGTGCTCCTTGAGTTCGACCCTGGTAGCTATACCAGGTAAAATAAATAGCTAGACCTCTATTTTTTGCTTGATTTGTTAATTTTTATCATTGGTGGTCTCCCTTTTTCTTGATCAATTTCGATCCGAGTGGTTGAGGTCGCAACGACCTGTAACATATTTTACCCTTTGTTGCTCGGTATTTTCAGGGTCATCAACCACCACCGCTTCCGCCTCCGACACCAACCTCGGAGCTCTTCAGCGTAGATGGGGTAATAACCTCCACCACTTCATCTCTGGCCGGGTTGCTGCAGATCTTCTACGACTTCCAAGTTCACATCTTCCTATAGCCAAGGGTCACTAAAGGACCTCCGCGCTCTCCCTCGGGCCTCGACTCCAGTGCCAGAGCTCGTCATTAGGTTTGTCGCTTCATCGACGATTCAAAACTTCACCGCTCCACTGTCTCTCTCCACCAACCTCTGCCATGAAGCTCCATCGCCTCCAAGCCACCTCCTGCACAAACTTTATGAGCAACAAAGACATCGATCCCTGTGTCTCGAAGCCACCTCCTCTGGCATGTCATACGAAGTCCTCTCTCCTCATGTGATCCGTACGCGTAGGGAGGGAAGATTTGCCAAACAGTACCTAGAGATCCGACAGATTCACGCTCAGATCTAGATACCTAGGGCACATTACCACTTCAGCAAAAACACTTGCCATAAGCCAAATTACCAGAATCTCCCCCGCCGTCCAGAGGGCACAGGTGACTCATATGCCCCTCAGGTATTTTTGCAGAACCCCCAGGGTCTCGATAATTATATTCAAACTTTGTGCTGCATTTTATTTAATTAATTATTTTAATATTACGAACAAACCCCTGACTTTATCTAAGACTCTACATTGCATCAATTTATTTTTTAAAAATTGCATGATGTTTCCACAATTAATTCTCTACATCTTGGCATGCTTGTGATATTTTAATACTTTGTGGTTAATTAATAGTAATTATTCTTGTAATTGACATATTTTTCCCATCTTGTGCCTGAAAATCCATAAGTAATTAACCATAGCTCTGAAAATTGCCAAAAAAATCATAGATCGTAGAATTGTTTGTTTTTAACATTGTGCCCAATAAGAATTGCATTTGCATGCATGATTTGCTCTATAAAAATCATTTTGCATATTTCAATATTTAATCTTTAATTGGTATTAATACTCGTATTTTTGAGGTTTAGGATTTTTCTGAATCATCACCTAGAGATAGATTTTGGGTAATTTTATTCCTTGAAAATAAATAGGTTTAATATTTATTATAATTAAAAATGGAAATTCCCACCATTTGCATTCATAAATTCATAAAATATTTATCTTGCATCCAAAAATTCCCAAAAACTATAGTGCTTTCATTCATCATAATTGACATATTGGTGAAATTTCGTAACTTTTCGACATTGTTTGGTTGAAATTGTATTTTAGTCCCTAAACTGGCCACATTCACATTTTGAATTCCAAAATTTGCATTAAAAAATCCAAAAACATTTCACCTCGAAAATTATGCAAGAACTTTGATAGTCAAAATTATAGATTGTTCCTTTGCCTCCTTGAGTTCGACCTTGGTACTTGCCCAAGTAAAATAAACATAAAACCACACTGATTAAAAATTGAATAAATTCTTGTGGTTATCTCTTGATTGACTCTGAATTCCCACCTACAAGGAAACGACAAATTTAAACGATAGTTCACGCTGATTAAATTAGGGTTTTTTTGGACTCGTCAGATGGAACCATTACCGGAGAGGCAAAAAACTTAGATTTTTGTCTAGAAAATTAGTGCTTTGTTTTCTACACATTCGGGTAGTCTGACCCCTGAATGCGCCACTGTATATTTTTCATTTTTTCCATAATTTATTTTCTATCTTTTTTTGATTATTTTTTGTGTCACTCTCTTACACTTTCTCTCTTAATTTTATTGCGAGGTACCCCACGTCCGTGGAGCGATTCTCTTGAAACTATCGCATCTACACCGATCGCCAAGCCGCATTAAAATTAAGATCGAGTCGAGTCGTGAGAGAGTGTAGAGTATAGGATTTTAATTTCTGTAAGTTTAATTTTTGTAATTCTTTTCTCATTTACAATGGTATCCATTTGGACTCTCCCGTGAACTTTTTCTGTTGTGTGTTGTGGCATGTTTCACTCTCTGGTGAGGGTGGGGCCCGACTTGAGTGGCTCGTAGGTTAGACCTACACATACGACTATTAGAGCTTCTAGGATTTTATTGTCTGTTCTCGTAGAATCTTGGAATACACTACACATTAATTGAGAAGCACATTAGATCGTTCAACTTAATCAAAATTTTAACTTAATTCTTTACGACCAATAGAACTTTCCTCTAGCTGCGGTTTTGTCAGCTTTCATTCATATAGAATAATTTTCAATTCTTGTATTACATCTCACATGGAGATTGCGTGGAATCACTATAAGCCTTCTAACTGAGCATACATCATCATTTTCACGTGCATCAGCTTTTCCTAAATTTCTACCTCATGTTTTGTCACATAAATTTTAAAGGAAAACAGGAATGCATGCTAGACGTGTATTTTTGTTCACCTAATTTTTCAGTGATCGCCTTATTAATATTAAGACTGCTAAACATGGTCTACTTTAATTAACCCATAAAATCAAGAATTTTTGTGAGAGCAACTCTAACCTTAGATACATTATTTTCTTGAGTGAGCAAGAGATGACATATAAGGTAAAAACCCAACTCCGGATTTTCATATTGATGACTGATTCTATAAAAATGATTAGCTACTTCTTAGTGAGGATCTACGGGTAGCCGGTAAATGGTTTGAATTTCCTTAGCATAGTGGGTGGTTAAAGGGACATCGTGTAAGGCTCCGTCCTTAAGTAACACGGGTATCCATTTTACAGTCCATACATACACCCATACTAAGAATTCAGGCCAACTTTTAGGAAAATTTTCGACACCTAAAATCTCATTAAATCTTTTCTAAGAATGAATTTCTAATCAATTAAAATTGACAAGATAATTGACCAGATACTCACGACCCTCATTGTATGAGTTGGTGAACCTGGGGTTTGATTTGTGTTTGCATTGGTGTGTGTGAACAGATATTGAATTTCAAAAACCCCACACTTGTGCCATCGCTCTCCTTAATTTAAAACAATTAGGGTTTCTGTATGCGAGTATCTCGTGCTCCATTATGACAACTTATAAGCCTCCTTTGAAAATGATGGGACACTGGTCCGAGCACCATTAGATCTATACTATAAAAATGAATTTGTCTCGATCAAACCTAAATCATCCAAAAACTCTTCTATCAAGAATCCTCTGACATTTGCGGGAGACTGTGACCGTCGGATGAATCTTTCCCCCTCTATAAATTCCAATCCATGTTATTCAGATCATCCGACTAACTTCAACACTTCATCTTATTTGCCACCTCCCCCAGCCTTTGCTACACATGATCAACTGCCATCAAGGATTGAAACATCTTATTTTCATTTTCTTGCTGAAATTCGTGAACCATTTAAATATCAAATCACTTTTGAGACACATGACTGGCCAAGACACCAAACCCAACCGTCTTCATTCTTTACTCACGATCATGGTTGGACAGGTCCACAATTCACATAAATACATTCGGACTGGACCTTACGAAATAATATGATAGCTTGATCAAATCACGAAAAGAGGTCCTCACCTAACGATTAACCATACTGGATTGACCCTAACGACATAATCTCTATTGACCCACTAGAATACCACTCTTTCGGACAACCTATACATATAGAGGATCAAACTAAAGATAACATCACACATGATCCATGTATGATGCCATTGTTTGAGGATACGACAAATCATGACCACAGAAGTAGACTCTACTCAAACCAGCATGGCATGCCTGAGTTACGGTGTGCTGATTATGAGACCTACAGATTCCAACAGAATCCTCCCACTGAGCAGACTCCTTCCAAGATTTTTCGGAGAAATTTTCAGAAGATAGTGATCATATAATGGATATTTCAAGAGGATCTTGTCCTAGTACATACACGAAAATGGAAAATGAAATGATTGGATCTCAACATACATAGACTACTCACATAATTGATCATGAAAAGTTTTTGGATGATGACATTTTGAGGATAAGTAAGAGATATGAATTACTTGAGGATAAATTTAGAAATTTTACTGATCGACTAATTTCATTTTACGGAAACTCAGGTATGAAAGTGGAGGATGAAATGATTTGATCTAATGTTGAGAACCATGAGCATATTTAGAAACCCATAGATTATGTTCACCCTAGGGACGACTCTGACAGCAACAACTCTGCATAATACTCCCCTAGGATGACTCTGATTCTGACTCTTACTTGATAAATCAAAACCCCCTCATCATCTATGGAAAGCCCACATCATCACACCACATAAAAATTCCAAAAAATGAAATATTAAAAAACAATCGAAACTCTTAAAACCAAAAAATACATATAAATTGAAACTGAAGAAAATTTGGATCCTGCTTTACGGGAAGCATTGGAGAAAAGATTTATTTTTGAACTTCCCTTGATACAGGACATTGATCACTTTCCTGACCTTAATAGATTTATTATAAGCAAATTTATAATGAAAAAGTAGGGTGGGATAAGAATAATGACTGAATGACATATCTTGTTAATGTCCAACACCTTGGTGTTGAGAAGAAAAACCAAGAGCTGCATAGTGAAGCGGTTGCCCAGATTTGATTGTAGAATCAAATACATAATATTTACCCATGCTCGAATCGATGATGCCTCACCAATCAATATCCACGTTACCTCTGTATTAGACAAGCGCAAACTCGGACTTATTGATGAATCCCCATTCATCACTCTTTATTCTTTTATTTAGCTAAATATTTTGGCAAAACACCATGTACATAGTTGTAAATATAATAAGTTACAAACAAGCATGCATTTGTAAATATCAATAATTATCATGTATTTGTGCAAAAATAAAAAAAAGAATAAAATAACAAGAGGGAAATATTTTGAATAAATATTGAGTGACCTAATCCCAAGAGAGGGCCCAACATAGGCTTGATCACTAAATAAAATTAGAGAGAGAGAGGGCCACTCAACCTTGTACATATTCCTTCTATGTATATAAATATTTTATTTTCACAAAAAAAATCAAAATAAAAATGTGTTTATATTACCTTGTATATATTTTTAAAAATAAAATAAAAATTAGAAAAATAAAAATAAAATAAAATAATGTCTCTCTACCACCTGTACATAATACATGTATTTATGTAACATATACCTACTTATTTAACCCTTGTAAATAAACAACAAAATAAAATAAAAATTATTTTATACTCCAAATATTATGTTGTAAATAAATAAAATATAAAATTGGGGTAATTAGACAAAAATAAACAAAATAAAAATAAATACATATTATATACATGTAAATAATGTAACATAATGTATATACCTTAATTTATTTTTCAAAAAAATAAATAAAAACACTAAAAAATAGCTTGGAAGATAAGGAACATTTTTCATGTTGAATATATTTTAAAATAACATCATTTTCTATTTTTTAATTATTTTACAAAAAATTTTGACCCTGTTGATTTCTGATTGGTCCAAGTGGGAGTGTTGACCCCGGTCAACTGTCCCCCCTGGACTGATCTTCTCCCGGATCCGATTTTTTGCTCAACTTCTCAAATTTTTCCCAAATTGATCCAACCAATATCTTCATCACTCTACAACCCCGATTATCGAGGGACAATCCACGATCCACGCTTGACAAATCCTCTAGGGATCCGTCCCTCGATCTGTGTGCCCAAGCTCCACCTTTCGTGGACCCTGCAATGTATAAAATCTTGAGGAGCCGCGACCTTTTCCTGCATCTTCGGCCATTGCCTTCGTCTCCTGGGATCTCCATTCTCCTCCTTGAGTGACAGCAAGTGAGGGGGAGTGTCATAGCGAGGTCTTGAGGTGTTTAGCCCTAGGTCCTGCGAGCTTCATCGCCGTGCTCCACCGCGAGGCAGACTCCAGCCTATGGACGCGTCAATCCATCGAGGCAAAGATCCCCGAAAGTCCGCGACCTTCAGCCCAGACGCCATCATCCACCGGGTAGCCTCGATAGCCTTTAGATTGTTGTAGATTCGACTTTTTCGATTCCGATCAGCTAGCATTCCTCGAACCATCTCTCGAGATCGGACCATCCATTTGCCCTACCAACGACCCCATCACCTTCACAAGACCTCTCTCCACCTTCTACACCCCTCCATTAATCCTAATTCTCCCAGGAACAGGAAGCCGGTTCTCGTCCTCCACCGCTTCACCGGAGGACTTCATCCCGCCTCATCCTTCACCCCATCGCACGCACTAACAGGTCGAGGCACTTTGCCGTTGACCCAGCAATCGTTCTATGCAGGTATAGATCTCAAACGACCTCATCTGAGGGTCCAAACACCTACGCATAGTAGCTCCAGGTCCTCAACATCGTCGAACCGTTTCAGATGCCCCCCGGCCTCATCAGAGCCTCGCAGCAGCTGTGGACCATCACCAGTAATGTTTCGCCTATCCCAGCAGCTCTGGAGGACGCCCCAGTAGCTCGTATCGATCGAGCGAAGTTCATCGGTGGTGAGTTCTTTGTTGTTCTTCCAGGAGGCATCTCTGTCGTTGGATCGAGCCCCCACGCCAGTTTTGATCGTGACTATTCGTCATCGGGGAGATCTCGACCATCAGATCCATCTGAGAATCGATTTCCAGCCGTCCGTTATCGAATCGTTATCCGCAGAGCCCAACCATCAGATCTTAAGTGGAGAGATGTCGACCGTTGGATCATCCACTGATAAGGGTATTTTCACTTAGGCCCTTCGCATTTTCTGCATTTATTGTTTAGTCATGTAAACAGTTTTAGCAGTTATTTTTAGTTTGGCCATGCACTTAGGACCCTATATTTTCAGAATTTGCATTTTATTCCTTCTGTATGTGGAACACGTGATACCCCACGTGACTTTGGGTTATTTGCATTTCGAATCCCGGATTATAGTGTTATTATCAATTGAAGTTTTATTTTTCGTATTAGCACTTATACCCATGTTTACCTGCTTCATGTGCTGCCCTCGTACGTATCTGGGCTTTTTGCATATTCAGCCCTATACTCTTTCCACGTGTTATTGTTTGGATGGATACTTTTCCATAATTGCGTATTGATCCATGTGTGTTGTGTCTCTTTGGATGGCTTGAATAAATAGTAAATCTTGTCCAAAACTCATGAAATTGGGATACATGGCTCCTGCCATTGTGTAAAATTTTCTATGATTTTGTTTGCTCGTTTTGTTCGCATTAGATATTTTTAAAAATTAAAAAACCTTAAAAATTACTTCTATCTAGTTTTAAAAATCAATTAAAAATATTAAAAATCCTCTCGAAATCCAAAGAAAATATTGATTTTTTGTTTTATTGTGTTTTCACTTGTATCCAATTTTTGTCGCATTTGTATTTATAAAAACCATAAAAATTGGAAACATTGAAAAAATTAAAAAAATCATTAAAAATTCCTAAAAATTAAAAAAAATGCATTTCCAGTTTATGTAGTTAGAGTTTTATTTTTAGTTTACAATAAATTTGTTGCTCGAATTTTATAGGCACTTTAGGTATTTTTAAAGTGCCTTTAGATTATGGCTGCATACTATTTTGAATTTTGAGATTTGTTTCGTTCTTATAAAATTCACTAAAAATCAGAAAAATCCAAGAAAAATACCAAAAACATCTGAATATTTCTAAAACCCAATAATATTTTTATTTGAATTTGCTGAGTATTTTTGTTGTGCTTAATAATTGTTTGATTGATATTTCTTGAGTGTTTTTATCATTTTCCTGATATTAAAAATTTCAAAAAAAAATAAAAAATATATATATAATCCACCAAAATAATTGTTTTTGGATCTCCGACTACTTCGTAGGTTTACCATACTGTGCTCCTTGAGTTCAACCCTGGTAGCTATACCAGGTAAAATAAAATAGCTAGACCGTTATTTTAGGCTTACTTACTTGATTTTTATATTGGTGGTCTTTCTTGATTTTTTTGATTGACTCTGAACCGAGTGGTTGAGGTTGCAATGACCAGTGACATATTTTACCCTTTGTCTCTCGGGATTTTCGGGTCATCGCCTATTAGGAAAATAAGAAAGATTGTTCAACTGGTTGATCGATCTATAAAGCGACCGAGAGGAACAATTTCCATCATCGTTACATTCCAAGGTGCTCCGCTAAAAGTTAACTTCACGATCATTGATATCGAGCATCAAAGAGAATTCACCCAATCTCTAATTATTCTCGGAAAGCCATTCTTGGCATTAGCTAAGGCAATTATTGAGTGCGAGACTCGGGAAATCAATTTTACAACATTAGGAGCATTTCGATCTCAACCAGTCTTTGAGGAAACACGATATTCTGAGGTGACCCACGAAGTCGTCAATAGCTGTAACCACCAAACGGTAGAAGAGCCCTACCCCGCTGCTACACCTGAGATAACGATTGTTAAAGAGATTATTGGTTTAGATCCTCTTCCCACTGTTCCATTTCCCGTTGCTCTCATCAAGGAAAATCGAATATACCACTTCTTTTATGATCCTTAGGTATATGCATGGGCTCACCCTGAGTCAGCCGAAACCTTCTCTGACTACCTTAACCAATTCAATCTGACTCAGGAGTGTACCAACATTAAGACAAATAAATACAATTACGTGGGACAGGCACCGACCAAAGAGAAAATGTTCAATGGTTATTCGTCTGGAGACTCAATTGTCAACACCTCACCTTCACAGACAACACAAAATAAAATGGTTGCTCCTTCATCTGAAAAGAAAGTCGCCTTTCACCTTCCGTAAAATGAATCATCTGATGATTCCTCATCAAGTCTTGAAAGGGTAATCTACACGAGTGAGGTCTATTTGGTAGTTTTAAATCCCTATCTCCGCAAGGATCCAAACGTCGATTCTCATTGGATGAATCTCATTCCTCGCTATTATTCATCCAAAGCAGATTCTCCAAGTCTCATTAAATATACTGGAATAATTTCTTATGAGTGACTGAGACTGGTGCTTCTAAGTATTCATCATCGGAGGATGAATCGCTTGATCCCAAGAAGGAAAAATTCCGAGAAAACAACTAAAGCAACTACAGAACAAGAATATCTGGAGTGCCTCCACATTCAAATACTATTCCTCTGAGGATAACTCTGATGATGGTTGAATATCATCTGATTCGAACACTTCATTACTCTCTAGCATGATTTTTCTGAGGATAACACTGACTCAAATGCTTCATCCTCTTCTTATCATTATGATCTCACACCTTAGGCTCACAAAAATATTGGCTAAAAATCACGTTAATCATCGGCTACCCTCCCTCCCGACCCCATCGTTCTCCTTGTACATCTTCTTCCTCTACTTAGGTCAAGGCCTAAGTATAGGGGGGACCGATGCCATCTGTATATACCACTATCCTCATCCAATCTTTATCTCAATCACTCCATTTCCACCCTTATTCCATACCTAGACTGACCGGAGCACAAGTATAGGGGGATCCGATGCCATATGTATATACTCTCTCCATCCACTTCTCCCATCATCTACCTCATTTTCGCTCTTCTTCTATACTTAGACTGTTTATATTATAAGTATAGGGGACGGACCTAATTCTATTATTTTCTTTTTCACTCTCTTACGCTTCTTGTGCTATGAGGACACATCACTCGCAAAGTATAGGGGGTGTGTATATATACTGCGCATGTATTTTACCCATAGCTCGTATTTTCATGTAAGTCTATATGTATTTATGAGATAGGTAACTACCTTAAAAAATAAATTTTTTTTGCTACTAACACTGACTGTGTCCAAGTAATGTTTTTTGAAAAATGGCTTCTTATTCATTTTCGCATAAAAACAAAAAAATTCCTTGTTTAAAAAAAATGTCACAAAAGTCACAATTTTTTTCTGCATTCCACGCACCTACAATTCGTCCAGCATTACATGCATGTGCATCTATGAAAAGCCCTTGGGTTCTAAATCGAGCTATGAGCAGAAACCTAGAGTGGTTTGGACTTGACCTTAATCCACATAATTTTTAAAGGAACTTCACTGAGAAAGAGGATTTTAGAAGCTTCAGGTCTATGACTTAATTATTCGGGTTCTGTATGATATGTGTAGCATTTGACTCTTAATGTCTAACCTGGTCTCTTCATTTTGGGCATGACTCTGGAATAGGGAATTAATTTGTACTCTCGCACTATGCACATAGCTCAACTCTTATGGGATGTTGGAAGACCGTGTGGGTCTCTTTTCTAGTAGCGTGAACAACTAAAAACCAGAGTATGGGTTGAAATAAAGCTTCAGAAAAGGGACAGATGACTGGGCACAATTTTTCGAAGACCCCAAAAAATGTACGGGAAAAAAGATTCAATATTCGTAGGAGAACAACGAGATCCATGCAAGAGCAACCAAAAATTCAAACAAAAAAAGAAGCCTTACCAAATAAACATTTGACCAAAAGATCCAAAATTCAATCCAGCATGCAAATCTTGGTGGAGACTCAGCTACACTGGTTAGCTTCACAAGAAGAGGTGACTACACTGATCACCCTCCAATTCTTTTCCCTTCTTCTATTATTCTCCCCCATTTCGACTGTGAACACGACGTGACAAGACCTTAGAAGGAAATACCTGAATCCCCGAGGATGAGTTACTGGAGAGGAGGTTTGCATGGTAGTCTGGCATTCTAGATGGTAAGAGCTAAAACATTTCACTCACATGCGTAGATTGTTCAATGTTCATGGGGTGTGCTTTGGGAGGAGGATTAATCTAAGATGACTTCTGAGTCAAAACTATGACAATGATGTGTGGAACTTGAAGGTTGTGGATTTTAAAAATCTAAGTCTCACAGAAGTTCTACCACGCTAATAATCCAAAGGTTAGGTCTAGCTCCATTTTCACCTTCTCCTCGTGATCTTGGTATGGAACCTAATCTCATTTCACCTCATTACATTCCTTTTGATGGTCAGGGACGATCATGTTTTAAGTATAGGGGGATGATGAATCTCATATTCATCACTCTAAAAAAGACTAACTAAGCTCAAATCCCTAAATCAATTGGCATTTCTTCATTTATTCTGCATAATTACCTTCATGCATGTATTTATAAGAATTGCAATTTATCACTCATAATTGCATAAAATAAGAAGCAAAAAATCTCAGTCCAATTTACCAGTAAAATAGCCTAACTTCCCTGATTTTTAATAATTTTGCTAATTCCAAATGACCTTAAACAACCTCCATTGTGTACCTATTACTAATAATAAATAAATAATACAAAAAATTACTAACTGAAATAGTGGACCAAAAACTGGGCCCTAATTGCAAGATTGTCAGACTAAAACCTCGATATCTTCCTCATCCAGTGTCTGATTTAATCCTACTCACTTTTGATCTAATGTACATTCAAATACCTTCAAAACAAGACCAAGTTCAAGTGAATCGGAGCTCATATGTGAAAGTTGGGTTTAGGCCTCTTTTGTACATTTGTATTTTAGCGGTTTTTGACCTATTATTTTATGTATATAAATAACTCATTTTATTTTATTTCTTTTTTTATTTATTTTCTTTGATGAAAGTTTTTTTTATTAAAATATGTAAAAATCCAAATCCAAAATGATATTGAAATCAAAGAAAGTAACATAGTCTGAGTCTTCGTTAACAGTCTCTGTAAAAGTTGTTTCTTTCATATTTAATTTTATTTATTCTATTTTTTACTAAATAAAAATTCAAAAAAATATATTACTGTGTAAATATTATTGATTTTGTCATATTTTTTCCTGATTTTTATCGGGTTTAAAAATAACAAAGTACTAAACTCAAAAAATCAAGGTATTCTGTATATGTGAGATACCCCAAAAATATCATTTTGTGCAAATGATCGACTTTGGTTTTGTCCTCTTCATAAAAGTTGAAGATCTCATCAAGACGCGCAAATTTTGTGAAGAAAATTTTTCGATCTGAGGTTGTTTGTTACTTCTTTTTTAGTTATCTTTGCATTTATTTTACGATTTTTCTGGGGTTGACACGTGGCAGCTCCTGGAGCCATCACGTGCCAGTTTTTTTGGCATTTATTTTCATTTTTTTATAAAAAGAATTAAAAAATTAATTTAACAATAAAAATATAATAAATAATGCTACGCGGCTCATCTTGGGTCGTCCGATCTCGGCCGATCGAACGACCACTGCTTTTCCTTCCTCCCCCTGCTTTTCCCAATTTAAGCTGCCGCTCCTCAGCACGATTCTCGTCGCGCCCCCGGCCACCTTCCATCTATGGCCAACTATAACCCCATCTCCAATCAACTGCATCCACAATTCTGAAGCCCCCTTCCAATTCCATCATCTCCCGCGATCTCGACAAATCCCAATTGCCTCCATCAATTCACTATCTCATCCTCGATTTGTCTCTCTCTCTCTCTCTCTCTCTCAAAATCTCCAATCAATCATCGTCGAGCCTCCCAAATCCCAGCGGATCTCAATCAGTCTCCTCCTACCATCTCCATCGACCCGTTCTCCCCTTTATTTAATGAACACCACTACCCCTTGACCAACTCATCTATCATTAGTACTGGCGAATAGACGAAGGAGCTCGGTGGTGATAGCCCAAGATCCTCCCCTTCTATCCGACGAGGTATGAGGGATCTCTCCCTCATTCTAGTACTTATACCCCTATGGTGATCTGCCCAGCTCTGACATTGCTGTTGAGCCATAGTACGCTATGTACACCTTCCTTCTTCATGTCGTTGAGCCACCTCACCACCTTATCCCTCGATTTCACCCAACCACCTTCGACAGCCTACGTTCCAATGCCTTTTCTCCACCGTATTCATCACCGACTTTGAGTTGACCACCATCTCTTCTGCCTACGACACTAACCTCGGAGCTCTTCGACATTGGAAGGGGAATAACCTCCATGAATTCATCTCTAGATGAAATGTTGCAGATTTTCTATGACATCCTCATTCACATCATTCTACAACCAAGGGTTTCTAGAGGACCTATGTGCTCCCCCTCGGGTCTTGACTTCAGTGCCAGAGCTCGTCATCAGGCTTGTCGCTTCAACGACGATTCAAACCTTCTCTGTTCCACCGTATCTCTCCACCAACCTCTGTCGTGAAGTTCCATCACCTCGAAGCCACCTCCTCAGGAACGTCATACGAATCCCCCTCTCCTCACGTTATCTGTATGCATGGGATGGGAGATTTGCCAAAAAGTACTTAGAGATCCAACAGATTCATGATCAGATCCAGATACCCAGGATTCACGTGCTACGCATGTGACCACTTGGGAACTATGTAGTAGAAACACTCGCCATCTTCCAAATCACCAGAAACTCCCCTACCGTCTAGAGGGCACGTGCGACGCACGTGCCCCTCAGGCATTCCCCCTTGGTTTCTCTGTAATTATATTCAAACTATGTGCTACATTTTTTATTTAATTAATTATTCTAACATTACAAACATAACCCTGACTTTATCTAAGCCTCTACGTTGCATTATTTTATTTATTAAAAATTGCATGATGTTTCCTCAATTAATTCTCTACCTCTTGGCATGCTTGTGATATTTTTATGATCTGTGGTTAATTAATAGTAATTATTCATGCAAAAATTGACATATTTTACTCATCTTGTGCCTCAAAATTCATAAGTAATTAGTCATAGCTTCAAAAATTGCCAAAAATTCATGGATCGTAGAATTAGTTGTTTCTAACATCGTTCCCAAAAAGAATTGCATTTGCATGCATGATTTGCTCTATAAAAAACATTTTGCATATTTAAATCATTAATTTTTAGTTGGTATTAACACTCATATTTTTGAGGCTTAGGATCTGTCTAAGATAAATCAAGTAGTGATAGATTTTGGATATTTTTAATCCTTGAAAATAAATTGGTTTAATATTTATTATACTTAAATATTGAATTTCCCACCATTTGCATTCATAAATATTTATCTTTCATCCAAAAATTCCAAAAAACATAAAGTGCATTCATTTCATCATAAATGACATCTCGGCCAAATTTCGTAATTTCTGGACATTATTTTATTGAAATTGCAATTTAGTCTCTAAAATTTGCCACATTCGCATTTTGCATTCCAAAATGGCATTAAAAAAATCCAAAAACATTCCACCTCGGAAATCACATACGAACTTTGATAGACAAAATTCTAGGTTATTCCTTTGACTCCTTGAGTTCGACCTTGAGATTTGCCCTAGTGAAATAAGCATAAAACCACGCCGATTAAAAAATGAATAAATTCTTGTGGTTATCTCTTGACTGATTCTGAATTTCTTCCTACAACAAAATGATAAATTTAAACGAAAATTCATGTTGATTAAATTAGGGTTTTTTAAACTAGTCAGGTTCCCATGATCACTAGAACTAGATGATTGAATTTTTAATTGAAGCAATCAAGCTTTAGGGAGAAGGTTTTAGAAGACTTACCTTGGGATTGTAGCAGAAGTGCAAACGAGATGTGCGAGACAATAACATCTTGTATCCGAAAGATGGCCCAAGAGATGCTAGGCGAGTCAAAGGGAGGAGTTCCAGTTTAAAAGGAGGCTTGGTACGGGAGTGGATGTGTGCAAGAGAAGCTCAAAATAAAAAGAGCATGTTGTAAAGTTGTGTCTAAGGATAGAATAGAGGAATCTGTCACAAACTACAAAATAGCAAAGAAGGAAGAAAAGAAGGTTGTAATCAAAGCTAAGTCTAAAGCTTATGAAGTTGTGTACAAAAATATCAACTCTAAGGAGGCTTTGAATCGTGCAAGATATAAACGAATGCAAAGAACAAAAGTAGAGGAGGCTTTGAAGGTTATAAAATCTGATAAAGGTGCGTGACTTGATGACATACTTGTAAAAGTATGTAGAGTTTTAGGTAAATGTTGTTTGACTTGGCTTACGAATTTATTCAATGTTCTTTGGCGAAGCAAGAAAATGCCTGAAGTATCATGTTACCTCTTTATAAGAACAAAGAAGACATTCAAAATTATCAAATTACAGAGGTATCAAGCTGATGAGTCGCATTATGAAAATTTGGGAACATGTGATTGAAGGAAGGTTGAGGAAAATTTCCAAAGTAAAAGAAAACCAATTCGAATTTATGCCATGCCACTCAATTATTGAAGCCATCCACTAGTGAGGAGAACAATTGAGGTTTATATAGCTAAAAGGAAGAACCTCCATATGACTTTTATTGATTTGGAGAATTCGTATGATTTTGTCCTACGAAAGATATTATGGAGAATTTTGGAGAAGATACGTGTACCTGTCCTATACATTAACCTCATAAAGAATATGTATGATAGGGATTTATCTTGTGTAAGGATCTAGACTGGGAAGGCTGACTATTTTGACATCAACATTGGTTTACATCAAGGTTCAACTTTGACTCTATTTCTTTTTACTTTGATTATGTATGAGTTGACAAGTCAAATTTAGGGATAGATACCTTGGTTTTTGTTATTTAAAGATGATATTGTGTTGATTGGTCAGACTTGAGATGGAGAAAATGAGAATCTTGAGGTTTGGAGACATGCATTGGAGCTAAAGGATTTTATATAAGTAGGCCTATGAATGAATATATGGAGTGCACCTTTGATGGAAACAATGATGAAGGAATCGAGGTGAAGATTGGTGACGATAACATTCGTAAGAGAGATTCTTTTTGATACACGGGATCTATTTTGCAACATGATGGGGTAATTGATGGGGATGTTACTAATAGAATAAATGCACGTTGACTTAAGTGGAAAGGAGCCTCTGTTATTCTCTGTGATAAGAAAATTCCTTTAAAAAATCAAAGGAAAGTTTTACAAAGCAATTGAGACCTACTATGCTCTATGGATCTGAATGTTGGCCTATGAATCATAGACATGTGCAGAGAATGCTAGTAGCAGAAATGAAAATGCTAAGGAGGATGTGTGGACACACACGTAAAGGTCGAATTCAGAATGATGCAATCAAAAATAAAGTTGGTGTAGCTTCGATCGAGAATAAGATGATAGAAAACTGCTTAATTTGGTTAGGTTATTTGCAAAGTAGGTTTGTTGATGCAATAGTTAGGAGATGCGAGTTTTGGGATGTTGAGTCGGTTAAGAGAGGGCAAGGACGACCCAAGAAGTGTTAGAATGATACTATATGAAGGGATCTTAGTTTTTTAGATATAAGCTCAAGGTTGACCCAAGATAGGTCTAAATGGAGGCATGGAATCCATGCAGCTAACCCTAGATTTAATTGTTTTGAAATTTCCCAAAAAGCTAACCATAGATTATTATCTCCATTGGAACTATAGTCGTCGGTTTAAATCTAATAAAGGGCATTTTCCACAAAACTCAAGTCTTAATTTATTTGTATAAAAGAAAGGGTGCAATCATTATTATAATCAGTTATAATTAGTATGGTTTAAAAAGTCAAACATTATTCATCATTATGATAATGAATAATCACACTTATTAGGAAGATTTTACGCTATATTGGTATAGTGGTGATCTTCATGTTTAATTATCAATATTTTTCCTTGAACATAGATGATATCTGATTATATTAATCGTAAAACTGAGGTGTTTTTACTTTTCTACTCTTCCCTCTTTTAATTAAATCCTATTTGTTGTTATATAAATAAATACATGTATAAGTGTTGTAGTTCAAATTCATCTATAAATTAGGGTTTTTGATTATTTAAAATAATAAATGTTGTCTAAAGATTTTAAAATAATTTATATACAATATAAAAGATCAATAAAATAATTAAAATTTTATAAAATCACTAAAACTATAAGTTGCATGTTCTGAATAAAATAAATAGCCCAGAATTCCAGTTGTCATTAGGTCCCAAAACTGACTTTTTGCAAATGGATTAGATTTTAGTGAAATCACCTAGATTATTTAGAGAAAAAAAATATTTTATGAATAAATGTGAGCAGATTGAAATTGGAGCTCGTATGAAGAATTTATGATGTTTGGAAGTTGAGAAATTGACAATTTAAAAGTTGGATTTCTTGGCATACAAGCTGGAAATTTTTACAATTTTTATATTTTTATACACATTTTTGGAAATAAATAGAAGAAGAGTTTAGTGAAAAATCTGAACAAATGAATTAATTAAAAATCATTGAATTTTTTATAAATATTGGACAAATAATGAATAATGTATAGAGTGCATGATTCTTTATGATGTTTTCTTCCTTATCTCCCCCTACTTATTTGGTTTTCGATCAATCAATGTTGACTTGGTCTTAGGGTTTAGGTTATAAAAATACATCCTTCAACTCTATTTTTATTTAATTGAGTCATACTTTATTATATACATATTTCTTTCTTTTTATTCTTTAATGTTTACATGTTGTTAATGCCTAAAATTACATTTTTATCCATGGGTATATTTTTTTATAAAAGATGATATTTAATACATATTTATATGTATTTGTCAAGGGTTTCAAGGCAAAATACAGAAAGAATGTTAATGAATCATGGATTCAACACCTTCGTCGGACCTCCTCATTTCGCCCATTCCCATGTTGTCAAGCTACAATGTTGGGTGGAGCATCTTCAGCTCGAGCCCTACTTCCTTTTTTCCAGGCTTAGGACCAAAGAGCGACCAAGAGCAGAGTGTCGGGGCCTCATTTTGGGCTCCATGTTGCGTGAAGCGTATTGAGCTCCAGGTCACATCACTAGAACCTAGATACATCTAGTGGTCACCTACAGAAGCAGAAAGTCCTGAGGAACCTTCTAGTGTTGTCAGAGCAACGAACTAAGGCCAGAGCTATGGGAAATAAAGGATTGAAGCTCACCCAGGCACGGTTCTTGGGGTGTTGTTCCAGGAACCCCCAGAACCATTCGATCAAGATCAGATCCTCTAGATGTGTCCTCACATGGAGACCGCACTCTTTTCGCTTACTGTAGTTAGGTCCATGCTAGGTCAACTCACGTGGCGACCACGTGAGGGGGGCATTTTGTAAGCATACCCTCCAGACTTTTAGTCCATTAAATTTTAATATTAGTGTAATATTCTGGGTTACTTGCGCACGAAACCTTGGACTTCATTTCTATTACAAATATACCCCTATAGGGTTGATTTCTTTATTTATTTCTTCATTTTTATTAAATAGCACTAATGCATAAAAATTATGGCAAAAATCGTGTGAATTCATAATGTCGTTCTGACATTTTCCATATTTTTATTTAGTATTTTAACACATTTTACATTTATTAAAAATCATTTAGGAGCTATATTTCATCTGTTTATTTGAAAAATATAAAAAATATAAAATCATTTTTTTTAAATTCTAAAAAAGAGAGTATATTTATTACGGTACTTTATCACTCTAGATCAAAAATCATAGAAAATGGAAAAAACTTTAAAATTTGAAAAAAAACCCTTTTAACCCTAGAGAATTGTGCAAAAATTCTACAAAATCCACAAAATAATTTTCTAATGCATATTTTTACCTATATTTTATTGTATATACTAAATTTTATTTTGAGAATTTTTGAGATGATTAGATACTTTTAGAACAAAAAAAATGTCTTATTTATTAAATCCCTACTTCGTTATATTTCAAACTTTAAATCACTTTAAAAATTAGCAAAAAATACACAAAAATGGATAAAAATATGAAAAAGCAAAAACATTTTTATTATTTTTAGCTATATTGGTAAATATAACATCCTATCTAAACTATAAATACTATATATTACTTAGGATTTAATGGGGCTGCCCCCAACATGGCTGCCTCGCCCATGTATTATGTCATTTTTTATTTTTTTTTTGAAAAATATTGCCATGTATATTCATCCCTATATCCCTCCTATATGCCATTCGAATTTCGTCAGAAACAGAGACTCCTACGGCCTCCATCGAGATGGTGTCGATTTAAAAAATCCTGTTACCGTTAAAAAATGGTTGTCTGGATGGAGGCCATAGGAGTCTTTGTTTCTGACGAAATTCGAATGGTGTATAGGAGGGATATAAGGAAAAATATACATGGTGATATTTTACCAAAAAAATAAAAAATGTCAAAATAAGGGCGGCGGCAGCCACAATAACCTCTATTACTATATACCTATTATATTATGAGGTTAATGGGGCTGCCTCCGCATCATTTTTGGCATTTTTTTATTTTTTTTCAAAAAATATTGTCATGTATATTCATCCTTATATCCCTCCTATATGCCATTTGAATTTCATCAGAAATAGAGACTCCTACGGCCTCCATCCAGACAATCATTTTTTAACGGTAATAGGATTTTTTAAATCGACACCATCTCGATGGAAGCCGTAGGAGTCTTTGTTTCTGACGAAATTCAAATGACATATAGGATGGATATAGGGACGAATATACATAGCGATATTTTTCGAAAAAAATAAAAATATGCCGAAATAGGGGACGGGGCAGTCATGTTGGCAGTCCCATTAAATCCTTATATTATTAGTATTATTTATTATAGTTACTTAATATATATTTAAAACCTTTAAAAATAACAAGAAATTCTATTGCATATATTTATTAAATTTTTGTATACTTATCATATACGTATCATATAAAGTGTTTATCTTATACCTATTAATACATACATATATATACTTCTTATATCATAAAAAAAGAAATTAAAATTTTGTGAGATTAAGAAGAAATTACAAAAAAAACATAAATCCATAAAAATTAAATATAATAAAAAACCATAAAACAATTTAAAAAATAAAAATATACAAAAAACACATAAGTAGGCTACTTATTGTCCTCCACACCCTTTTGCTTCCTATGCTTGACACTCTAATGCTTATCATTATACATATATTGTAGAATTGTAATAAATTTTGACTCACTTTGCTAGATTACCTTATTCATATTATGTGGGTTGATTGTTGTCTGAACCTTGGGGTTCGTGATTGGTGACCTTAGCAACTGTGTTCTCACCTTGTGTGGAATAGCATACCGGCTCAAACGCATGTTCAACAAATGGTGTCAATGCCGAGAAACAATGGTTGAGTAGAGTAGACTAGACTTCTTAGTTTTTATTTTCATTTTCTACTATCTTACTACTTGCACATTTCTCTATTTATTATATTATCTATTTATTCTGGTCTAACTCATTTCTTGTTTGAATTT
Organism: Ottelia alismoides; assembly: GCA_037367405.1. NCBI lineage: Eukaryota > Viridiplantae > Streptophyta > Magnoliopsida > Alismatales > Hydrocharitaceae > Ottelia > Ottelia alismoides. Next base: position 1,116,490 of record JAZKJV010001602.1, read on the forward strand.
GTTGTGAGGGCATGCCTATCGAGGGAGAGCTTCTTAGGAGACTCACCACACCTGAAAGACGCGGAGGTTGGTGGTTATTCACGCACCATTAGGAGAGAGTGGCAGAAGAAGACAAGAGATTTTCATAGTAACATATCTTAGAGATAGTTTAATTTGTATGAAGAGGCTTATTTGCACAATTTGTAATAATATAGGTACCCAAGTACACTCAAACATTCACACTCTCTGAGGTCCATTGTGCAAGTGATTATTCATTTGAGGGCCTTATCAGTTTTTATCGTATTTTCCTCGCCTTCTACTTTTATTCCTACATATTTTCCTCTTATTTTTCTTTGTTTTCCACGGTGTCTTTTCATGTTTCTTTATTTATTTTCTGTGATTGAGCCCTTAGTTCAAGGATGGCTTGATTCAGTAATTTAGGTCCAGAGCCATAATTATTTGCATGCATCTATAGTTTATCCTCTTGGACTTACATCAAATTTTAATTGATTTCCCGGATTTGATACCATGTGCCGTGAGAGAGTCGATACAATGCTTGTAGGATCCTATTTTTCAAACACCGATGACTCTTCAAGATCGGACTCTCGGTATTTTATCTAAGCAATTCAAAAAATATGTTCTTCACGTTAATAGAAATTCCTACCCGGGGGATTTCATTGATTTGCTTATCGCATGTAATGTAATTTTATATTTCTATCTTGCATCCCCCATTCACAGCGTTGGGAAGCGCTGTGAATCTTCTTCCTGAGCATACTCATTCTGACAAAAGGTTGAGATTTCCGTCCTAGTTTTAACTTGCATTGCTTTTCCTCTATCTCCCTCTATTTTTGCACATTTAGGTTTAAAGAAAATCCCAAAAATGGTTATATGCATTATTCTCAAGAAAAGTGAAAACAAAATATAAAACATGGGGACTACTTAATAAACTTTGACCAAAAATAAAATTTGTAATGAAAATTCATTGTATTTGGTTCACAAAGCCCTTATTTTTTCCATGTACATTCTAGATTGAGTAAGGCGCCCCCCTTAAGGAATAGAGCTGAAAACCTAGCCAGAGTACTGCCTTGCTATTGACTAGATTCACCAAATATTGATGCTTCTATCGTATGTGGGCGAGTAGGGCCTTGCCAATGATGGTGTTCTCTCTTTGTGTAGAACATCTGACTTGGTCTAAAGTATTAAGCTTAGGCCATCCCCTCTTAGGGGTGTTGATGAATTTCCATTTCATCATCTTTATTCAATCATTGTGCCTTAAAACCCTAGACAAATACATGTAAATAGTATTAATTTGAAAAAATAACATTCATTAGTTATTCTATTTATTGTGTATAAAATATTACATTTAATGCTAAAATTATATAATGAAGGAAAGAAAATAAAACGAATAAAATACCAAAAGTATTTTATGACCCTAATTGCTGAGACCAATACTGAGTCAAGAATTGATTTGGTCGATAAGGAATAACGTAGAGGGGATAAGATCCAAAAACACGGTAAAAAACCCTATTTTTTATTCTCCAATAATTCATTTTAGGACCCATTTTATTTTATATTATTTATTTATCAAATCAATAAAGTTTGTACATGAAAGTTGTAGATAAAAATACATAGAAAAATAAAAAATTTATTTCACACCAAAATAATACATTATACATTTTACAATCAGAATAAAAAGCCAAACCCAAACTTCCCAAATACATTTATTTGTATGAACTCAAAATGCGTGAAAATCTCCTTTAATAGTATATAACTTTTTATTAGCTAGTTAATGAATTCAGTTTCATTCATTTTGGACTTAATATGCAAAAATTAGGTTTAGGACTCAATTGTATAATATGCATGAATATTATATTCATTTTATTATTCTCTATAATATTTGTTTTATTTTATGTATTTATAATTTTTTAAAATTATTTAAAGAACATTTACATTTTAAAAATGAAATAAGTTCATTAAAAATAAGGTAAAATAAATTAGTATAACTTCATGTATAGATTAATCATATATATTAATACTTGTATATAATAAAAGTAGAATTTAGTCTTTCATTCTTTTACTCTTTTATATTTTTATACCCTTGTAAATATTATTTATATTTCATCAAAAATATATAAAATAAAACCAATCAAAATGTAAATAAAAAAATAATATACTAAAATACATATATGAATATACTATACATACCCATATAATAATATGTCTATTTATTTAAATAACAAAAAAATATATTTATGGTAAATAGTTATAAATATTTAAACTGTGTATAAAATATGTAATATAGATAAAAATAAAAAATACAATATATAGATATATATACCTATAACTATACTTGTAAATGATAACCTATAAAAAATAAATCGAAAAAATAAATAAAAATCATAATTAAATACTACACAGAATAATAAACATTTTTTATTTATAACATTTATTTGTTTAATTTGTTTATTATTTTATTTCTTCTTATTTCCTATTTTCCACCATGTTTTATCTTGTAGCGGTCTGAGGTGGACCTCTCACAGACCTCTAATGGTTGACCCCAGGTCAACAACTCCTCTCTCTTCCTCGAGTTTCTAGTTTGTCAGGACTCGGGTTTTCACCATTTTTCCGCATGTGCTCATGATGCTCTGGCTAGGCGTGATGCACATTTAATGGAGATCGAACATCCCCGGATCATGCCCTAGCCAAAGATCACATCAAGGAACCTCAATTCAGCTGCAATCTTTTGATCAATAACGACCCTTCACCTTGTCTATAAATAAAACCTCCTCTTCCTATCTCATTTTGATCCTTCTTTGAACCCTAGAACTCCTCGTCTGATGTCTGTGTGTGTATGTGTGTGTGTGTGTGCATGCTCCTGGTGACAGACAGAGTATCCCCTAAGGTCGAGGCGGTGTTAGGAGGAGAGGAGGCGGTCCACGGTGGAGCCGGAGACACCTCTGCTCCTTGGTGCAGACCAGGTATGAGCTGTGCATTTCTTCATTTTTAGGTAGATTTCGTCATAATTTTAGCATCCCTGCCTTTTATTTCCCAATTTGATAAATATCTTGTCTTTAGTTTTAATCTTTCGATCACTAGAGCTCCCTACTCCGACTTTGTTCCATCGTTCTTCTTATAGTAACAGACCCCCTAGTATCCCCATCTCTTTCATCAACACATTCTTCACCTCCTGCACCCACTCTCCCCCTCTAATCTTGTACAGATCAGAGGATAACAGCTACTCAACCATCACACACTAGATCTACTTCCATTTCGCCCATTCCCTATGCTTTGTAGCTTCAATCCAGGTCAAGGAGGATCGTCTTATGCCCTATGTTGTATTGCGCAAAATATTAGGTCAGGAAAAGCCTCTGGAAGGAAGCATATAGGCTCGTCAGAACCTCCAGGTGGATGGAGCAATAAAGACCTCCAGATCTCTAGTACTCGGATCTGGACACCAATGGTAGGTACCAGGAGGTGCGGAGTTCAATGGGGAAGTGTTGTTCTTTGTTCTTCCAGGAGTCCCTTCGTCGTTCGATCATCAGTCGAACCCCAAGTTTATAGTTGTCATCGGATTGAAGAGCCCAAGACTTTTAGATCTTCCCTAAAGATCTAATCTTAGGTGTTGCAGCTCGAAGCATCATCGAACAAGTGGGAACTTGCACGTGGAGAACTGGAGAAACCTGCGTCGCACGATAAGGTGCTATTAGGGGTAATTTATACATCCAACCCCACCTTTTGTTAGTTTTTTATTTAGTCATGTAATTGTATAAGTTAGTTATATTTTTTATGAATAAATTGCAAGTATACCCTTGAGTTTGTAACAAATTACATTTAGGTCCTTGCTAGGTGACCTCACATGGACCCCCACATGATGGGACATTTTATATAAATGCTCTTGCTGATCTTTGGAATTTTAAATTAGTTTATAAAATTTTAGATTCATTTGTAAACTTTTATGTTATTACATATCCGCCCATTCCTTTATTTTGATTGCAAATATGCTTCGGCTAGTTCATACATTTTTGTACTTGTTTTTTATTTATTTAAAAATATCAGACATGCCCTACAAATTATGCAATAATAGGATGAAGTGCCTGCTAGCTTACTTTTCCATACCATAATTTTAGGTTTGCATTTTAGGCATTTTCCATTTTATAATATTAAAAAAGAGCATGTTTTGCCCATGTTTAGATTTAAAAATACTAAGAAATATAAAACCTATTTGAAAAATGCCAAAACTATTATATGTTGTTTGTGATAGTATTTTACAACTCCAAACCAAAAATCCCTAAAAATAGAAAAATAAAATCGCTAAAACTTTAAAAACTTTGAAATCCTATAAAAATTCCTCAAAAACTCTATAATATTTATTTATGTCTCTTGATTTCTTTATATTATATATATATATTAAAATAGATTTCGAGATATTTTGACACTTTTTATTATTTTAATCTTCAAATCAATTAGACCTATTTATTTAATCCATGTTTTGGGATATTTTTACTTTAAAAATATCTAAAAATTACCAAATACCCATAAAATCATAAAAACACTAAAACCCAAAAACATTTTATTTTACAGATTTTTTATTATATATATTTTATAAAATGTAATACCATATGGAGTATAAATATATATCCAACATTTATATTATTACTATAATTATTATAAATGCCTTCTAAATATTTTAATATATATATATATATATTTACATATATGTGTATATTATAATCAGGACTATATCTATCAATATTTTCTGATGTTTGTGTATTTATTGTATTTATTATGATTATAAATCTTATATCTTATATACATTAATATATGTATACACCCTTATATATAGATCTATGCATTATTATATAACTTTTAAATTAAAAAGAGATTAAAAAATCATCAAATAAAAATTTGAAAACAAAAAACCCACATAAAAAGATACTTGTGTACATAATGAATATCAATAATACTTAAGGCTACCATGTTTGCTCTTCGTGGTTTGACCTCTACATGCTTACATATTATACATCTTGTTTGTAAAGTATAATAAATTGTGCTCCACATTTTTTGCCATTCATTGATTAATTTTACATTGTGGATGCTTGTTGATTGACTCAAGATCCCATGTGGGTCGTATCAGCGACACTTTGTCTTCGCACTCCTAGGATAATTTTTAGACCCGCGCAGAAAATCTATGTCATCAAATGTCGCCATTTGCGGGGAGCAATGTAGCATAGCATAATTTGTACATACTTATTTTATTTTATTTTATTTGTACATACTTCTTTCTCTTTCTCTTACTTTTGCACATTTGTAGCTTTTATTTATTTGTATAGATTATTTGATTAATTGTGCTAATATCTCTCTTGTTGTGTTTGATGTGAGGGCCCGCTGCACGGGGGAGACTTCTTGGGAAGCCCAAAAAGTCGTGCATGGTGGAGACTGGACCTCTTGCCATGGCTAGTTGGAGAGGCAACAAACATAACAAGGAAGAAAATTAGCAAAGATTGTAGTCTAAAACTTTATTTTATTTTTGTTGAGAGAATTATTTATTTATTCATCATTATTATTTGTAATAATACAAGAACTTGGACATTACTCTGTGCGGTCCATTGCACGGGTGATTGTTCACATGGGGACCTCGTCGTGGTTTTCTCAAGTTTTTATGGCTTTAGTTTACTTTGTTTCACGATGTTTTGAGTTTTTCGCCTTTCTTTTTATTTATTTTGTGTACATGGAGCCCCTAGATATAGGAATGCTTGCCTCGGTACTTAGGTCCAAACCCTAATAAGAATTATGTTCCTATAGTCTTCTATGTTTGGATCTAGTCAAATTAATAACTGTCAAATATTTGAACTTACCCATGCACCGAGAGAAGCATCATACAATGCTAGCAGGACCCATTGTGGAGGGAACAAAGAAGTCTCCAAGACTTGTCTCTTGGGCTCATTTCTGAATAATTGGCATGAGGTTCTTCACGACTAATAGCAGTTAATGTTTAGGAAGATTTTATGGATTGCACACCGCCATGTAGCTAGGTTTAAAAATTCTATTTTACATACCACATGGAGAGAGTTGGGAAGCTCTGTAAGTCCTCTAACTCTGAATGCATCATTAGATTCTATAGTGATATTTCCATCATTGAATCAACTTGCATGGGTTTTCTGTTATCTCCCTTTGATTTTGTCCATCTAGGACATAAATAAGAATTCACAAAATCGTTAGGTGCATGCATGTATGCAAAATATCCAAAAAAAAGATGAAAACCCAAAAATCTAACATAAGGGGATTGCTAAATAAACTTTGACCTTGATTAAATTCTGTACTTCATTGCTTTGGGTTCATAAAGCCCTTATGTACCTTAGGAGGGGATTAAAACCCCTCCCATGAGTGAGGCGTGACCCACTATGGATTAGAATAAAAAATCCAGTCTATAATTGCCTTGAGTATCGCCTGGATTTCCGAAGTACTGGCACTTTTATCATATGTGGATAAGTAGGACTTGGTCACAATGGTGTTCCCACCTCATGTGGAATACCAATCCTAAATGAAGTACTGAGCTTAGGCCATGCCCTCACAGGGGTGTCTGTCTCATCATCTTGTTTTGAATGGGGCCTTGCACGCTCATAGGTGATTCAGTTGCGAGAGAGGTTCGGAGTAGTGGTTTCGCCTATCGGCTTCCCCCCTTGTATTCTTTGATTGAGTAGGGATCCAAGAAGGTTTAAAAGGAACTCAAAAAGTGCATACTACGGGTTACAAATGAGGAGGACAAGTACGTGATACTTTTACCCTCACTCCTATAGGTTTAGTGCTTGAGGACTTGTTAAAAGATATGCTTGAGATAACAACTCTAAAAATGAAAAGATAAAAATAGCCGAACTCTTACGGCTTCACATGCGTAGAGTTGGTGAACCCAATTTTGTATTGTGTATTCTATGGATCTAGATTAAAGTTCAAAGATTAAAGTCCTACACACTGGCGCAAATTTTATCATATATATTTCCTCTTTGATCCCTTTCTCATTTTAAGCCTTTCTACTATTTTACACTCCCTTTATTCTTTATTTACCATAGTATATTTCCACCTTCATCGATCTTCCTTTTCCTTTACGATGATGATCATGGTCCAATAAGGACTCGCTGACACCTACATCGATTCCATGGACTCGCCATCGTCAATAATTCGAGGTGATTCCTGAGAACCTGGTTCAGAACTTATGAACCGATCTCCAGAGTCCTCATCTTCTTTCCACATCCATTCTATTTCTCAATAAAGTAGGACCACTCTTGTTCCATGTCCACCAGTTGCGAATGGAGGTCAATTTCAATATGCATATTTTACTCCATTTACGATTCTATGGGATTGACCTTAATCCCATATTCATCAAAATCAGTTGGTATCTAGTTCTACAGTTGTCTGATTAAGATACCTCTTGCATTGCAATTATAAGTCAGTCTTGGATCCCAATCCAGAGATTCTTTTGTCAGACTCAAACCCATAAATGACTCCTCAAAGCAGAGGGAAAGGATGACAACCTCCCCAGCCATAGCAAGGCCAAGCACCCGATCAAAACCAAGTGAATGCTCAGTTGTTGGCTTCCATCTGAGAAATCTAGCACCAATTGATTGAGCAGGCCCTAGTACAAACCACAATCCAAGATATGTTGAATGATATGAGGAATAGACCGCGAGGAGGAGGTGAGGATGAAAGACCCTATGATATTCAAGGAGAAGAGGAGGCAAGGAATGGGAACCCCAAATCCACGCTGAAAGAGACGTATAACCTTAGAGATAGCCAAATAATTAAGTGGATTTGCATTCCATCAGTGCACACTCACTTTGAGATAATGCCTCAGTTCATTGCACTCCAACCCTCATTCCGTGGGAATACCAATGAGGAACCATACAATCACTTGTAATGGTTCTCTGGCATTTGTAGAACTACACACTACCCTAACATCCTATTAGGAGTAGTCAAGATGACCGCATTCCCCTTTAGTCTCCAAGAAAAGGCCTTGTACTTGGTCAACTATTTTAGAAAGGTCAGGACGACCTGGGAGGAACTTAAGTCTGCATTCCTTAACAAGTTATGCCCTCTCGGTTGGCTCAACCAGATGCGAGCCAGGATTAGCAACTTATCCCAGCTACCCACGAGTCCATCCATGAAGCTTGGTAGTGATTCAATAATCTGTAGGAGAAATGCCCCCACTATGAGATACCGAGGACCACCTTGGTCAAACATTTCTTCGGGGGCCTGAATGTTGAAAACTAGAGATTAGTTGACACTGCATGTGGGGGATCCCACTTCAACAAGGATGTAGATGTAGTATGGAAGATCTTTAAAGAAATGGCTGAGGGAGAGGCCACCCTCTCTTCATCTCATGCATATCAGAGACAACACTGGGTCCTCCATAAGCTAGTCCACATGGGAGCATCCCATGCGGTAGAGAGAGAGATGAGAGCTCCTACCTCGGAATCATTGGGAACCATCTCTCAAAGCTTGATACTATTGAGAAGCAATCACATGATCTGAAGAAATTAGATGTGATCGAATAAAGAATCTAAAATCTGGATAAATTGGATCAAATCACCAAACAACTGGAGTTTTTATTAAGTACCATCATCACTTGCCAGTCTGTTGGACATGTAAGCCCACAGTGAGCCATTATGCAATAAATGTTATTGCGAATATCATTCCTTGATCTGAAATGAAGAATAATAATTTGCATAATAGGTCCGTCTGTACAATTAGGGTTATGTACCATGGCTATCTTAATGATCATACAGTTGTTGATTCAATAATTGAATCATAGACACTGGTGCTTGGATGAATATCTAAAGGGTTAGATTGAGGACTCATCAAGCACCGTCAAACGATTGTTTAGATGTGATCTCCAGCCTGAGTAGGAGATGGCAATCCTTTCTCACATAGGCTAATATCTGACCGACCTCTTGATGCATGTCCTCTGCATAGGAATAGATATTAAGAGGTGTCAGATTAGTTAGGTCAAAGAGTTGACTTAACGAGATCGAGATAACCAAAGTCCTATGTTGAATGTTGTCACAGCATAGGCACGCATCCTCTGACCGGAGATAGATGTATTGCTATATGTCTGAGTATGTACATTTGGCAGACCGATAGGTTGATGGCTTACCAAGGTCTATATAACGGCACGTTGGTGTGCATATAAGGGAATATGGGTAATACGATCTCTCAAAGGGATCATACAGGTTTACTACTGAACCGGAAGACATGAGCTCACTCATGAGATATTGGGAAGAATCAAATTCCGTGCACGGTCGTCTCACTTTGGAAGCTTGACTGAATTTGTAGGTTTGATATATACTTTTGGAAAGTATATGATCAAGACCTAGGTATGATATATGCTTTTGGAAAGTATATGATCCATACCAAATCCCAATGATCAAATGAGAAACTTAGTGATCAAACCCTGAAAAAGACAGTGTAAAATTGATCTTGATCTTCGGGTTGACCATGGGACTTCCAGTATGCATGATGTACAGGTATTGGGAATACCTGAGGGTGATGTGATCATAAACGATTGTTTATCCATGACGCTTCCATTCCGAGGGAGTGATGAAACAGGTCTGGATTTTAGTGACTCCTTCCAGTAGAGAAGCAATCTGATCTTAGTCCAAGTGTTGGACATTGGTCTGAATGAGATTCAGATTCAATGAGAAGATTAGATTTGTGGTCTTGATTTAATCAAGCATCTGTGGAAGGTCCGTAAGATCTGGATTTGAAATGAGATCTCAACATCCAAGTCACTATACGTGGAATAATACAATCGCCATATCCTTATCTCCAAGTATCTGCGGAGAAAGCACATTATTCTTGAAAGGGTTCAAGAATAGTTCATTTGATGAAATACATATCCAAGCAACAAGAACTTGATGATTAAATGAGATTTAATATCAAGCATAATATGAATGTGATTCATATTGTGAGAATGATTATACAAGATAATTAAATGGGATTTAATTATCAAGGATTAGAGATTTTGGATATTATTATCCATAATATTTGTGTATTGTAAATATGATTTATAATATACATATATTCAAGAGAGAGAAATTTAGTAAATAACATTTGTTAATTATTAAATGTGGATTGGATTCACATTTGTTAATTAACTGGAAATGTCATTTACAAATTAGTTTGGGATGTGAATTTGATTCACATATTTTTCAATGGCATGATTGAAATCTTCACAAATTAATTTGGAATTAATTTTGTGGATAATTATGTGATAATAGTTATCACAAATTATTAAGAGATAATATGATATAATAAAAAGGAGATAATAAGCCACCATTTTAGGAGGCTACATTATCTCCATTTTATTATCTTGATAAATCTCTTAATTAATTGATTTATGTTAAATTAAATTGTGTTGATAATGTTGCAACATATATTTAATTTAATTATAAATAAATGTTGTTGGTTTTAACCAACAAAAATTATAGCCATTGATTTTATATGGACCGAAGCTTGGCCGTTGGATCCATGTGTCGCATGGATTGAGATCCATTGGATCCTAAACTAATATAAAAGGAGGGCTAGGGTAGCCTTCCAAAGAACATTATTAAGAGTTGTACAAGGTTACAGCTCTCTCTCTCTCTCTCTCTCATATTCTCGCCCTCTCTCTTTCTCTCCTCCAAAAGATGGCCGTCCATCTTGTGTTGAGAAAGGAGAGACTCTCGGCTTCTTCTTTGATGACTCGAGGATCTCCTTCTTCTTTGGAGTTTCTTACTCTAAAGGAAGACGACGGATTTCGTTTGACGAAATCAGGAGATACATTGCTTGGATCTTCATCGAGGATTGCGGGAAGGATGTGACTCATCATCGTGCCCGCAAGTGCGTTCTTCGTGGATCGAACTTAAGATAGGAGGATCTCTACTTTGGGATCTTGCGATCACAACCACGCTCCAAGAGGTATTCCTTATACTTGTGGTTTGATGAAATGATCCGAGAAGTGTTCTCTTGATCATGTGGTTTCATCTTTAGTTTTAAAAATTTTAATTTCCGCCGCATCTAGCGACTAGTGCAACTAGTTGCTCCGATTGCATACGATGCGATCGACACGCTTCCGTGATGCGCTTAAGGATTCTCAATATCCTTCAAGTGGTAGCAGAGCCAGGTTGAATAAGGTTTTGGATATGATCCATAGAGCTTAGACGATTTGGTTCTTGAAAGGGTTGCGAAATTTTTATTGCATTTCAATTTTCGCACCTCTGTATAATTGATTTTTTTCGGCACTGTTTAATTTGTTTAAACACGAAATTTTCAATTGGATTTTGTTCCCCATTAATTAAGAAAACTATAGGACTTGAGTTTACTAAATTTTGACTTCAATAGTTCAAGATATGGATTTTTGAATATGACTATATTCACTGTTGCGGGAACTGCGGATTTAAACGTGATTAATGAGATAATTACGATTTTAATCCGGCTTGAAATGTGTGAATTATCACTTGGATTCTTTAATAAATCAAATAGGCAATCTTTGGAAACTGAGTTTGCATTTTTTAGATTTAAATTGATCAAGATAAGTTAATTTTAGTGACTAGGGGTCATTACTGGAAATTGACAATATTTGATCTTGAACCTTGTGATAAGTCATTCAATTATCAAGATGAAAATTAATTGTTAATTTTCTGAAATAATTAGTGATAAATATTTGTGAAATATTGAAAGAAATAATTGTTTCATTGAATGATATTTGCCCAAACCACAATGATAAGATGATTGATCTTGATCATTGGATCATCAACAAACATTGATTTCATGAAAAACCTTAGTTTATCCTACAATAGTTGTAGGACAACTTTTACATGAAAAACCCTCTTGCTTGAATAGGATTGGGGATTTGTTTAGCAAATCTCCTTATAATATAATCAAAATTGTTTTGATGTATATTATATGGTATAATTTTGGTTGAAAAACCGATGAGCATTTCAAAGTACATGATGATCTATCCGGTATTATCCTTTCCCGAGGCGGATATGGTGCCTAGTCGGAGAGCATTGGGGTCACGGGTTGCAACGTATGTGGTCCGTCCCACTCTCGTCGGTACTGGCCATGACAGCGGGTAGGGACTGTATAATGCCGGAGAAAGTCAATGTGTATTTTTCTAATTATTAAAATTCAAATAATACGTACTTTAAGAATATACCTACTATTCAAGTAAAAGACATGTTTGTTGATTGATGATTGGATTGATGATTAATTTAATGTGATTAAATTAATTATATCCAATAAACACTCTATTATGAATAGATGTGTATTTCCCTTGGAAGAATTAATTACGTGAATATGATTCATGATAATTAATTATACAATTTGAATATAAGATGGAGGATCACATAAGTGACATCCATGGTCTCCCGTCACGGCAAAGGATTTCGTCGCCAGTTGTTGTATATAGGAGACGCCTGTCCGAAGTGACAGATCCTATATATGATTTAATTGGATCAGGTTCTTTGCTTCTCGAAAGAGTAAGGCCATATACGTAGTGACCCCAATATCGAGTCCTCATATTATTGGGGCGATATTGGATTCCGTATAGCGAGTATTAAGCATGTTGACGGTTGGTTCAATTAATGGCGGGTCAACATCATCTTAGGGGTGGTGGGTCCGGGTGTTAAAGACCGAATTGGGAAATGCAAGTTGGACTTGCAAGGCAGAATGAGTTCCCGCTTCTTTTTATCGGAGTCGTAATGTCTCATATTATTGGGATGCGACAAAGATAGGAAAGGAGATCCCAGATCTTGCTAGAGATATAATGGTAAGAATATCTCTTACATTGAAAGTGATTAAGGGAATGAACTTTTAGTGTTGACAAGGCAAGACAACTTTGATATAAAAATTCCTAAATCAAAGTAAAATATGTATCTATAATATATATACACTTATGCAAATTTCTTATTTCAGATAATCCTTCATTAAATCCACTCAATGTTATACTCAATAACAACCAGTAAAATATCAAGGATTGGACTCATGATCCAGATATTGTACTTGCAATTGGACACATAATGTATGTGGTTTCAATGTGCAAGTTTCCTCAACAGAATGAGGAATGACAATTATAGAAGACAATAAGACATCACCTTAGGGTCTGTTTGTCTCTGTAGTCTTGATCTCATCGAGTGTACTTTGGAAGTGACATGTCGATGGTGATCGTAATTGTCGAATAATCCTTATAAAAATAAAAGAAGATATTTTTGGCATACATATGTGCTCTAGACATTTAATCATGAATGACATGGTTCTCTGCATTATGCAGAATGGTAGCTCGAAAGAGATGATGTATTCAAAATGTTTGAATACCTACCTGAACCTAAGTCTCTAAGAGTTGAGATGTATGTAGATATGATGAGTGTCATCATTCTACTATTTATGCTCAAAACATTCATGAAGCTTCATAATAATCATTTTGAATGAATTTAATGAAGCATGTATAAATGTTAAAGTGCTCTTGTATTGAAAACTTTTGAATTCAACATAAGAGATTCTTTGTCTTGAACAATGGTTGTTTATAGATAAAGAGAGCACAGTGGAAGCATGGATTGGACCCATGTGAGAAGGAAAGTCAAAAAGTTGACTGTACTTCTGTGTCTTCCATATGGCATCCAAAGAGTTGGATGAATGCCAATACTGCAATAAGTTGATGTATTGATAGTATGACTATCAAGTCTATCTAAAATCCTTAGTGAAGGACTCAGATAGAGCATCGAAATAATCTACATGTAATCATTGACTCTGACTTTCTTATTTCATAAGATAAAGTCTGACAATTGTATCCCAATCTTCTAGTGACATTTGCAAACTGGTTGCATATATATATTAGAATACTAGAAAATTGATCTTAAGGTTTAGTAGTCATCTACATGGATGTTGTTGTAATTGTTGCAGCAATCTCTGTTGGATAGATGGACTTCATATTCTCAGTGGGAGAGCCCTTAGTCGCGGAGAATGTCTCCATGACCTAGATAGTAGAGTACACTCATTGTTTGTTTCTAAATGTTGGAAATAAACATGAATTCTGAGATAGAACTATCATAAAGAGTTATGATGGAAATATTTCAGATAGTAATCTAACATCTAGTGGACTCCACAAAATTAGAAAATTAATGAATGGTTCATTAAGATTTCTAATACTGAAAATCAAACCTTATAAGATCAATATGAGGATGAAGATCATTTGACAATGATTTGGCATCAAGCCTTGGACATTTGTCTATTGATATGATCAATAGACTAGTAAGAGATGAAACTTTAGAATGTCTAAAAGTTTCAAATCTTACATACTTGTGAATATTGCATTCAAAGAAAAACGTCCAATACACCCTTCTCTGGGAAAGGTGTTAGATGTCGAGGTATTCAAAATCTCATACATATTGATGTATGTAGATCATCTATATCATAGTAAAACATTATGGATATGTGATATCTATTGATGATTATGTATGATATGAGATTTCTTCTCTTCACCTGAGAAACCTTTGAAATGTTCAAAGATTTCACAATTTTGGTTTAGGACCAAAGTTGGAAGAAAGATGAAATGAATTTGGTCTAACCTAGGTAGCTTGTACCTGTTATATAAAATTCAAAGAATAACTTATGGAGATATGAATATCATTTCTATCTCACTCTTCCCGATAAACTTGAACTCAATAGAGTTGTAGGGAGATACAATTGGATCATGTGTGACATGATTTGATCAATGATTAATTTTAGCATAATTATCCCTTAGTTTCCAGGTATATATGTGTAGTAGAAACTAAAATATATATCCTTAATAAGGTTCCATGCATGCAAGTTGGAATCTAGCACATGAGAGTGTCGCTTCATTAGGAAAATAAAGGATGGTATTGGATACATACTTTATAACCCTGAGATTCTTAAAAGATCTCATCTCTAAGAATATGATTCTTAGAGGATGACTCTCTTGAGAATCAAGATGAAAATGAAGTGTAGGAACTCATTTAATCTTAAGATGGTAATGAGGCTCCTGAAATCGGGAACTAAAAGATGTATTCCATGTGTCAGTCAAGTCTGACAATGATCGGACTTCATGTGATGAAGCTCCTAAGGATCATGACATGGAATGATGGCTATTAGCAATAAAGTCTAAAGTAGACTTCATGAAGATGTGTTGCATATGAACCCTCGAGGATCCACCTATAAGGGTAAGACCCGTTAAGGTGTAAATGGATCTTCAAGAAGAGAGGGAACATGATGAGAAGGTAGAGACCTTCAAAGCACGGCTCGTAGCCATTAGCTGCACACCGAAAGAGAAGACATTGCTTGCAATGAGACTTGCTCTTCAGTGACCATGCTTTAAAATCATCAGAATTTTGCTAACCTTAGCTACACAACTTCACTATTCCATCTTCAAGATGTAAGTCAAGATTGCATTCCTCTAAGAATACCTCTCTGAGGATATTCACATGAAGTAGCCCCAGGGCTTCATGAAAGCAAGGTGTGCAAGATAAAGAAACTCCATCTATGGACTCAAATAAGCTTCTTGTAGTTGGAACATCAGATTTGATGAAATTATAATTGTTATGATTTCAAATAGAATCTTGATGTACCATGTGAAGCTTAGTGAGAGTGCCATTGTGTTCATCATGCTAAATGTAGATAATATCCTAATCATTTGGAATGATATAAGGATGATAATAAGTGTTTTATAGACTGGCTATTTACCTTGAGATATGATCTCAAGAATGCCTCTTGGATCTTAGTTCTGAAGTTGTTCAAAAGCAAAGAAAAGAGGGTATTGGGACTGTCACATTTGTAGTACACCTTGGACATATTCCATTCCTGGAAATTCCAAGAAAGGCTTCCTTCCCTTGAGATTTGGTACTGACCTATCTAAAGGGATAGCACCTCAAAGAGTTGAGGAAGTGAATGCTAGAACTGCTTGCACATGTGCATCAGTTACGAGAAGCTAAGTGTATGCTAGATGTGTATAAAAGCCAGATATCTGCCATGTAGTGGGAGTAGTAAAGTGTTACTGATCCTACTATGAAGAGAAAACACTTGATTGCAGTAATAACAAATCTTCATAGATGACAAGATTTTTTGAGATATTGATCTCAAAGTCTTATCTTCAAGAGCTTAAGACTTTTAGATGGAGATCTAAAAGGTCTTAACTGTGAATACCTTAGGAGATAGAGATCTCCAGGAATAAGGGTATTCTGATAAGGATTATGGAAATACTGGTTATGATAATTGAGCAATAGTGTCAAGGACACTATAACTGCTTTGACTAGATTGAGTATTGGTTGCATAAGATGCAACATTCGCATTGGATGCGAGCACTGTTACCTAGGGATATGCAAGTGCCGTAAAAGGACTTGGCATAGTCTATTTGGAACAGAGTGACTGATCAGCTTACCTAGCTATTTCTAAATAGCCTATGATTGTCACATGAGTGTGGGTTCAAATGATTAGCCCATTAATGGCTCTTTGGGCTAGTGGGATATTGTTGGACATGTGAGCCCACGGCGAGCCATTATGCAATAAATGTTATTGCGAATATCATTCCCTGATCTGAATGAAGAATAATAATTTGCATAATAGGTCCCTCTGTACAATTAGGGTTATTTACCATGGCTATCTTAATGATCATACATCTGTTGATTCAATAATTGAATCATAGAGACTGGTGCTTGGATGAATATCTAAAGGGTTAGATTGAGGACTCATCAAGCACCGTTAAACGATTGTTAAGATGTGATCTCCAGCCTGAGTAGGAGATGGCAATCCTTTCTCACATAGGCTAATATCTGACCGACCTCTTGATGCAGGTTCTCTGCATAGGAATAGAGATTCGGAGGTGTCAGATTAGTTAGGTCAAAGAGTTGACTTAACGAGATCGAGATAACCAAAGTCCTATGTTGAATGCTGTCACGGCATAGGCACACATCCTCTGACCGGAGATAGATGTATTGCTATATGTCTGAGTATGTACATTTGGCAGACCGATAGGTTGATGGCCTAACCAAGATCTATATACTGGCGCGTTGGTGTGCATATAAGGGCATATGAGTAATACGATCTCTCAAAGGGATCATATAGGTTCACTACTGAACCAGAAGATATGAGATCACTCATGAGATATTGGGAAGAATCAAATTCCGTGCACGGTCGTCTCGCTTTGGAAGCTTGACTGAATTTGTAGGTTTGATATATACTTTTGGAAAGTATATGATCAAGACCTAGGTATGATATATGCTTTTGGAAAGTATATGATCGATACCAAATCCCAATGATCAAATGAGAAACATAGTGATCAAACCCTGAAGAAGACAGTGTAAAATTGATCTTGATCTTCGGGTTGACCATGGGTCTTCCAGTATGCAGGATGTACATGTATTGGGAATACCTGAGGGTGATGTGATCATAAACGATTGTATATACATGACGCTTCCATTCCGAGGGAGTGATGAAACAGGTCTGGATTTTAGTGACTCCTTCCAGTAGAGAAGCAATCTGATCTTAGTCCAAGTGTTGGACATTGGTCTGAATGAGATTCAGATTCAATGAGAAGATTAGATCTGCGGTCTTGATTTAATCAAGCATCTGTGGAAGGTCCGTAAGATCTGGATTTGAAATGAGATCTCAACATCCAAGTCACTATACGTGGAATAATACAATCGCCATGTCCTTATCTCCAAGTATCTGCGGAGAAAGCACATTATTCTTGAAAGGGTTCAAGAATAATTCATTTGATGAAATACATATCCAACCAAGAAGAACTTGATGATTAAATGAGATTTAATTATCAAGCATAATATGAATGTGATTCATATTGTGAGAATGATTACACAAGATAATTAAATGGGATTTAATTATCAATTGTAAATATGATTTATAATATACATATATTCAAGAGAGAGAAATTTAGTAAATAACATTTGTTAATTATTAAATGTGGATTGGATTCACATTTGTTAATTAACTGGAAATGTCATTTACAAATTAGTTTGGGATGTGAATTTGATTCACATATTTTTCAATGGCATGATTGAAATCTTCACAAATTAATTTGGAATTAATTTTGTGGATAATTATGTGATAATAGTTATCACAAATTATTAAGAGATAATATGATATAATAAAAAGGAGATAATAAGCCACCATTTTAGGAGGCTACATTATCTCCATTTTATTATCTTGATAAATCTCTTAATTAATTGATTTATGTTAAATTAAATTGTGTTGATAATGTTGCAACATATATTTAATTTAATTATAAATAAATGTTGTTGGTTTTAACCAACAACAATTATAGCCATTGATTTTACATGGACCAAGCCTGGCCGTTGGATCCATGTGTCGCATGGATTGAGATCCATTGGATCCTAAACTAATATAAAAGGAGGGCTAGGGTAGCCTTCCAAAGAACATTATTAAGAGTTGTACAAGGTTACAACTCTCTCTCTCTCATACTCTCACCCTCTCTCTTTCTCTCCTCCAAAAGATGGTCGTCCATCTTGTGTTGAGAAAGGAGAGACTCTCAGCTTATTCTTCGACGACTCGAGGATCTCCTTCTTCTTTGGAGTTTCTTACTCTAAAGGAAGACAACGGATTTCGTTTGACGAAATCAGGAGATACATTGCTTGGATCTTCATCGAGGATTACGGGAAGGATGCGACTCGTCATCGTGCCCGCAAGTGCGTTCTTCGTGGATCGGACTTAAGACAGGAGGATCTCTACTTTGGGATCTTGCGATCACAACCATGCTCCAAGAGGTATTCCTTATACTTGTGGTTTGATGAAACGATCCGAGAAGTGTTCTCGTGATCATGTGGTTTCATCTTTAGTTCTAAAAATTTTAATTTCCGCCGCATCTAGCGACTAGTGCAACTAGTTGCTCCGATTGCATACGATGCGATCGACACGCTTTCGTGATGTGCTTAAGGATTCTCAATATCCTTCACAGTCTGCGACCCTAGCTTCCGAGACTCCCGCTTAGAAGAAAGATGAGCCAGCACTGTCGCATCAACCTCAACCCAATTTGCAGCAACCGACAGTCCAGCACGTTTACTACGTGTAGATGCCTAGCTAGGCACTATAGTAGCAACAGTTGGTGGTTTACCAACCAGAGCCCCAACCTTCTTATGATATGTTCTTTCCTCCACCACCTCTCATTCAAGAGGTGAATGTAGTACGATTAAACGATACGTAGCAGGCCCGTCCAAGTAGACCTCAGTAGGGCCAATTTTCAAACTCACATCCATTCCCTCAGTATCAAGGAGGGAGATCTACCCATCTTGATAACAGAGATTTCTCAAGGGTCATACGGTTTCACATGGCGAAACAATAGTCGGTGTATTGACCGCTCAAGGAACCTCAGTTAGTCAACAATCAACCCACAATACAATCAAGAAATAAATAGCACAAATTAGAGTCAAATTTTATTATTCTCTACAAATCATAAGGTATAGCAAGCAAGCATGTAAAGTTCGAACCTCAAAGAGCAAAATCGGTATCTTACGGTTATTTTTAACCAAAGAATATTATGTACAATCATATCATTTATTATATTTTTATGGGTTTTTTATTTTATATATTGTTATTTTTTGTTTTGTATTTTTGTATTTTTATTTTGAATTTTATAATTTTATAAATTCTTTTTATTTTTTCAGTTTTTGATATTTCTTTTTCTTTTAAGTATATAATAAAGGATATACAAGGTTATATATGCCATCATAGATAATATAGACATAAATACGTGTAGAGATAAATAAAATACAAAAAATACAGTGTTTTTGATTTTATATATTTTTCTAATGTTTTTATGATTTTTATGGAATTTTTGCTACTTTTATGGATTTTTAAAATCAATGAAAGCTTAAAACATGGATAAAATATTAGGTCAAAATTGAAATGGAAGTTAAAAATAGAAAATTAAGTCCAAAATTTTCTATATTTTAAATCATAGGTAATAATATAGAGAAAATTATAAAATAGAGAAAACTATTTTTTCGTTTTTTGAGAATATTTTATTTTTATAATGGTTTTTACGGTTTTCAAATTGTAATAGTTTTCTTTTTCTATTTTTGGTGCTTTTTGATCTGAAGGTTAAAAACAATTAAGTAAACAAAAAATATTTTTTAGGAATTTTTTGAAAAGTTTTTCCAATTTTTTTGTATTTTATAAGATATAAAAAGGTAAAAAAGGTGCTCATTTCATTTTTAATAAATATCAAACATGTTCAAAATTACAAAATAGAAATATGGAACGAAGTTGCAAGCAATAAGGAGTTTAAACCTTTTTTTGTGATTTTTGGTGCATAATAACTTTTTTAGATGTATAATACAACAAACACACAAAAATATAATTGCTCGTAGGGGCATGTATGTAAATAAAATAAACTCTAGGGGCCTCTATGCAATTTATCCAAAACTATACAACATATATGAAATTTTCTTGGACCGGTACAAGGGGTGAATTTGCGAAATGGCCACCTCATGTGGGACGATACGTGAGGAGACCTGACATGGACCTAAATGTAATATAAAATAAAGATTAAGGTATACATGCAAAATATCCATTTCATTTATGTTTTACATTTTATTTACAAGAGTAATAAGTAAATACAAAAAGGTAAGGCTAGATTTAGCAATTTACCCCTTAAAGTGCTCACCATCGAATGGTTATGCTCTCCCCACTTGCCACATGTTGCTCGCACAACCCGTCATACCCCTTCACCGATCAACATTTCAGATCTGATCGTGATGCTTCATCGATGGCTCAACGGAGCGAGCAATGGAATATTGGGATTCAAACTGGGGGCGCCTCTTCATCGAACGATATCTGCTCATCAGGAAGAATAGGGAAGAATGGGACCTTCTCTGATCTCCAAGTCTTAAATTCTTGCTCCCTCCATGGTCTTCTTCAATGATTATTTCCTATACACGACCGGGAGGGTCGTCCGCTTTGTCTAATGGTCATGAGAATCTCCAGGACCTCACAGAGAGGTCTTGCGATCTCAAGGCTTGTAAGGTGCCTTTTTAAGCCTCTTGCAGGTTGACCCAAGCCCAGAAAGGCTTCTTTGCATACATGACCTGTACAGAGGATCGAGGGGATGAACCCCGATTGGGTTTTGAAGCTGATAAATGTAAAAATGGAGATGGGTAGAGGATCTCCAGCAAACACTTGTAGAAGAGCTCCAATTCACTGATCGGAGCATGATCAGGGGGATTCGATGGATGCTTTAGATGAAGAACACGCCGGGTAGGTGATGAGATGGTTGGAGAGGGCAGATATGGTCAGAGATTTGGTGAAACGGTCGGAGCCCTAACGACTCTGGCAAGGTAAATAATTACGCTACTGCTATATCTACTTGATTAAAGGCTTATTTAAACATGGAAATAGAAATACAAAATAAAAATATACCTAGAAATGAAAACGGGTGCATCTCATACCTGGCAATGAAGGCAGGGAGAAGAGACGGTCGATGAGCCATCGTGGGGTTCACCTCCATCCTCCTGGAGTCGATTTAGATAACATGGGAGATACTCCTCTCATGAGGATTCTCTCTAGACCAAGATATAGGGCTCTAAGACTCCTAACAATGACTAAAATGGAGCAAAAGGTTAAAGTTCATTATTTATAGGCAAATATGTGCACCCTTATTAATGGCCGCTTTGGAAAGAATCTAGGCTATGTACAAGAAATCAAAAGGCCCGTCATGAATTATGGAGGATCAATGATAATTTATTATGAAGGGAATGAGCGTGTTTGATCAATGGATAGAGCGGAAAAATAGGAGGAAAACAGGGATGTGACACTCCTGACAAGTCAGAAATGCCTGGAGGCCGAGTTGATCGGGGGTCAACTCTTACATCAACGCCATTGAACCATGTAATTCGCTAGAAGACAAAACAGACTGCATTAGACAAAAATAATTAATTAAATATAGTAAATGATTTTAATAATTTTTTATTATAAAATAAAAATAATTATTATTTTTTATAGTATTTTAATATGATATTTATTTAATTTTTGGTGTTATTTATTACAAATTATTTTTTAGATGTATATTTATAGGTATATTCATCTATGTTCTAACTATTTCTATTTTTATGTATTTTATTGTATCATTTTATTATCTTATTTTATACATTTTTATATGTATAAATTTATTTTTATTATATTTTTATGATGTTATTTACTCATTTAAATAAAGAGGGGTATATGTTGTATATGTATAGTTAGTGTATATTTATCTATGTATTTTAACTATTTTATTTTAATGTAATTTCTTTGGTTTTATTTGACTTTAAAAATTTTAATAGAATATAAATAATATTAACAATAGTATATAAAAATATACAAGAATACATATCGAAAGAATGAGTTTTACTTTTATTTATTTGCATCTATTAGCATAGGTATTTTACCTATATATTTATATGGACTTATTTTATTTTGTGTGTTTTTTGGTTTTATTTATTTTTAATATTTACATATTCTATAAATAATATTTAAAAAGTTATAAAATTATAAAATTATAAAAAATAAAGAATAAATAAAAAATAATATTTTATTCGGGTATATTGTACAATAGGGTTTCAAAACCTAACTTTCACATATTAATTCCAAAATTTGTGAAACTAGTTTCATTAAATAGCTTAATAAAATTATATACAATTAGGTCTAATTTTATACATTTTGACTTTTTATTCAGAAGATATGGGTCTGTGAAATTGGGATTGAATCTTAACCAGAGTATAAAAAGTACATTAATTATTTTTGTATGAAATCAATTTTGTAATTTTCTATATATTATTATCTACAACTTTTATGTACAAAGTTTCTTTATTCGATGAATAAATCATGGAAAATGAAATAGGTCCCAAAAATGAATAAATAATGAA
Source organism: Ottelia alismoides (assembly GCA_037367405.1). NCBI lineage: Eukaryota > Viridiplantae > Streptophyta > Magnoliopsida > Alismatales > Hydrocharitaceae > Ottelia > Ottelia alismoides. The sequence continues at coordinate 1,139,385 of JAZKJV010001602.1, forward strand.
TAAATAAATGGGGTTTAAAATGGATTTATTGGACATTATCTCCCCTACTTTATTCCTTGTCGACCAACCCAATGCTTGACTTGGTCTCGAGGTTTAGGGTCTTAAGATTCCCGTGGTATTTTATTCTTTTTCTTTTCTTCTTTTTATTCTATAATTTTGGTATTAAAAACAATATTTTACATATTATTTATGCAACAAAAAATGAACGTTAATTTGTACAACTTAATGGTATTTACATGCATTTTTACAACTTAATGGTATTAACTAGGCGTTTTAAGGCCAAAATGATAGAATAAAGGTGATGAAATAGATATTCATCATTGCTCCAGCCTCAACCTTAGTATCACCAATCTCAACATTTTTGCAATAATTGGAGGTAGTCTATGGAGTACCTGCAGTCGGCATACCGCTTGAATTATCCATATCATTCGTATGCACCTACACCTCATCAGTAGTATCATCTACATCCCCACCGGCATCAATATCAGTTTCCACCACCTCAACAACAATACCAGCAGCACCACAACCTTCACACCATAAGCCACAATGTGGTCAGCATGTTGAACCTTCTGAGGCAGTTCCTATGAACTCGGGCCTCGACTCTCAGGCCCAGTTAGTAAAGAGTCTAGTAGAGATGACACAAAAGTTGTATGACCTAACGATCACAAAAACTCCAATCAAGTCCTAGGTCAAAACAAACCCGAATAACTTCAAGTGCAAAGATTGTGTAGAATGTGAAGTCTAGTATGTGCATGTAGAGTCAGATGATTGTAACTTTGTTGTGTCTAATGATGTTACACTCAGGAGTGATAGGATCTTGCCTTTGTATGCCATCATCAGGGGGAAGAATAAAGCTTCATACGTTGAATCGTCATCTTGTGCATCAGTCATGCTAGCTACAGGTTCAGGTGAGGGAGGAGGAGGAGTCATGCCAACTACCAGTCACCACCATCGCCAACAAAAAGAACAAAAAATCATAAAAATGAAAAAAAATCCAAAAAGATTATCACATTCGAAGTGAAGCCACACCATCCATGGAGGATCAAGCACCAGTAGTCGATCTAGCGCTAACCGACGGAGTAGAGATCGTAGTTTTTGGATGTTCACCAACAACAACGTTACCGTCAGCTCTAGATTGTACACCTTTTTGTATCCCGATTGTACTAAATGATGTGGACATGAATTTTGATGTAAATAAGAACAATATTTCAAATTTCAATTTTGTATATATTCCTTTTCTTGATGAAATAGAAAAATCCAAAATTATTTTCAAAATAAAAAAGTGCATTGTTTGATACAAGTGTTGTGGATATTCTCGAAAACTTGATAACTGAGTTACCATTTCTGAAAACCATGGAGTGCATTCCCACCGTGAAGAAGGGCTTGAAGGAAGCGTGTACAAATGATTGCAGTAACATACGCCAACGAGTCGAGAAGCACGTTCTCACCATGGCTATAGTGGTAGCCATTAGCAACCTCCCGGAGCGGATGCTCGAAAAGAAGCATCATTGATCAGATGCATGATTTTTGACCAAGTATTCGAGTGAACTCTGCTTGACAACGACGCTTCAATCAACCTCATGTGTACCTAATTTCTCACATAATTTGGGTTAGGACCGCTAAAGCCAACATGCATGATACATAAAATACAAAAATGTGGTATTTTATATGTATAGGATACCGCCAAAATGCTTGTTGTAGAGATGATCTCTTTTGATTTTGATCCTTTGCAAAAGTTGTATATCTTGTTAAGTTGAACAACTTTTATGTTGACTTCTTTTTTATTTGACTTCATTTGATATTTCTTTTTTATTTTTCTTTCTATTTAACTTTCAATATTTTGGGGAGAGACATGTGGCAGCTCTAGGAACCGCCACGTCACCCCCATTTTCTTTACTATTTTATTTTAATTTTATTTTATTTAGTTATTATTATATTATTTATAATTATTTACTCTAATTTATTTATTTATGTATTTCCATTTATTTTATTGATTTTATTTATGTATTTTATTCACTCATTTTATTTAACTATTATTCTAATTATGATCATTTATATTATTTATATTTTTATGTTTATTGTTATTATTATTCATTTTTCATTTTCATTTATCGTCGTGTGGCAGCCTTAGGATGGCCATGTGGTCCCCCTCTCCTTCACCTGCAACCGATGCCCCATCTCCTCCAGTGGTGTGTGGCGAACCACCTGCTATCTCCCACCCTACACATAACCCTATCTCTCCTGCCTCTATCTCTCTCTCCTCACCTTCCTGTAACTGACTCGCAACCACCCCTCTACGAGTCCCATGTCTCACGACCATCATCCCCACGCCATCTCTTGTCCAATTGTCACCCACGCTCCTCATCTCCTCCGCATGACCCTCTTCCACCTCCATGAGACTCATCCCACTAGCAACCACCCATCACCACACGACTTGCAAGTCCTCCCAATTGTAAATAAATGCATGCCCCCCCCCCATCACGCCATTTGCCATTCAGGAGGGGAGAAGCCACGAGCTCGGTTGACGATATCTTTCTTGGTGACAGCTCGAAGGAGAAGGCCTCAAGCGATGACAGCGACGAAGTCCCCTTCGTCAAGATCCAGCAGACATGCATCTGTTGCTGCGAGCGCCAAGATAGCCAAGCTTTGAATGGTACATCGCCATAGCTCTTGAAGCGATAATAGGATCTCCTTTGAGCTTTGACCTTAGGCGAAAACCCATAGCTACAAGTAAAGCTTCATCTCTTCCTTCCTTCTTCATCCTCTTCCTCTTCTCTCCCTTTTCCCATGTCCTCCGATCCTTTTTCTGTCTTCCACTGTCCTCCAATGTCCCCTTTGTACCACCTCCTATGGTCAAACACAACTCCAACTCCTTCGACTCCACCGTCTGCCTTCCATCATTCTACCCTTGAAATCATCCAACCACTGAGCATTATCCATCGTGCCTAGACATCCAACTATACCACCTCTCCACTTTCATTCACTGCCGACCTCCCCTCCCAGCATCGCGGAGCCACGACCTCTCCATAATGCCCATCAGTAACTTCACCCTTTGTCCGCATGTCCCACCTCCACTTGGTTGTCACACCACTTTATCGTGACGAGGGTCGCATCGCCGCTTTACGACATCGTCGCCCTGATCTAGAGCTCCTCCGCCTCGAAGCTCGACGTGCCACCTCCTCGAACCAGTGCTCATCGCTCTAGTTCTCTGCCCCCTCGAGTCGCCCGCCACACAAGAGATATGTGTGCTTGGGCAGGTTATTTACGGGAGAGCCCACATATAACAGAAGATATCCAAAGAGGCCCTGCTAGTTGTACCCATGTGAGGTGCACGTGCAAAGCGAGGAAATTGCACACCCCCTTTTCTCCACGAATCTTAAGAAGATCATGCATTTCAGTGATGTCATCTCCGCAAGTGCGACATGAGACTCCTTGGAAAAATTGCATAAATACCCTCAGGGTCCTAGAAATTACATCATTCATATTTTTATTAATTTGTTTCTATTTTCTATAATTGTATTTAGAACCTTGTGTTTGTGTCCCTGTTTAAATCTCATTTGTTCATCATTTTATCATTTCAAAAGATAGTATATTGTAGAAAATTTTATTCTCTATCATGTTCATGTTTGAAAATTTTTTTGTGGAATGTGATTGATTATATATGTGTTATTATGCAAAATTGTATAATTTACCTACTATGTGATCTTTAATTCATATTAAATTATTTATTGCTCCTAAAATTACCAAAAACTCATAGTAGGTAGATCTAAGTGTGTTTATAATGTGCCCAAAATTCATTTCATTTGAACACGTATTGAGGTTGTAGAAAATTAAATGGTAATTTGAGTAATTAATATTTAAAGTTCGTAGATCAATTATCTATAAGATTTATAATTGTTCCTAGATACCTCTCGCATAGACTTATATAGGATAATTTTATCTTCAAGAAATAAATTGGTTTTATATTTATTAAAATTAATTTTCGAAAAATCATCTTGCATGCATCATTAATTCATAAAAATTCATTTTGCATTAAGAAATTCCAAAAAAATATAGTTCATTTATTTCATCATTTATCATATTATGGTTAAGTTTTTGGATTTTTGGATGTCATTTAATAAAAAATGCATTTTTAACCCTTACACTTACTGAACTTGTATATCATTTTTATTTGCATAAAAATTAAAAAATGCTTGTCTGAATACACAATTTCTAGATTGGCTTTTAACCAACATAAGGAGACAATTTCCTCCTTATGTTCAACCTTGAACTTGCCCAAGTAAAATAAAAATTTGATCGCTCACTTTAATTGAATAATTATTTAAGTGATCGTTTTGATTAATACGAATTGTCTGCCTACAATGAACATCTTAAATGTTAATGTTATTGAATTAACATAGGGTAAATTTGGATTCTTTAAATGGCATTGTTTTTAGGGATGCACAACTTAGGTTGATTATTAGAAAATTTAGATATTAGGTTTTACACCCTCGAGTGGTCTGACCCTCGGTATTTCTTATATTTATTACTCTAGTTAGTTTTCTGTATTTTTTATTTATTTTGTTTCTTTTACTTTATTTTTAATTTTGTGTATCTCTCTGACCACCGTCTTATTTTTTGTGCGAGGGACCCGATGGAGCGGTTGCTTAGGTGACCGAGCATCTTAAGATCATTAGAGGCCAGCTTTTTTGGGAAATAATCCTAGTGAAACTATACCATAACGAGTCGAGTCGTGAGAGAGCGTAGAGTCTAGGATTTCATTTCTACAATTTATTTTAATTTTTGTAATAATTTATAATTTATAATGATTTCATATTTCCAACGGATTCTGTTTCGAATCTCGCATTTGTACATGTGCATTTGGACACTTTTTTTCATGATGTGTCGAGATGCGTTTCACTCTCCGGTGAGAGTGGGGCTCGGCTTCAAAGGCTCTTAGGTTAGACGTACACTTGCGGCTCTTAATGCTTTTCATAGGTCACATATTCATTGCTTATGCTCATTTAATTTTGTACCACAAATTCAGATTTAATAATACGCATCATACAAAGTTCTACTTAGTCAAATTAAATTCACATCTTCCAGGCTAATAGAACTTTCTACTATGTACAATTTTCTATCTTGCATTCATTTAACGTAGAAATTTTTTCAATTCAGTTGTGTGTCTTGTAATGTAGAGAGATAGAGGCATTGCAAGTATTCTTACTCAAGCATTCATTATAGCTTTCATTGATTGAATCAGCTTTTTTTATTCCCCCTCTCATTTTTTCAAACTTAGGATAAAGGAATCTGGACTGGACAATAAACGTGTTTGCTTGTGTTGGATTAATTACAAGTGATAACTAATTTCTAACATCTTGACCGCTAATTGAATTGGAGCAAAAAATAATTAAAAATAACCATTATTTTTAGTGGAGAAACCTTGTCATTGTACGCAGGTGCTACCCCTAAACAGAGTGGGTGAGGACATACACACTTAAGTTAGAGCCCAAATCCCTAGACTTGCCCCCTAAATCTCCATTTTCGACTTTTGCAAATTTGGGAGCGACAGGGGCTTGCCTACGACCTTACAGAAACATTTTCGTGTATATCTTCTCACTATTATCCTTAGATGAATGATATTGAACCAAATAGCACATGCAAATCATCTATTTGATTGGGATATAGTGGGAGCATACACTGGGTATTAGGCAACTTACAATGTATGCATATATAAATAGATTATTTTATCATTTAACTAAAACTGAAAATATAACGTTCGAACCTTTGCGACCATCACAGTGTTAAGTTGGTGAAACTATGGTTTGCTCTTGCATTTGTTTTATGTTTGTTCGTGTATGTTATTCCTCTCTGTAATTTCACGGTTTCTCTTGAATCAGCTTTCATTCCTTCTTGAAGATGTCGGCTCATCATTTTCCGTACCAACCATATTCATCATCTTTCTCCTTCATGAGCACTCTCTTTGTAATGGTTACTCCACCCCTCTCCAACTACAAAGTCGAACCTCCAACCGACTTTTTATCCTCTTCTTATTCCTTCCAACAGAATTCGCTTTTTGAGATAATTTCTCTGTAGCTACCCTTCTTCTCTCCATCCCACGTTGATTATGAAGTCAAAATTTCGACTGACTTCCTCGCTTATCCGCACTTCCCACCTACCCCACATTCTCACACCCTGGATCCACTTCTATCTTAGGTTGAATTACCTTATTATCGAGCGCTTGCTGGAATCTAGGATCATTTGGAGAGCAAGCTACTGCTGAGTCAGATAACTGGCAGAGTTACCTACCTTAACATACTTCATCTCCTCTTCATATGAACGTTGGGATAGGTCTTCGACTTAAGCATGCACATCCTGACTTGATTTTAGGATACAACTTGGTCATTAGAACACACGGAGTGGATAGGACCAAACCATGTAATGGACCATCCATTCGGAAAGCCTACACATACAGGGGATTGGACTTGTGAGTTACATCTACAAATATCATGTATATCAAATCTATTATATAAGGCTTAGACCAATATCTTCTACACATATAGTCTTTACTCGACCCAGTACTACATGCTAGAGTCAAGGTATATTGAGTATGAGACTTTGTATTCCCAGTAGTGTTCACCAATTGAACAAAATTCACCCATGATTTGTCATGAGGACTTTTTGGAGGATGCCATTTCTAGACATGTCAAGAGACATTAATTATTTGAGAACATGTTGAAAAATAACGCCGACTTGTTGAATTCATATGCTACCAGCCTGGGTATGGAAGTAGAGAATGAAATAGTTGGATGTAATGTTGAAAACAAAGAGAACACTAGGGAACCCACACACTCTGTACAACTAGAGTCAACTCTACCTCCCTCTTCTTCTAACACTTCCCCTCCAATCGTGAGTCTATACATTCTCCCACTCATCTTTCACCTATTAAAAACACCCAAAAATTGGAAATCCCAAAAAGACCAAAAAATTTAAAAACTAGAAAATCTGATAAAATAGAAAATGAAAATGACTTTGAAAAAATTGAATTCCCTTAGGGATGTCATTACTGAGGAATTTATTCTTAATCTTCCATTAATAAAGGCCATAGATTACTTTCCTGACCTTAAAATATTTGTGAAGAGTAAGTTGATGCCCAAGTGGTTGGGCAATAAGAGAATAAGGACAGAAAGACACAGTGTATTGGCCACCTCCTTAGTAATGGGGAGAAAGACTAAGAGCTGCAGAGTGAAGCGGTTGCCCTGAGTTGAATGTGGAATCAAAGACACCCTTTTCATCTATGAGAATTGATGATGACTCGTCGATAAATATCCTCCCGACCTCTCTGTTTGACAAACTCAAACTTGGACCACTTACGAAATCAAGAGAGATCATGCAACTGGCTGACCAATCCATCCAAATGTCAAGAGGAACCATTTCAGACATCATTTCTTTATGAGGTGCTCTACTCAAAGTGGACTTCATAGTCATTGATAATAAGCACCTAGGAGAGTTCACCCAGTCTCCTATTATTTTTGGGAAGTTGTTCTTAACCTTGGCTAAGACGATAATAGATTATGAGACTTGGGAGATCGATTTCCCCACATTGGGTACACACCAATCACATATGACCTTTGAGGACATACCCCAACCGAAAGTAACCAACATAGTCGCTAACAGTAGTTTCCATCGAGAGATATGAGCCCAATCTCTCTACTACACCTGATACCAACTGTGGAGCCGACCATTTGATCAGAGACTCCCCACACATCCATCACTTATGTTGCTTCCATCACCACCATAGTGATAACTTCGATAGAGGACTCGCAACCAAGAGCTATCGTTGAGTCAGACATGACTTTTTCTGATTGTACTGACCATTTCGATGATCCGACGCATGAAACTACCAATGCCAAGCCAACTGAGATTACTCACACCTACTCGAGACATGTGTTGATCCTACACAATCTATATGGTGACTCATCTGATGAGGAACCCATGGTCAGCACCGCACTACATCCTGGACCTTAAACAAAGGAGACAGCCAGGACCGAATTGATCCTTCCCAAAAATACGGTTGGTCCAACCTCTATTTAGTTACTCAGTGAAAGGAAGTCGAGAATTGATTCCTCTAGGTGTTCCCCCAAACCCCTCATAGTGGGTTTCTCTCCTCTCCCTCTCAATACTTCAGGTTCTAGAAAACCAACTACAAAAGTCTCCTCTGACAAACTAGAGAAGGAATTTTTTTAGGATTCCTCATTGGGCCCGGATGAGGTGATTTATATGAGGGAGCTTAGTTTAGATATCCTTAATCCATTTCTGAGAAAGCGGTCATGTGTCGATCCTCATTGGATGATCCCTTCACCTCATTATTATTCACTTGAGGATGATTCTGATAGCGACACACTTGTATATTCCCTACCCCCCTCATTCATGCAAGAAGGTTCATTACAATCCTTCTTGGTCATTGTACATTCTTACTCCATCTTTAATAGTTTTTTCTTTTTTTCCCTCCCTCTCCAGTGAGTCGCATCACTCGCCCCTATTCCATATCATTCTTGTTTTGTGGCTATACTTAGGCTGACCAAAGCCTAAGTATAGGGGTAGTGACTCAAGTTACTCCTTCTCTTTTTCCTTTCTCTTTGTATATTCCCCATCCCCATTAGTTCTCACACTTACTCATGTCATATTCTCAGGATAACCAGAGCATAAGTATAGGGGGTACCGATGCCCAACCTATATATATTCATCCATTTATCCTCTTGACCTCGAATGCCCCATTTTTGCTCTTCTTCTACACTTAGGCTGACCAAAGCATAAGTACAAGGGGCGGATCGGCTTCTATACTTTTATTCTTTTCACTCTCCTATGTTTAGCATGATCAATGTCTTTTCCTCTCTTATTGTGCTCTGAGCACATAGCACACTCTAATTATAGGGGGTATGTATATATTGCATATATAATTTACCCATATTTCATACTTTCGCATTTGTATATATTATGCAATAATGACAATATGGGTAAAATTGGTCAAAAAATGTAATCTATGTAAAATACAAGAATACTTGTATAATATGTATATTGTATACAAGCTGTAAAATTTGTATAATGTGTATAATACTCTGTGTAAAACTTGTATAATCTTGTAAAATCTTTGTAAATAGCACTTTTATAAAATTGTTATAAAATAGGAGGTATAGCATAGACTACAAGAAAGTAAAAAAAACTTTCATAAAAAGGGATTCTTATTTACTCTTGCATATAATCCTTGCATTCATATAAATAAATATCTTCTTACACTTCATTGATATGCAATTTATAACATCTGCATTACATTTACATATTTTGCATATGTAAAGTGGAAAGTTAGTGGGTTCTGAACCAAGTTATTAACTGAAATCGAGGAATGACTTGAATTGTCCTTAATCTACTTAATTTCATAGGAACCTTATAGGAACTAGAGTTGAGACTTTTCAGGTCGAGAGACATAATTCTTTGATTCCATAAGACTATGTTCACATGTCATCATGATTATTCTAAGTAGAACATTTCATACACACACATGATTTTTTTCAAACAATGACCTATTGGACGAGCACCTTACATGTAGCTCTTCATTAATGAGGTGGTGAGGAGTAGAATCCTCTGGAAAGAGACGTGCACGAATGTAAACATAAGCAGTCACTTTGAGTGGCCAGTGTGCCCCAGCCTAGTCTAGTGGCATAAACGTCTAAAGACATGAGTTGTGGGTTGAAATAAAACTTCAAATGAGGGATGGTCTGCTCGTGCAATTTTTCTAAGAACCCAAAACATATGCGGAAAGAAAGATTCTATATCTGTAGGGGAACTATACGATCAATGCAGTGCAACAATCCTTTCCACCTAATATAAGCAGATGTATTAAAAAACAAAAAAGAATAAAGTGATGTATATTGACCACAATGGTCTAGCTTCAGATAAAGTGCGGATCTTTGTGGAGACTTGGCTACACTTGTCGGCTTCACAAGGAGATGTGGCTACATTGGCCACACTCCACTTCTCTTCTTATTCTTCTATCATCTCCCCCATTAATTGTGGACACAACATGTACATGAACTTAGAATGAAATACCCCGCTCCTCAAGGAAAGACTAGCTAGACTAGGGCTGCTCGAAAAGGTTTCATCTCTAAGCTCCTCCAGGGCTACCAATTCTGCCCTCCTCTGATTTCCTATACTTAATTGATCCAAAAGTATATCTGTGACAGCCCAAAGTGACTTATGCCTGAGCTCAACAGGTAAATGGTAGGGCTTGCCATAAATGAGGCGAAAGGGAGATGTACCCAAAGGATCTTGAAGGGCGTCTGATATGCCCATAAGACTGAGTCCAAAAGCTGTGACCAATCCTTTCGGTCAGGGTGGATGACCTTCTGCAATATAGTCTTGATATCCCTATTCAACACTTCAGTAAGACCATTAGTCTGAGGATGGTATGGAGTGGCTACTCGATGGTCAATGATGAACTTGTTAGCAAGGGCCTTTACCTTGTCGTTAATGAAATGAGACCCCCCGTCAGATATCAAAACTCGAGGTACCCCGAACCGTGAAATGATGTTCTTCCTCAAAAATCAGCATACAGTCATAGCATCTGCGGCTGGGGCAGGGATGGCCTCAACCCAACGACTCACATAATCAACGGTTAACATAATGTACTCGAATCCCTGGATCTTAGGGAATGGACCCATGAAATCGATGCCCCATGCGTCAAAAACCTCACAAAAATGAATGGGTTGCATCGGCATCATATCACGTTGTCCACAAGTTCCCATCCTCTGACAGTCAGTACACCTCTTCATGAATTCATCAGAATCATTGAAGAGGGTAGGCCACCATAGGCCGGATTGGAGCACTTTCTGTGGTGTTCTCCTCCCAGAGGGATGTCCTCCTGCCTCCAACTTGTGGCAGTAGGTGAGGACGCTATGGTGCTCCTCCTGAGGAATGCACCGTCGTTAGACACTATCCCCCCTTCATGGTAAAGTATGGGATCCTCCCAATGGTAAGACTTTGTTGGAAATGCGAGCCCACGACGAGCCATTATGCAATAAATGTTATTGCAAATATCATTCCCTGATCTGAAATGAAGAATGAATAATTTGTATAATAGGTCCCTTAGTACAATTAGGGTTATGTACCATGGCCATCTTAATAATCATACAGCTATAGATTCAAATGTTGAATCATAGAGGCTGGTGCTTGGATGAATATCTAAAGAGTTAGATTGAGGACTCATCAAGCACCGTCAAATGATTATTAAGAGATGATCTCCAGTCTGAGTAGGAAATGGCAATCCTATCTCTGAAGGCTGATATCTGACCGACCTCTTGATGCAGGTCCTCTGCATAGGAATAGAGATTCAGAGGTGTCAGAATAGTTAGGTCAAAGAGTTGACTTAACGAGATCGAGATAACCAAAGTCCTATATCGTATGCTGTCATGATATAGGCACGCATCCTCTGACCGGAGACAAATGTGTTGCTATATGTCTAAGTATGTACATTTGGCAGACCAATAGGTTGATGACCTAATCAAGGTCTATACACCGGCGCGCTGGTGTGCATATAAGGGCATATGAGTAATACGATCTCTCAAAGGGATCATACAGGTTCAGTTACTGAACCGGAAGACATGAGCTCACTCATGAGATATTGGGATGAATCAAATTCCATGCGCATGGTCGTCTCGCTTTGGAAGCTTGACTGAATTTGTAGGTTTGATATATACTTTTAGTATATGATCAAGACCTAGGTATGATATACACTTTTGGAAAGTGTATGATCGATACCAACTCCCAATGATCGAATGAGAAACTTACTGATAAAACCATGAAGTAGATAGTATAAAGTAGATCCGATACTTCGGGTTTAGTCTGAGTCTTCCAGTATGCAGGATGTACAGGTATTGGGAATACCTGAGGGTGATTTGATCATAAACGATTGTATAACCATGACGCTTCCATTCCTAGGGAGTGATGAAACGGGTCTGGATTTAAGTGACTCCTCTCAGTAGAGAAGTGATATGATCTTGGTCCAAGTGTTGGACATTGATCTGAATGTGATTCAGATACAATGAGAAGATTAGATTTACGGTCTTGATTTAATCAAGCATCTATGAGAGGCCCGCGATCTGGATTTGAGATATGATCTCAATATCCATGTCACTATACGTGGAACAATACAATCGCCCTGTCCTTATCTCCAAGTATTTGCGGAGAGATTGCATTATTCTTGAAGGGTTCAAGAATAATTCCATAAGATCTAAGCAATGAAGAAATAATGATTAAATGTGATTTAATCATCTTGATGTGTGAAGAAATTATCCAATTTAATTAAATGTGATTTAATTAATGTGGATAAGAATAATGTGGATAGAAATATCCAATTATTCATAATATATTATAAATGTGATTTATAATGTATTAGAGAGAGCTAATTATAATTTATATGTGTTGATTAATTATTATGTGTATTGGATACACATTGTGTAATTAATTAACAATATGAAGTATATGTTGTTTTGGGTTGTGAATATGATTCACAATTTTTTCCATGGCAAGAATGCAATATTCTCAAAGATAATTGTGAATTATTTTTGAAGAATAAAACCCAATAAATTTGTTGCAAATAAATAAGAGAGAAAATCAAGGAGATATGCAATCTCATGGGAATCCATGAGATTGCCTCCTTGGACTCCCATAGTGGGCGGCACACCACTCCTATATGGAATGGGTGGCCGTCCAACATGGAAGGTGCATGGAGATGAAATCTCCATGCACATTCTCTCCTTATTTGTTGGGTTGATTTAGGACTAAATTATATTTGATTTTTTCAAATATATTTTAAACTAAATTTGTTGCTTTTGACAACAACAATCTTGGCCATTGGATTGACATAAATCAATCTCACCCATTGATTTTATGTGTCCCATGGATTGAGATCCATGGATCCCAAAACCCTATAAATAGAGAGGCATACTATGCTATCTAATGACTTGCAATATTAGAGCTCTCTCTCTCCCTCATTTCTTCATACACGCCAGCCCAGTCTCTCCCTCTCTTGTTGGTGGCCGTCCACCATACCCTAGAGGAGAGACCGTCGTCGCCTTCGCCACCGCGCCGCCGCTTCGACGTTCTTCGGTTCTACGTTTGATCTCGTGCGACGAGATCAGGAGCAACCATGCTTGGATCATCTTCTTGGATTGCGAGGACAACACGGTTCATCCCCGCGCTCGCAAGCGGTCTCGCCGACGATCGGACTTGAGACAGGAGGTATCTTTCTTTAGAGACTTTATCAACCACGCTTCAAGAGGTATTGCATTATACTTGTTGTGGTTATAGATGAAACGATCTGAGAATGGTTCTCGGATCATGTGGTTTCATCGAATAAAATTTTTTAAATTCCGTTGCACCGAACTACTAGTACGACTAGTCGTTACTCGTCGTATCCGATACGACGATCACGCTTCCGTGATGCGCTTGAGGATAATTTCCATATCCTTCAAGTGGTATCAGAGCCTTAGGTCGACGGTTTCGAATATGATTCGAAAAACCGAGGACGACTTGGGTTCGTTAAGGTCGCGAAAGTTTTTATCGCATTTGATTTCGCAGATCTGTTTAGTAAATAAATTCGGCACTGTTTAAATTGTTTAAACACGAATTTAATACTTGGATTTTGTTCCCCATTAAATAAGGAAACCATAGGAACTGAGTTTACGTAAATCGGATTTCGTATGCTCTAGATATGGTTGTTTTAATGAACATGTATACACTGTTGCGGGAACTGTAGATCTAAACGTGATTAAAATGTTAATTACTGTTTATACTTGCCTCGAAATGCGTGTAACATCACTTGGATTCTGTCCTAAATCAAATTAGCAAACTATGAAAATTGATTTTTTCTAATTTGGATTTAATATGATTGAGATATGCTAATTTTAGTAAGAAGGGGTCACTGCGGAAATTACAGTCCTAATCTAGAACCAAGTGATTGTCAATTAGTGAAATTAATTGTTAATTTCGTGAAGTAATCATGAAAAATATTTGTGAAATATTTGAAGATGATTATTTACATAATTGACTTGGCCTCAACCAATTAATTGATTAGATTTGATCTAAATCTTAATTGGAAACACATTCATCAAACTTAATGTTTGATTGGTGATTGTCATTTAATCATTTAGTGAAATTAAATTGTTTAATTTCCTAGAATAATTGTGCATAAATATTTTTGAAATATTTGATGATAATTATTCCCTTAAATGACATTGCCTTAACCAATAATTGATTAAGATGTGATCTAAATCATAATTGGAAACCACAATCTTTCAAACTTGATGCTTGAATAGGATTTGGGAATTTGTCTAGCAAATTTCCTTATAATCAAAAATGTTTTGATTATTACTATATGGTACAATTTCGGTTGAAGAACTGATGATCATCTCAAGTACAAATTAATCAATTTGGCATTATCCTTTCCCGAGGCGGATATGGTGCCTAGTCGGAGAGCATTGGGGTTGCGGGTTGCAACGTATGTGGTCCGTCCCACTCTCGTCGGTACTGGCCATCACAGCGGGTAGGGCCGGGATAATGTCCGAGGGATTAAGATGTATTTTTCTAATTATTAAAATTCGAATTAATACGTATTTTGAGATATTACCATATATGTATTCAAGTAAAATAATCAAGTTTGATTGATTGAATTGGATTGATAATTAATTTAATATGATTAAAATGATTATGTCCAATTGAAATACTCTAATATGATTAGAGCTAATAATTCCCTTGGAAGAATTAATTATGTGAATGTGATTCACGATAATTAATTAAAATTTGAATATGAGGTGGAGGATCACATAAGTGACATCCATGGTCTCCCGTCAAGGCGGAGGGTTCCGTCGCCAGGGATTGCATGTGGGAGACGCATGTCCGAAGTGACAGCTCCTGTATGCAAGCGCATCTGGATCGGGCTCTTTGCTTCTCGAAAGAGTAAGGACGTATGCGTAGTGACCCCAATATCGGGTCCTCATATTATTGGGGCGATATTGGATTGCGCATAGCGAGTTGTATTCCTGTTGACGGTTGGTTCAATTAATGACGGGTCAACATCGCCTTAGGGGTGGTGGTCCCGGGTGTTAAAGACCGAATTGGGAGATGCAAGTTGGACTTGCAAGGCGGAATGTGTTCCCACTTCTTTTTATCCAAGTTGTAGGTTCTCATATTATTGGGATGCAACAAAGATAAGGAAGGAGATCCCAGATCTTGCTTGAGATATAATGGTAAGTATATCTCTTACATTGAAAGTGATTAACGAATGAACTTTCAATGTTGACATGGCAAGACAAATTTGATATAAAAATTCCTAAATCAAAGTAAAATATGTATATATAAATACATACATCTATGCAAATTTCTTATTTCAGATAATCCTTCATTAAAACCCACTCAATAATATACTCAATAATAACCAGTAAAATATCATGGATTGGACTCATAATCCAGATATTGTACTTGCAAATGAACACATAATGTTTGTGGTTGCAATATGCAAGTTTCCTCATAATAGTGAGGAATGACAATTAAATAGATGATAGGACTACAACCCTAGGGTTTGTGTGTCTCTATAGTCTTGGTATCATCAAATGTACTTTGGAAGTGACATGTTGATGATGATCATGATTGTCATATAATCCTTATAAAATCAATGAAGATTTTCTGGTATACATATGTGCTCTTGACATTTAATCATGAGTGACATGGTTCTCTGCATCATGTAGAATGGTAGCTCTATAAAGAGATGATGTATTCAAATTGTTTGAGTACCTACCTGAACCTATGTTTTATGAGTTTAGATGGATGTAGATGATGAGTGTCATTATTCTACTGTCTATACTCTAGTCATTCATGAAGCTTCATAGTATTCATATTGTGTGAATTTAATGAATCATAAATAAATGTTGAAATACTCTTATTTTGAATTCTTTTGAATTTATTGTAAGAGATCCTCTGTCTTGAGCAATGGTTGCTTATAGATAAAGGGAGCGCAATGGAATCATGGGTTGGACCCAAGAAAGAAGGAAAGTCAAAGAGTTGACTGGACTTCTGTGACTTCCATATGACATCCAAAGAGTTGGATGAATGTCAATACTGCAATAAATTGATGTGTTGATAGTATGACTATCAAGTCTGTCTAGAATCCTTAGAAAAGGACTCGGATGGAGCATCAGAAATCTACATAAATCATTGATATTGACTTACTTATTGAATATGATAAAGTCAAAATAATTGTATCTTAACCTCCTGATGGCATTTGCAATAGGTTGCATATGTTTTAGAAGACCAGAAAATTTGATCTTAAGGTTTATAGTTATCCACATGGACATTGATGTAATTATTGCAACAATCCCTGTTGGATTAATAGACTTGTTAATTTCAGTGGGAGAGCCCTTAGTCTTAGAGAATGTCTCTGTGACCTAGATATTAGAATACACTCAATGTTTATTTCTAAATGTTGGAAATAAACATGAATTCTGAGGTAGAACTATCATAAAGAATTATGATGGAGATATTTCAGATAGTAATCTAAAATCTGGTGGACTCCACTAAATTACAAAAATTAATGAATGGTTCATTAATATTTCTAAATACTGAAATTAAAACCTTTATAAGATCAATAGGAGGATGAAGATCATTTGACAATGATCTAGCATCGAGCCTTGGACATTTGTCTATCGATTTGATCAATAGATTAGTAAGAGATGAAACTTTAGAATGTCTAAAATTTCAAAACTTACATACTTATGAATATTGTATTCAAAGTAAAATGTCCAATACACCCTTCTTTGGGAATGGTGTAAGATGCTGAGGTATTCAGGATCTCATGCATATTGATATCATAATGAACATTGTGGATATGAGATATCTATTAATGATTATGTATGATATGAGATTTCTTCTCTTCACTTAGAAACCTTTGAAAAGTTCAAAGATTTCACAAGTTTGGTTTAGAACCAAAGTTTGAAGGGAGATAAAATGAATTTGGTCTAATCTAGGTAATCAGTACCTATTAGATGAATTCATAATATACCTTATGGAGAAAGGAATATCATTCCTGTCTCAATCCTCCTAATACACCTTAACTCAATAGAGTTATAGGGAGATACAATTGGATCATGTGTGACATGATTCAATCAATGATGAAATTTTAGCATAAATTCCTCTTAGTATCCAGGTATATATGTAGTAGAGTCTGCATATAATTCCATGCATGTAAGCTGGAATTGAGCACTTGAGAGTGCTGCTTCATTAGGAAAATAAAGGATGGTATTGGATACCTACTTTATGACCTTGAGATTCTTAAAATATCTCATCTCCGAGAATGTGATTCTTAGAGGTTGAGACTCTTGAGAATCAAGGTGAAAATGAAGTATAGGAACTCATTTTTTCTTGAGAAGATAATGAGACTCCTGAAATTGGAAACTAAAAGGACAATTAAAGATGAAACACTAATACCTCTTCAAATGAGTTTGAGGATGGATTCCATGTGTTAGAGAAATCTGACAATGATCGAACTTCATGTGATGAAGCTTCTGAAGATCATAGCATGGATAGATGGATAGCAATAAAAGTCTAATGTAGACTTCATATACAAGTGTTGTATATGGACCCTCGAGGATCCACCTATATGGGTAAGACCTGTAAAGGTGTAAATGGATCTTCAAGAGACAGGGAACCTGATGAGAAGGTAGAGACCATCAAAGCACGGTTTGTAGCCATGAGCTACACACTGGAAGAGAAGACATTGCTTGCAATGAGACTTGCTCTTCGGTGACCATGCTTAAAACCATCCGAATATTGCTAACCTTAGCTACATAACTTGACTATTGCATCTTCATGATGTAAGTCAATATTGCATTCCTCTATGAATACCTCTTTGAGGATATTCACATGAAGTAGCCCCAGGGCTTCATGGTTGAGGAAAGCAAGGTGTGCAAACTAAGGAATCCATCTATGGACTCAAATAAGCTTCTTGAACTTGGACCATAAGATTTGATGAAATTATAAATGTTATGATTTCAGATAGAATCTTGATGAACCATGTGAAGCTTAGTAGGAGTGCCTTTGTGTTCATCATGCTAAGTGTAGATGATATCCTAATCATTTGGAATGATATAAGGATAATAATAAGTGTTTTATGGACTGGCTATTCCATATCTTGAAATATGATTTCAAAGATACCTCTTAGATTTTAGTTCTGAAGTTGTTTAGAAGCCAAGAGAAGATGATAATTGGACTATCACATTTGTAGTACACCTTGGACATATTCTATTCATAGAAATTCCAAGAAAGGCTTCCATCCCTTAAGATATGGTACTGACCTATCTAAAGGGATACCACCTCAAAGAATTGAGGCAGTGAATGCTAGAACTACTTGCCCTTGGGCATCAGTTCTGAAAAGCCGGGTGTGTGCTAGATGTGTACAAAAGCCAGATGGCTGCCATGCAGTGGGAGTAGTAAACTGTTACTAATCCTACTATGGAAATAAAACACTTGGTTGCAGTAACAACAAAATCTTCATAGATGACAAGATTTTTGAGATAGTGATCTCAAAGTCTTATCTTCAAAAGTTTAAGACTTTATAGATAGTGATCTAAAAGGTATTAACTAAAGATACCTTAGGAGATAGAGATCTCCAGAAATAAGGATATTCTTATAAGGATTATGGAAATACTGGTTATGATAATTGTTAAGCTGTAGTGTCAAGGGCACTATAACTAACAAGATTGAGTATTAGTTGCATAAGATGCAACATTCGCATTGGATACGAGCACTGTTACTGGGGATATGCAAGTGCCGTAAAAGGACTTGGCGTAGTCTCGCGGGAACAGAGTGACTGATCAGCTTACCTAGCTATTTTCTAAATAGCCTATGATTGTCACATGAGTGCGGGTTTAAATGATTAGCCCATTAATGGCTCTTTGGGCTAGTGGGAGATTGTTGGAAATGCGAGCCCATGGCGAGCCATTATGCAATAAATGTTATTGCAAATATCATTCCCTGATCTGAAATGAAGAATGAATAATTTGTATAATAGGTCCCTTAGTACAATTAGGGTTATGTACCATGGCCATCTTAATAATCATACAACTGTTGATTCAAATGTTGAATCATAGAGGCTGGTGCTTGGATGAATATCTAAAGAGTTAGATTGAGGACTCATCAAGCACCGTCAAATGATTATTAAGAGATGATCTCCAGTCTGGGTAGGAGATGGCAATCCTATCTCTGAAGGCTGATATCTGACCGACCACTTGATGCAGGTCCTCTGCATAGGAATAGAGATTCGGAGGTGTCAGATTAGTTAGGTCAAAGAGTTGACTTAACGAGATCGAGATAACCAAAGTCCTATATCGTATGCTGTCATGATATAGGCACGCATCCTCTGACCGGAGACAGATGTGTTGCTATATGTCTAAGTATGTACATTTGGTAGACCAATAGGTTGATGACCTAATCAAGGTCTATACACCGGCACGCTGGTGTGCATATAAGGGCATATGAGTAATACGATCTCTCAAAGGGATCATACAGGTTCAGTTACTGAACCGGAAGACATGAGCTCACTCATGAGATATTGGGATGAATCAAATTCCATGCGCATGGTCGTCTCGCTTTGGAAGCTTAACTGAATTTGTAGGTTTGATATATACTTTTAGTATATGATCAAGACCTAGGTATGATATACACTTTTGGAAAGTGTATGATCGATACCAACTCCCAGTGATCGAATGAGAAACTTACTGATAAAACCATGAAGTAGACAGTATAAAGTTGATCCGATACTTCGGGTTTAGTCTGAGTCTTCCAGTATGCAGGATGTACAGGTATTGGGAATACCTGAGGGTGATTTGATCATAAACGGTTGTATAACCATGACGCTTCCATTCCTAGGGAGTGATGAAACGGGTCTGGATTTTAGTGACTCCTCTCAGTAGAGAAGTGATCTGATCTTGGTCCAAGTGTTGGACATTGATCTGAATGTGATCCAGATACAATGAGAAGATTAGATTTACGGTCTTGATTTAATCAAGCATCTATGAGAGGCCCGCGATCTGGATTTGAGATATGATCTCAATATCCATGTCACTATACGTGGAACAATACAATCGCCCTGTCCTTATCTCCAAGTATCTGCGGAGAGATTGCATTATTCTTGAAGGGTTCAAGAATAATTCCATAAGATCTAAGCAATGAAGAAATAATGATTAAATGTGATTTAATCATCTTGATGTGTGAAGAAATTATCCAATTTAATTAAATGTGATTTAATTAATGTGGATAAGAATAATGTGGATAGAAATATCCAATTATTCATAATATATTATAAATGTGATTTATAATGTATTAGAGAGAGCTAATTATAATTTATATGTGTTGATTAATTATTATGTGTATTGGATACACATTGTGTAATTAATTAACAATATGAAGTATATGTTGTTTTGGGTTGTGAATATGATTCACAATTTTTTCCATGGCAAGAATGCAATATTCTCAAAGATAATTGTGAATTATTTTTGAAGAATAAAACGCAATAAATTTGTTGCAAATAAATAAGAGAGAAAATCAAGGAGATATGCAATCTCATGGGAATCCATGAGATTGCCTCCTTGGACTCCCATAGTGGGCGGCACACCACTCCTATATGGAATGGGTGGCCGTCCAACATGGAAGGTGCATGGAGATGAAATCTCCATGCACATTCTCTCCTTATTTGTTGGGTTGATTTAGGACTAAATTATATTTGATTTTTTCAAATATATTTTAACCTAAATTTGTTGCTTTTGACAACAACAATCTTGGCCATTGGATTGACATAAATCAATCTCACCCATTGATTTTATGTGTCCCATGGATTGAGATCCATGGATCCCAAAACCCTATAAATAGAGAGGCATACTATGCTCTCTAATGACTTGCAATATTAGAGCTCTCTCTCTCCCTCATTTCTTCATACATGCCAGCCTTCTCTCCCTCTCTTGTTGGTGGCCGTCCACCATACCCTAGAGGAGAGAACCGTCGTCGCCTTCGCCACCGCGCCGCCGCTTCGACGTTTTTCGGTTCTCCGTCTTCTTGGAGAGTTCCTCTCAGGAAGGAGACATTTGATCTCGTGCGACGAGATCAGGAGCAACTATGCTTGGATCATCTTCTTGGATTGTGAGGACAACGCGGTTCATCCCCGCGCTCGCAAGCGGTCTCGCCGACGATCGGACTTGAGACAGGAGGTCTCTTTCTTTAGAGACTTGATCAACCACGCTTCAAGAGGTATTGCATTATACTTGTTGTGGTTATAGATGAAACGATCTGAGAATGGTTCTCAGATCATGTGGTTTCATCGAATAAAATTTTTTAAATTCCGCTGCACCGAACAACTAGTACGACTAGTCGTTCCTCGTCGTATCCGATACGACGATCACGCTTCCGTGATGCGCTTGAGGATAATTTCCATATCCTTCAGACTTGGCCTTCGCTAGGAAGGTCTCAAGTCTTTGTCTGGGCCAACCTTGTGGAACTTTCTTAGCAACAAGATAGTTCACAATGTGGCGTACCACGGGAGCAAGGTGATAGCAAGGATCGCCTCATCTGGGAAGGTCTCTGTGATAGGATCAGTTTGCTCAGAATCCTCAAGATGCTCTAATTGGGAGAGATGATCCACCACCACATTCTTGACTCCAGGCTTATCCTTAATCTCAATATCAAACTCCTAGAGTAGAAGGATCCATCTAGGAAGTCTCGCTTTGGCATCCTTCTTTGCCATGAGGTACCTGATGGAGGTATGATCAGTAAAGATAGTCACTCTAGATCCATTGATATTTGATCTGAACTTATCCAGGGCAAAAACTACGCATAGCATCTTATTCTCAATGACGGTGTAGTTTTGTTGTGCGACATCCAATGTACGGCTAGCGTAGTGAATGACAAAGGGTGCTCCATCCCTCCTCTATCCCATCACAGCTCCCACGGTAAATCGGAGGCATCCGCCATGATCTCAAATGGGAGAGACCAATCAGGAAGCTGGACAGCAGGAGCCTCAACAACTAGACTCTTGAGAGTCTCAAATGATGCAAGACACTTATCATCGACTATGAACTCGGTGTCTTTGGTCAGCAAATCAGTCAACGGTCGGGCAATCCTACTGAAATCGTGAATGAATCGTTGGTAGAAATCAACGTGCCCAAGAAAAGACCGTAACTGTCGCAGGTTGGATGGTGGATTGAGTTTTCTAATGATATCCACCTTGGCCGGATCAACCTCTATGCCCATGTTGGATATGATATGACCAAGCTCCGTCCCTTGAGTCACCATGAAGTGACTCTTCTCCCATGATAGCACAAGATGGACCTCAATGCATCACAGAAGGACGCGGTCTAGGCACCCAAGACAAGCATCAAACCCATCGCCATAGACCGAAAAGTCATCCATGAAGACCTCTAAGCAATCACTCACCATGTCCGAAAAGATGGACAACATGCACCTCTGGAATGTCGTCGGGGCGTTACATAGACCAAGGGGCATACTTCTGAAAGCATACGTCCCAAAGGGACATGTGAATGTGGTCTTGTCCTGGTCTTTTGGCGCAATGGCCACCTGATTACATCCAGAGTATTCGTCAAGGAAGCAATAATGACTCTTCCCGGCTAGCCTCTCTATAATATGATCAATAAAAGGCAGCGGGAAATGATCCTTCTTAATGGCCTGGTTAAATTGTCTATAGTCTACACAGACCCTCCAAGAAGTGGGTACTCGGGTAGCGATCTCCTCTCTAGACTCACTCACAACTATAGTGATGCTCGTCTTCTTGGGCACCACATGTAACGGACTGACCCACTTGGAGTAGGAGATGGGGTAGATAAAATCGGTGCTCCACCATTACGAGATCTCCTTCATGACAACATCTCAAAGGTTTGGGTTCAGTCGTCGCTGGAACTCACGTGAGGGCTTGGCGTCCTCTTCGATATAGATATGGTGAGAGCACATGGCCGGACTTATCCCCTGGAGATAGGCTACGCTCCATCCTATCGCTTTGCAATTCTTTTTAAGAACATCCATCAAACGAGATTATTGCTCTCCAGTCAAATATGCTGAGATAATGACTGTGTGCATCTCATGCTCGCCCTCAAGGAATCTATACTTCAGCGACTGCGGCAAGGTCTTCCGCTCTGGACAATTGGGAGCTGGCAAATCTGGTCTCTAAAAGGTCTGAGTGAATGTAACCAAATCTGCATGAGAGAACTCTCACAGAATTGGAAAATCTGGTGAAGACTGCTCTGCTGGTGTGTCTATGCTATGAATGGGATCAATCTCCACCCTAGTTGTTGGCTCTGTGGAAGTCAGACATGGAATCATATCATCAAACTCCGCCCAATCAATATCTGAGTCCGAAGGATCTGAATCTGAATAATCAACTGCCTCACTATCCGGAACGTGATCTGCTGCCTCAAATGTATCCTCTGCAAGGAATGCGCTATCCAATCTCTCCTCTACTGGAATCTATGCATCAGCTGGATCCGAAGGTAAGAGGATGGCTCGTGAAACTGGGTCCACTCAAACTGCCTCATCGTTTGTGATCACAAAATCACACTCCTTGTGGATGTCTCGCTCTTCCTCTATCATCTGCTCTGAATCTAGAAGCAGCTCTGAGCAAGCTGAATCTCGCGCTCTGGTCTCATCAATCGTCTCTATTTGTATACTCTCGCCCTTGATGCGAAAGTATACCTTCCCGCTATCATGATCGGACATTACCATGGCTGTGGCCAAGAACGGACATCCTAAAATGATGGGGGTATCAGTCACAGACTCAGGGATCTCCATGTCCAACACAACGAAGTATGCGGGGAATTTTAGGCCCTAAATTGTGACGACCACGTCCTTCATCAACCCCTTTGGCCTCTTGACAGATCGATCAGCAAACTGAAGGATCGTCCTGCTCTGTCAAAGAGGGCCAAACTCGAAATGGTCGAGTAAGGCTGCCGGAAGTAGGTTGATAGAAGAACCGTTATCTAATAGTGTCTGATCGAACCTCTGCTCAAGTATATAGCATCTGACATAGGAGGCTCCTACATCTGGCCTCTTGGCTAGCAGACGGTTCTGGATGGCGAAGCAGGTGGCACGAGTGAGCACATGAATCTCTGAGTGGTGGTTCCTCCTCTTCCTACCAACAGTGGTCCTCTCTTTTAGGTTCCTTTGGAAGAGGGGGATGTGCTCTAAGGTCTCCTATAGAGTCAGCTGTATCTGGAATATGTCTATCATCTGTTAGTTGAACTCTAGCTGCTGTGATTTTCTTGGGTTTTCTTTTTTGTCCCCTTAGCCAAGCAGAGTGCTTGGGGAAAGGGGATGGATGGGCCCTCCTCAGATGGAGGGCTAGGATCGGGTCGCTACTGCTGTGATACAATAGAATCCATACAAGCATCTCCAAGTAACACAGATGGACTCACAAATGAAGAACCCTTTCTGTTATTTCTAGAATAGTCCTGAGATACAGTAATAGAAATGGTGGCCTCAGCACCACGCTTGACATATGGACTTGCGGCATCAGTACCGCACTCTGGCTCAGCATCGAATCTTGTGGCATCAGCACCACCTCCTCCTGAATTTGATAAAGTGACGGCCTTAGTACCGTCAGCTGGATCAACATCTCTGGTGGCGTATGCACCACTATCATCATCATCATCACGAGTGGCATCAACACCGCTCTCCTCCTCATCTGGCATTCCTGAATCTCACTCATATGAGGCACCACCAACTGGCATCCTACCTCTCCTAAGTGTAAAAAAGTCAGCATCAAAATGATATGCAGAAATATCACCAAGTGAATCACTAGGAGTGTTAACCTCTATAAACTCTATCAGACTTCCTCTTCAGGTTGTTCGGGTTCGGCTCAATCTGTGCAGGTATGGCGGCCTTCCCTCTCACAATCTCTCTTATCTTCTGTCGGAACTCATTCATCTTCCGTCTGAAGGTGTCCTGTTGCTCGGACATGAGGCGGGCTAGATCATCCAATGCAGGGTTCTCATAGGCGGGCTCATGAGAACCTGACGGGTGGCCTCTCTGAAACTGAGGCTTCCACTGTTGAGAGTGAGAGGGGTACTGAGTATGGTATTGCTGAGAATGTCGATGCTGCCTCCAAGACTGTCCCTGTTGATAGGGACAAGGACCATGCTGCTGGTAGGACTGTGGATGTGGTTGATTCTGTTGCTGCTACGAGAAGTGGGGCTGCTGGTGTGACTATTGGTCATACTGGCCACCCTGAACTAGAGGTTGTTGCTGGGAATTGGTACCTCTGCTCATCCCAGCACTCCCGTTGACATCCATCAACGGCTCCTTCTCGTAAGTGGGTGGGGGAAGGACTGCCAGTGGCTGATCCGGCTGGTAGGCCACCATCTGAGTGTCCTGAGATGGCGGTGGCTGGTAGTACTGTTGCAGTTGTTGATATGACTCCTCTTGAACATGGTGAACCTGTCTGGCTAGCTGGAGTGATGGGACGAGCTGCCGTTGCTGCTGAGATCTGCCCGTGACCTAAGACGGGGCTGAGAAACCACCTGTGCCTCCTGGAGAGACATGATCTAGGTCTTCAGGTCACTCAGTGTTTGTGTCATCTGATCTATCTGAGACATGACCTAGCACTGCTTCTTCTCTATCAACTCAATCCGATCCAACTTCTCATTGATAATCCCCATATCAGCGGCCGTCGACTCTATCTGTGTTGCGGTTGCTGATGATGTACACGACTAGCATGGACCCATGCTATCCTCTAATAGGACACAGCCTGTGGTTGGGGCTTCCCCTAAGTATACAATCGAGTCTGAGACATCATCGTTTAGTTCTCTGCCATCTCCTCATAGATGGCCCAGACCTGATCCTCATCCTTGGCGAAGTAGGAACCCCCATATGATGCATTGACTAACCCCTGCAGCTCTGGTGTAAGCCCGCAAAAGAAACTTTAGATGAGATTGGGCTTGGATATATCATGGTGGGGACATCGGTCTGTGAGCTCCCTGAATCTGTCCCATGCCTCATGAAATTGCTCGTTGGGGAGCATAGAAAAGTTACTGATTAGGGCCCTGGCTGCATTGGTTCGGCCGAGTGGATAGTACTTGTTCAAGTACTCGTTCCGGAGCTGTTCCCATGTAGTGACAAATCTCCCTCAGTGCTTCAGCCAGTTGGCTACTCTGTCTACGAGGCAGAAGGGGAAGGCCATCATCCGAATGGTATCCTCGTCCATAAGGCGAGGGACAATACTGCAGATCATCTCAAACTCCTAGAGATGGAGATGAAGATCCTCAGTGGCGAGTCCATGGAAGCGGGGAAGAAGATAAATCGTCTGAGGTGGGAACTTGAAGTCTACCGCAATTGCCGGCAACACTATCCATCTGTGGGTGAGAGTTGCACTCGGGTTGTGCAACTCCCTTATCGGTCGTACAGGTGTTGCTGGCTATGCTGGGTGCTCAAGGTCTCCACCCTCAGCCATATATGGCCCTCTGCCTCCACCAGCTTTGTGATCCTCTCTATCGGCTCTCATATGCTCCATCTTTCGGTGCATGTCCATCATGAAAGCCCCCTGGTCTCTGATCTGATGCTGCATGGTCTTCAGAGAGGCTAATAGGGTGGAGTTGATGGCACCCTGATCAAGTACGTACGTTTGAGCTCCGCTGGGTCCATCGGTGCGCTCCTCGCTGCTGGCCATGGTCTCTGCAAAGGCAAAAGACCCTAACTTAGGTGTCGGTAAATCATCTGTCTGTTGTCGTCTCTGCTCAGGTACCTCAGGACTGGTAGAAGGGTGGTCAAGGGGGAACAGGGCAGAATCAAACACGGGTTTGGAGAGCAGGTCTCGGCTCTCACGAACCAACCTAGATGAATGGGCTGGAGTGCTCGAAAGTGGCGCAGCCAGAGGCTACGTAAGGGATCTCCTGCCCATCATCTTGATGTGGCGAGTAATGCGGATGAGATATGGAAACACACAAGATCAGAAAGCAAACCCCCAATTCACCTACTCGACGAAGAGCTGATGATCGTAAAGGCTCGATCGGTTATGTTGTCAATTTTATTAGGTGATAAAACAGTCTTTCAGAGTGATTAAGCAAGCTGGTAGGAACCCAATGCTCCTAACAGACTGTCCTGTATAAAAGGTCGGCAGTCTGCCAAGAGTTCGGGTATGTCTCTAGCCTAGTGTGCGGGTCACTCTCTCGCTCATCCAAACCACACAATGAGGGTGTTACTCTCCCAAGAAAAAAATTTAAGAGATGTGTCTTTTAAGATCAAGTTAGTTTAGTAGTCCCGATTTTATAGTTTTTCTTTTTTAAGTATTTTTCATGCAAATAATGCCTAACGAATTCTTCGATTCTCCTGATTATTTTAAGTACAAAAATAGGGGGAGAAAGCGAAAAAGACGATGCGCGATCAAACACGATGATGCATGCAGAGTAAGAAATGCATACCTGACTCCAGCTCTCTACATGTAGGGTGATCCGTGCAAAAAATAAAGACTGAAATTAAACTACCTATATGATGCAAGAAGAATTCGGCCTTAGATGAAGCAATTTATACACGATAAGCGCGGTAGCTAGCTAATCAGACTAAGTCCTGAGTCTGATCTTGGGAAACACTCGGTTTCCGCTACAACGGGTCCTGCATGCGTTGTATGTGGTTCCTCACGACACGTGGACTTGAGCCTAACTAAACTAACTTTTTCTTTGTGAGTTAATTAATTAAGTTCAATTATCGATCTATAGAAACAGGCAGATAATTAGGGTTGGGCCTTAATTAATTACGTCACATTCATAGAAAATCCCAAATCTAAGGGCCAAAACCTTCGAAAATCAGATAAGCAGTAAAGGCGATAGAAAATCAAAACCGATGAAAAACCCGCGGTGAGGTCCCCCGAGCACACCGGTGCTCGACAAAACAGACCTCGAAGCAATCACCAAGTCTGAGAGTGTTTGACCTGTATTATTACAATAATAGTAGCAGAAATAAAGTCTAAATCTAAGCTAACTATACTACATCTCCCAAACTTCTGCTCCTCCTCTCCTACGCTCTCCTGCAGCTTGATGTAGAAACAAGATGCCTCCAAGTCACGCGGGTGCCTTGGTTTTCCGAAGATAGCTGCCCTCGCTCGTCGGGCCCTCGCAAGAAAGAGAAAACCGGAAGTTGTGTCAGTCCACAGTTATTATAAAAATGTATAAGATATAAAAGGCAAGAAATCACACAAAGGGAACCGGCAACTAAGATGTGCTCCCCGGCAACGACACCATTCTGATGAGTGTGAATTGACCGAGCGACTAAGGCAGAATGGTATCAATGGTCGTTGCGACCTCAACCACCCGGATCGGACTCAACAAGAAGAAAGAAGACCACCAAAAATAGAGATAAATCAAACAATCAAATGTAGCAGTCTTGTTGTTTTTTTAAACTAGTATAGCTACAAGGGTCGAACACAAGGAGCACGGTATGCGTGGGCTACGAAGTAGCCGGGAATCCAGAAAACAAATAATTTTGGTGGATTTTATATTTTTCCCTATTTTTTAGGAATTTCTAAGATTAGGAAAAATGCTAAAAGGACTCAAAAGGACACAAACAAACAATTATTTAAAGTATCGAAAATACCCAGAAAATTCAAATTAAAAAATTTTGGGTTATTAAAAAAAGATGTTTTTATTAATTTTCTTGAATTTTTCTGATTTTAAGTTAATTTTCTAAAAATGAAACAAGGGAAAAAATGCCAAACAGTGTACAGCCCGAATCTTAAGGTAAGTTAAAAATACTTAAAATGCCTATAAAATTCGAGCAACAATTTTATGTGAAACTACAAGTAAAAAGCTAGCTACAGAAGAAGAAAACACATTTTTCGATTTTTTAAGAATTTTTAGTGATTTTTATAAACTTCTTAATGTTTTTCAATTTTTATGGGTTTTATAAATGCAAATGCAACAAAACTTGGACTGAAGCAAAAACAACTCAAAACAAACAAAGAGGAATATTTTTGGAAATTTTCAAGGGTTTTTAATATTTTTAGTGGATTTTAAAGGCAAACACTAACAATTTTCAAGGTTTTTGAATTTTTAAAAATACGAAATGGAAACAAATGCAACCAAAAATTCACGTATATTTCTACACCATGGCAGGAGCCATGTACCAAAATTTCAAGAATTTTGGACGAAATTTTCTATTTATTAATATAAAAGTCAAGCACACAGCACATAGGGACCTATATGCAAAGAAAACATGTTCCAGGACCTAAACAATAACACGCATAAAAAGCACAAGGTCTTGTCTGCAATTTTCACGTGAATTCTAGCACATGTCCAAAACAAGTACGCACAGGGGTATAATTGCAAATACTAAAACTAAATCATCAAAGCATAACATCACATAAGTCCAAGGTAGTACATACAAATATCCCACAAAGACACGTGATGACGCACGCACAACCACACAGGGAGGACTAAAATGTAAATCTAGAAAATTACAAGGGGCTCAAATACAAATAACCCTACTATGTACTTTTTATTTTACAGACTAACTAGTAAAAGGAAATAACTGTAGGGGTAGCAGAGCAAATTACCCAGGCGGCTCGTGCAACTCACGTGGGGTGACAGGTTGTGTGCGCTGACTGGATGACGATGTATGGCCCTGGCGCTGACAGCTGGCGAATCCAATGGCTCTGACTAGGATGCAAACGTGGGCGTACGGCGACCATTAGATGTCAGATCTAACGGTCTGACTGGTGCAGGCTCTGGGCGGATGTGATGCGATCTGGAGAAGAGGCGAGATCCAACGGCTAAGGAGGGTGATGAACGATCTCCGCCTGGGCGAAGTTCACTGGAGCACCGAGGGAGATCGGCAGCTCTGATGAACGATCGGAAGGCGACAACATGGTCGTGTGGCTCCTCCGCGTTGGGTGGACAGGTCCGATGAGGTCGTCGACGGTCGGATCTCCTGGAAGGGGGATGAGACCTAGATGAGCTCCATCGAAGTTAGTGGAAGGAAAAAGGGGATGTCTCTGTGCGCTCTAAGACCTGCGGGGTAAAGCTCTCGCTCGGAAGGGTACTCCGCCCACTATTATTTGGCTAAAACTGAAGAGAAGCGACAGCGAGTGGACTTGGGGGTTTCCGACGAATGGTGGAGGAAACCAGTGACCTAATCTTGGCTTGTACAGCCAAGATTTTGGTGATCAGGTCACATAAGAAGTATGATGGTGAACTGGGGAGTCGATCGGAGCAAATAAGGGTGACTGATGAAGCTCCGACCACCGGGTCGGAGCTGGCGGAGCGGCGGATGGAAGATTCGAAAAAGATGGAACTAGGGTCGAAATGAAGGCTACCTAAGGGTCCTATCTGAATCCTGAGCTCCAGGGAATGATATCAAAGTGGATCTTTGTCTCGACCTCGCTGCGGAAGGCGGGGGAGGCTCATCGCCGTGGATCTCCGGCCACGAGTGGCGAGCATCGGCTACAGCAGCCTTCTCCGACTACCAAAGGGCTCCTCCGATTGTTGTCACCATGGGGAAGGTTTCTAGGGTAGTAGAGAGGTGTACGGCGGGAGCTCCGGGTCTGGGGAATCGAATGAACATTTTATAGGCACTCCCAGGTGGCTAGAGGAATCAAGTGTTAGCGCGCAAACCGAGAAGGCTCTGCCCTTCTCTAGGGATCCACGAGGATCTTGGATCCAAGGGGAAGGTGCGGGCGAAGGAATCAGGGCAAGAGGAGGCGAGATCCAATCCAAAGAATTTGGAGAAATCGGGAGTGTGAGACAGATCCGCGAAGAGAGGGTCCGGGAGGAGGAGTTGACCGGGGTCAACATCCCTGCTCGTCCAATCAGAAAATAGATTGGTCAAAAATGTTTGGAAAATAAATTAAAATAGAAGATGATTTTATTTTTAAAAATTTCAAAATGAAAAATGTTTATTATTTTTCGAACTATTTTTTGGTGATTTTTAATTATTTTTATGAAAAATAAATTATGGTATATACATTGTATTACATTATATACATGTATAAAATACTTATGTATTTTTTTTATTTTTATTTTATTATTTTTATACAAATACCCCAATTTAATATTTTATTTATTTACAATATAAAATTTGAAGTGTAAAATAATTTTTATTTTATTTTTATGAGTTATTTACAAGTGTATAATAAATAGGTTTATGATACATATGTACATGTATTATATACAAGGTGAGAGAGAATCTATTTATTTTTTTTTCTAAATTTTGTTTTATTTTTAGAAATATATAAAAGGGAGTGAAAACATATTTTTGTTTTTATTTTTGTGAAAATAATATATATATATATATAAAGAAGGGAATGTGTACAGGGTAGAGTGGCCCTATCTCTCTCTACTTTTTTTATTTGGCGATCAGGTCTAGTTTGGACCTTCTCTTGGGTTCAGGTCACTAAATATTAATTCTAAATATTTCCCTCTTTTTCTTTTATTATTTTTTATTTTTGCACAAATACATGCTAATTATTAGTTATTAACAAATGCATGCTTATTGGTAACTTATTGTGTTTAAACTATATACATGATGTTTTGCCAAGATATTTAGATAAAATAAAAGAATAAAGAATGATGAATGGGGATTCATCACATATCCAATCAAAGGCATCACCAATGTTCACATGTCTAAAGGTAGGCACAACCCAGCATCCAGATCATGACCACGACCCTCGCAATCCTTGATATTGCATAAGAACCCGGGCTTCTTGGGTAATTGGCAAGAGAGGTCGAAATGATTTTACATATTTCTAATATAGTACCTGAAGCTTAAATTCCCCTCTCATTCTAGTCCATATCATTACAACTAAGTTCTTGAAATAATTGCATATATTTTGAATACTATTTTCAGAAAATTGTGATTTCTCTCTCTATTTAAATACAATTTGATGCCCTTTTATTTCACATATTATAAAAATTCTTTGGATTGATATTTATTATTGGCGAGTTTTTGAACTCTACATGATTTTGAGAATATTTAATTAACACTAAATTTATTTTAGCTAATAAAATCATGTCCAAATACTCATTAGAAAGAGAATTCAAATTAGAAACTTTTAGTGTTGAAGGCATTGAATTCATTATAAAGTATTCAATGAATAATTTATTTAGTGAAATTCATGTTTGATTTTTCATTTATCCATATTATAATATCTTCTGAATATAAAAATAGCTTTGAGTGCATATGTGATTAATCTATCATATATGATTTTCTTAGTTTTCTCTAAGATTAATTAGTTGGCTTAAAAATTCATTAATTGTTTAATAGGGTATCTGTGCATCTACATTTTTAATTCTCTCATGTTATTTCATAAAATTCAATAAAACTTTTAGTAGTTTCATTTCATTATATTTTGCATACCACGTTTTTGTTTTGAGAAATATCGTATTTTTATTGATTAAATTAAAAAAATATCAAAAATATTCATTATCGCATATTTATTTCACATTGCATTGAAAAATTCCATAAAAACACATTTTGCACACTTCATTGCACAAAGTTTTAGGAAAGTTGTCAAAATAGAGTTTAAACCATATTTTCTGAAAAATCAAAATAAAAATGTGCAAACACAAAAAATACAAAAATATCTTTTGTGAAAAATCCTAAGAACTAAATTATCCATGATATTTTTAATCTCACATTTTACCTCCTTGAGTTTGACTTTAGGATTTACCCAAGTAGAATAAACAATCGACCACACGGATTAAATACAAAACATTTTGTGGCTTTTGATTACTCGCTCTTTATCACTTACTACAAACAACATAAATATATATAAGTAAGAAGGGTAAAGTGCATGTCTTTAGAGACCTTCTAGATTTTCCAATAACGGGTATGTGGTCCCTTTGTTAGCCTTATGAACTCGAGGCGAACCATTTCTACAGTAAATGTTATTGTAATCTTTTATATATCAATAAAAGTTACTGATTTATTTCACTTCATGTCTGTGATTAAATGAACGAGTGCACTATAAGGTCCCTTGGAACAACTAGGGCTATATACCATGGCCATCTTGATGATCATACATCTACTGATTCAATTGTTGAATCACAAAGGATGGTTCTTGGATGATATCTAAAGAATTAGACGGAGGACTCATTAAGCATAGTCAAATGATTGTTAATAGGTGATCTCTAGCTAGATAAGGATATAGCAATCCTTGTTTCAAGACTGATATCTAACCGACCTCTTGATGCAGGGTACTCTGCATAGGAATAGAAATTCGGAGGTGTCAGATGAGTTAGGTCAAAGAGTTGACTTTTTGAGATCGAGATAAACAAGACCTATGTAGTATACTATCATGATATAGACATGCATCCTCTGACCAGAGACTGATGTATCGATATATGTCTGAATATATACATTTGACAGACTGATAGGTTGATGGCCTAATCAAGGTCTATACACCAGTGAGATGGTATGCATACGATGGCGTACGAGTAATATGATCTCTCAAAGAGATCATACAAGTTCACTGGTGAATCGAAAGACAAGATCTCACTCTTGAGGTATTGGGACCAATAAAATTTCATGCATGGTCGTCTTGCTTTAGAAGCATGACAAGAATTTATAGGTAAGATATATGTTTTTGAAAGCATATGATCGATGCCAACTCCCAATGACTTAATGAAAAACTTAATGATAAAACCCTGAAGGAGATAGTCTAAATGAGATATAAAACTTCGGGTTTATTCTAGGTCCTCCAAAATGCAGAATGTATAGGTATTAGGAGTACTCGATGGTGATGTAATCATAGATGATTGTATAACCATGAAGCTTCCATTCTGAGGGAGTGATGAAAGATGTTTGGATTTTAGTGACTCCTCTCAGTAGAAAAGTAAACTAATCTTAGTCCAGATGTTGGACATTGATCTGAATGTGATTCAGATGCTAGATTTACGACTTTGATTTAATTAAGCATCTTTAATAGGTCCCCAAGATCTAGATTTGAGATATGATCTTAATATCCAAGTCACAATACATGGAACATACAATCACCATGTCCTTATCTCCAAGTATCCACGGGGAAAGCACATTATTCATGAAAGAATTCAAGAACAATTCCAATGATAAATTGTATATCTTAGTACTGAGAAATGGATAATTAAATATAGTTTAGTTACCATGAATAATGTGAATGTTATTCATATTATTTAGATGCGTGAGAATGATGATCCAAGAAAATTAAATGTGATTTAGTTATCATGAATATGAATAATGTGGATAGTACTATCCATATTTAACATATATAATAAATATGATTGATAATATATTAGAGATAGCTATTTGTAAATAGTATTTTCAAACTAAATGTTGATGTAAATTGGATTCTCATTGGATAATTAATTGAAAATATAATTTATATTTTATTTTAGGTGTATGAATATGATTCACAATTTCCAATGGCATGATTGAAATTTTCAAAAAATAATTTGGAATTATTTTTGTGAAATAATTTGTAATAAAAATTTTGGCAAATAATTAAAGTATTATGTGAGATACATGATATCATGTAATTGGAAAAGATACCAATCCATCCTTATATAGAGTGTGGACATCCACCCTTGAGCCCGAATTCAAGATGGTCGTCCCTCCCAAATATATGAAGGAGATTGCCTCCTTTCCTAATCCTTTAATGTGTATTGATTTAATTGAATTAATTTATATTGATGATTATTCAATACATTTAATTTATTTCATTGTTTTTTGTATTTTTCAACAACAAAGCGTCCATTGAAAGAAATACAAATCAAACTCAACCATTGAAATTGTGTTATACGTGGATTGTGGATTGTGATCCATGGACTCCCAAAGTATTATAAAAGAAGAGACAACCATATCTATTCTTTTACACAACACAATTTACAAGCTCTCTCTCTCTCTCTCTCATCATACATGCCCCCTCACTCTCAAGAGTGGTTGTCCACCCCCAGACCTAGAGAAGATCATCATCACCGCAACACCGTCATGATGACGCTTCAACTGTCCATAAATTTTCATCATCCTTGGTTCTTGTATACAAAGAAGACGTCAAATTTTTTGTGACAAAATAAGGAGGTTCGTCGCTTGGATTTACATCTTGGATTACGAGAAGGACATGTCTCATCAGCGTGCTCTCAAGTGTCTCCTCTATCGGATTAGATTTGAGACAGGTGGTCTCTTCCTTTAGAAGTTTCGGTCACAACCATGCTTCAAGGGGTATTCCAATATCTACTTTGTGTTTTAGATGAAATGATTCTAGATGTTTTCTCGAATGATGTGGTTTCATCACTTTAGTTTTTTTAAAATTTTACTGCCCCGAGCAACTACTATGATTAATCGTTCCCGATCACATATGATGCAATCCTTACACTTCAGTGATGTGCTTAAGATTTTTGCCATAACTTTAAAGTGGTATCATAGCCTTGGTTAAGGTCTTGGATGTGATCCAAAACCCCAGGTGAACAATGTTTAAATTTCAGGTGTGCGGGGACTCGTTGTTTTTGCATTGGTTGCAAGATTCGAATTGATTTTTTACTAAAGTAAAAGCATACTATTTGGTGTGTGTTTTAGTTATTAAAATGTTTTTCAAATGTCTAAATATGTCCCAAAAATAGTAGTCTATTATTGGTACCAAATGTGCATGAATATAATTCAAAGAGTTCCTGCCACGAAATTGTTTTTGCATGTATTCGCAGAACTGTAAGAAAATTAATTTTGCTTATTGTTTTATCATCATGAAACATGAAATGAACATTTTAAAAATACTTTCTTCTTATCATTTTTCTATCTTCCCACTATTTATCAATGTCCCAGTTGAATTAAGTATAGAATCAAACCAGATAACCGCTCGAATTTATTTCGCATGATTTTGACTCTATTCGCCCTAAGATATTCCATATTTAGTGGAAATGGGCCAGACGATGATTAGATCATCAAATCATCTTAATATGTTTACCATGAAATGAAAATCATAGAATTTATAAATTTACCTTTATTATTTATGATTCCAAATAATTATAAAAATAATTGATTAAACACCATTGATCTTTGAATGTGTTTCATGAAAACCCCGGTTTATCCTGCAATAGTTGTAGGACAACGTTTACATGCAGAACATGGTTGCTCAATATGCTTAGAAATTTTAGGATCTCAAAAATGTTTTAAGATGCCCAATATTTCTGAGTGGTTATTATATAGTATAATGTCGGTCATCATGTTAATCGATAAAAGCGCAAGTACAATGGCATTATGTTGTATTTTCTCAATCGGAATGGTGACGGTGTCTAGTCCAGTTATGATGACTTGATTAACTAATTAGCACTTTGCATGTCAAGAAAATACTCTCTCCCAACATAACTCGAGTGTATTTGCAAATCTATTTTTAAGGAAATAATAATATGAGTAAGTCAAGTTGTACTCTAATTATTAAAATACAAGATAATACGTCCTTACGAGGGTGTATACTATATAGTAATATCAAGCAAACCCTAATTGTTTTGTTGGTTGATTTAATTGGAATGATAATTGATTTAATATGATTAAATGATTGAGGTACAACTAAACATTCTATTATAAATAGATTTGTATTTTTCGTGGAAGAAATAATTGTGTGAATATGATTCATAATAATAAATTAATTTTTGAACATGATATGGATGATGATATAAATGGCATACCTGCTCTTAGGTTAAGGCGAAGGGTTTAGTTGCCATGGATTGTATATAGGAGATGCTTGTCCGAAGTGACAGCTCTTGCATACAAGCACACAAGGATCGAGCTCTTTGCATCTTGAAAGAGTAAGGTCGTATGCGTAGTGACCCCAGTATTGGTTCCTTATATTATTGGGTGATATTGAATTATGAAGTATATGGGAAAAATCCTCAAAATCATCACAGAAGCATGACGATCGCATCGTATGCGATCGGGAGCGACAAGTCGCACTAGTTGCTCGATGCAGCGGAAATTAAAATTTTCATGTGACGAAACCAAATGATCCAAGAATGCTTCTCGAATAATTTCATCTAAACCACAAACAAGTAATAGGATTACCTCTTGAAGTGGGTTGTGATCGAGTCTCTAAACCAAGAGACCTCCTGTCTCAAGTCCGATCCAAAAGAGGGGACGCATGCGAGCGCGGGGATGAATCGCGTGCTCCTCGCAATCCATGTTAAGGATCCAAGAGACGGATCTCCTAATCTCGTCACACGAGATAAAACATCTTCTTCATGAGCGAGACGCACCGAAGGAGATGGAGATCCACAAGTAGATGATCCGGCAGCATAACGACGATGCTGCGTCGATGACGACTCTCACAATGGCTCCATGGTGGACGGCCATTATAAGAGAAAGAGAGGATTGGCGTGTAGAGAAAAGAGAGAGAGAGAGAGAGAGCATTTATTTTAATATATCATGTTAATAGCAATGGATGCCTCTTCTTATATAGGGTTTTGGGAGTCCATGGATCCCAATCGATGGATAACACATAATCAATGGTTGAGAATGATTTGTGTTTCTTTCAATGGCTATGATCTTGTTGTAAAAATGCAACAACAATTAATTTAATTTAATTTAATATATCGATAAATCAATATAATTAAATTCAAATTAAATCAATTAATTATCCTTGGAGATAATGAGGAGATAAACCATATCCCCTAAAAAGGGGGGACGGCTACAGCATCTCATGAGATCTCATTATCTCATGAGATACCATTATCTCATGATATCTCCAGGATTTACTACAACAATTGTTGTAAATTATTTCACAAAAATAATTCATGATTATCTTGTGAAATATTGCAATCATGCCATTGGAAAAATGTGAATCACATTCACTTCCCAAAACAAAATGTAATTATATTTTTCAATTAATCGTTCAATGTGAATACAATTCACATTAGCAATTAATCAACAAATATAAATCACAATATGCTCTTTCTAATATATTATAAATCACATTTATAATATATAAGATTAATATGGATAGTGATATCTATATAATTCATATCCATGATGATTAAATCGCATTTAATCATCTTGGATCTCTATTCTCATGTGCCAAAATAATATGAATCACATTCACATTATTCACATCTTTGATAATTAAATCACATTTAATTATCTCAGATAACTCTCCATATAATATGAATTAAATTCATATTATTCATGATAATTAAATCACATTTAATTATCAATTTTATCGATGCTTGGATACATATATCAACAATGAAAATCCATGAACTCTTTCAAGGATAATGCGCTTTCTCCGTGGATACTTGGAGACAAGGACAGGGTGATTGTATTATTCCACGTATAGTGACTTGAATGTTCAGATCACATCTCAAATCCAGATCTCGGGTCTCCCATAGATGCTTGATTAAATCAAGACCACAAATCTAATCTTCTCATTCATCCAAATCACATTCAGATCAATGTCCAACATTTGGACCATGATCAGATTACTTCTCTACTGAGAGGAGTCACTAAAATCCAGACCTGTTTTATCACTCCCTAGGAATGGAAGCGTCATAGTTATACAATCGTTTATGATCACATCACCCTCAGGTATTCCCAACACCTATACATCCTGCATACTGGAAGACTCAGAATAAACATGAAGTATTAGATCAACTTTATACTATCTACTTCAGGGTTTTATCAATAAGTTTCTCATTTGATAATTGGGAGTTGGTATCGATCATATGCTTTCCAAAAGCATATATCATACATAGGTCTTGATCATATATTTCCAAAAGTATATATCAAACCTACATTAGTCAAGCTTCCAAAGCGAGACGACCGTGCACGAAATTTGATTCTTCCCAATATCTCATGAGTGATCTTATGTCTTCTGGTTCAGTAATGAACCTGTATGATCCCTTTGAGAGATTGTATTACTCATATGCCCTTGCATGCACACCAGCGCGTCGGTGTACAGACCTTGGTTAGGTCATCAACCTATTGGTCTGCCAAATGTACATACTCAGACATATAGTAACACATCTGTCTCCGGTCAGAGGATGCTTGCCTATATCATGATAGCATACGGCATAGGACTTTGGTTATCTCGATCTCGTTAAGTTAACTTTTTGACCTAACTAATATGACACTTCCGAATCTCTATTCCTATGCAGAGGACCTGCATAAAGAGGTCGGTCAAATATCATCCTATGTGAAAAGGATTGTCATGTCCTACTCAAGATGGAGATCATCTCTTAATAATCATTTGACGATCCTTGATGAGTCCTCAATCTAACCCTTTAGATATTCATCCAAGCACCAGCCTCTATGATTCAATAGTTGAATCAATAGCTGTTTGATTATTAAGATGGCCATGGTACATAACTCTAATTGTACCAAGGGACCTATTATGCAAATTAGTTATTTTTCATTTCAGATCAAGGAATGATATTTGCAATAACATTTATTGCATAATGGCTCGGCCATGTCTTTTCCTGGATGAGTCTTGACCGTCAAGAGTTTTCCGCGGCACTAGAAAGAAGGCGAAAGAGCTAGCGGTAGACTACACCAAGAAGGGCCATTCCCCCTAGAATCCCGAAGGGGAAGGTCCCCGGGGAGAGATCAGAAGGGGAGCCGAATCAAATCTGGCTAGGAGAAAGGACCGTCAAATCGCTAGACGACTTGACTTCCGAGGAAACTGACGAAAGAATGTGCCAAGCGGAAATGGAGCGGAATGTCTCCGGGAGCTCCCTCTTTCAACCAAGCCCTTTTTTGCTAGCAATTCAAAGCTTTATAATAAATGCAGCAAGATATTCAGAAGTGCTGCCTCGCTTTTAGACTATATATACTGCTCGTACATCTTATCTTAAAGGGGGTAGGGACTTTTGAGAATATATCTATCTAGGGCGCTCGCTCACCGACTAAGATAACTGCTTACCCTCAGTCGGGGTTGTCCATTGTTTACTCACCCACTCCTCTATCCAACTAGAAACCCTTCGCTCCCCGCTCCTGCTCACCACTGATTGATGGTCTCTCACCTATGTGTGCTCCCCGCACCCTCGGGCATATACCACGATTTGTCCTCTTACCCTTGCCCCTGCCCGGGAGAACAATCTAGCTAGTGCTGCTGCTCTGTTCTCTGCTGCTTTCAGCTCTTTTCGAAGCGGCTCGTATATAGAGCTACTCTTGGTGCTAGTGCTCGCATGTCCAACAATCTCCCACTATCCCAAAGAGCCATTAATGGGCTAATCATTTAAACCCACACTCATGTGACAATCATAGGCTATTTAGAAAATAGCTAGGTGAGCTGATCAGACACTCTGTTCCCAAAAGACTATGCTAAGTCCTTTTACGGCACTTGCATATGTCCTAGTAACAATGCTCTCATCCAATGCAAATGTTGCATCTTATGCAACCAATACTCAATCTTGATAAAGCAGTTAAAGTGTCCTTGACACTATTGCTCGGTTATTATTATAACCAGCATTTCATTAATCCTTGTCAGAATACCTTTATTCCTGGAGATCTCTATCTCATAAGGCATCTACAGTTAAGACCCTTATACATCACTATCTACAAGGTCTTAAACTTTTGAAGATAAGACTTTGAGATTACTATCTCTAAGTCTCGTCACCTTTTTAAGATTTTGTTATTACTGCAATCAAGTGTTTTATCTCCATAACAGGATTAGTAATACTTTACTACTCCCACTGCATAGCAAATATCTGACTTTTGTACACATCTAGCATACTCTCGGCTTCTCATAACTGATGCACAAGGGCAACCAGTTTTAGCATTTACATCCTCAGCCCTTTGAGGTGTTATCCCTTTAGATGAGTCAGTACCATATCTTAAGGGAAGGAAGCCTTCCTTGGGATTTTCCAGAAAATGGAACATGTCCAAGGTGTACTACAAATGTGATAATCCCAATGTCCTCTTTTCTTTGCTTCTGAACAACTTCAGAACTAAGATCCAAGAGGCATCTTTTGAGATCATAGCTCAAGGTATGGTAGCCATATCATAAAACACTTATTATCATACTTACATCATTCTAAATGATTAAGATATCATCTACATTTAGCACGATGAACACAATGGCACTCCCACTAAGCTTCACATGGTTCATCAAGATTATATCTGAAATCATAACATTTATAATTTCATCAAATCTTATGGTCCAACTTCAAGAAGCTTATTTGAGCCCATAGATGGATTTCTTTAGATTGCACATCTTGCTTTCCTCAACCATGAAACCCTGGGGCTACTTCATGTGAATATCCTCAGAGAGGTATTCATAGAGGAATGCAATCTTGACTTCCATCTCAAAGGTGTCAAAGCCAAGTTGTGTAGCTACAGTTAGCAATAATCCGATGGGTTTAAGCATGGTTACAGAAGAGCAAGTCTCATCGCAAGCGATGTCTTCTCTTCGCTGTGTAGCTCATGGCTACAAACCGTGCTTTAAAAGTCTCTACCTTCTCATAAGGTTCCCTTTCTCTTGGAGATCCATTTACGCCTTAATGGGTCTTACCCTTATAGGTGGATCTTCGAGGGTCCACATACAACATTTGTATATGAAGTCTACCTTAGAATTTTATTGCTAACATCCATCTTCCTAGGTCATGATCCTCAGCAACTTCATCACATGAAGTTCGATCATTGTCAGACTTAACTGACACATGGAATACATCCTCAAACTCATTTGAAGAGGTAATAGTGTTTCATCTTTGATTGTCCTTTTATTCCCGATTTCAGGAGCCTCATTATCTTCTCAAGATTCAATGAGTTCCTTCACGTCATTTTCATCTTGATTCTCAAGAGAGTCATCCTCTAAGAATCACATTCTCAGGGATGAGATCTTTTAAGAATCTCAAGGTTATAAAGTAGGTATCCAATACCATCCTTTATCTTCCTAATGAAGTATCACTCTCTAGTGCTCATTTCCATCTTACTTACATGGAATCTTATTAAGGATATATAATGTAGTCTCTACTACATATATACCTAGAAACTAAGAGGTAATTATGCTAAAATTCATCATTGATCAAATCATGTCACGCATGATCCAATTGTATCTTCCTACAACTCTATTGAGTTTAGGTTTATCAATAGGAGTGACATAGAAACGATATTCATATCTCCATAAGGTATTCTTTGAATTTTATCTAATAGATACAAGCTACCTAGGTTAGATCAAATTCATTTCATTTTTCTTCAAACTTTGGTTCTAAACCAAAATTGTGAAATCTTTGACCACTTCAAAGGTTTCTTAGGTGAAGAGAAGAAATCTCAAATCATACAAAATCATCAATATATATCACATATCCATAATGTTTATTATGATATAGATGATCCGCATACATCAATATGTATGAGATCTTGAATACCTCGACATCTAACACCATTCTTAAAGAAGGGTGTATTGGACACTTTACTTTGAATACAATATTCATAAGTATGTAAGTTTTGAAATTTTAGACATTCTAAAGTTTCATCTCTTACAAGTCTATTGATCAAATCAACAAATAAATGTCCAAGGTTTGATGTCATATCATTGTTAAATGATCTTCATCCTCATATTGATCTTTTAAAGGTTTAATTTTCAATTTTAGAAATCTTAATGAACCATTCATTAATTTTCTAATTTTGTGGAGTCCACTAGATGTTAGATTACTATATGAAATATATCCATCATAACTCTTTATGATAATTCTATCTCAGAATTCATGTTTATTTCCAACATTTAGAAATAAACAATGAGTGTATTCTAATATCTAGGTCATAGACACATTCTCTAAGACAAAGGGCTCTCCCACTGAAAATATGAAGTCCATCTATCCAACAGAGACTGTTGCAACAATTGCATCAATAACCATATGTATAACTATAAACCTCAAGATCAAATTTTCCAGTCTTCTAAAACATATGCAACCCATTGCAAGTGTTGTTAGAAGATTGAGATACAATTATTAGACTTTAATCTTATCTCATAACAAAGTCAATTCAATGATTAAATGTAGATTATTTTGATGCACTATCTGAGTCCTTCTCTAAGGATCCTTATGTCCAGATAGTCATACTATCAATACATCGACTTATTGCAGTATTGGCATTCATCCAACTATTTGGATGCCATATGAAAGTCACAGAAGGGTCAACATTTTGACTTTCCTTCTTACTTGGGTCTGACCCATGATTCTACTATGCTCTCTTCATCTATAAACAACTGTTGCTTAAGACTAAGTATCTCTTATGTTAAATTCAAAAGAATTCAATGTAAGAGCAATTCAACATTTATACATGTTTCATTAAATTCATACAATATGAATATTATGAAGCTTCACGAATGAATAGAGTATAGACAGAAGAATGATGACACTCATCATGTCTACATCCATCTAGACTCTTAAAGCATTGGTTCAGGTAGGTATTCAAACATTTTGAATACATCATCTCTTATAGAGATACCATTATGCATGATGCAGTGAACCATGTCATTCATGATAAATGTCAAGAGCACATATATCTGACAAAACATCTTCTTAGGGTTTTATAAGGATTAATTTGACAATTGCGATCATCATCAACATGTCACTTCCAAAGTACATTCGATGAGATCAAGACTATAGAGACATACAAACCCTAGGGTTGTAGATCTATTGTCTATTTAATTGTCATTCCTCATTATTATGAGGAAACTTGCACATTGCAACCACATACATTATGTGTCCAACTGCAAGTACAATATCTAGATCATGAG
Organism: Ottelia alismoides; assembly: GCA_037367405.1. Lineage (NCBI taxonomy): Eukaryota > Viridiplantae > Streptophyta > Magnoliopsida > Alismatales > Hydrocharitaceae > Ottelia > Ottelia alismoides. The sequence goes on from JAZKJV010001602.1 coordinate 1,183,144, forward strand.
TCAAATCCATGATATTTTACAGGTTATTATTGAGTATAACATTAAGTGGGTTTTATGAAGGATTATCTGAAATAAGAAATTTGCATAAGTGTATATTATATATATATACATATTTTTACTTTAATTTAGGAATTTTTATATCAAAGTTGTCTTGCCTTGTCAACACTGAAAATTCATTCCCTTAATCACTTTCAATGTAAGAGATATACTTACCATTATATCTTAAGCAAGATCTGGGATCTCCTTCCTTATCTTTGTCACATCCCAATAATATGAGAACTTGTGACTCCGATAAAAAGAAGCGAGAACACATTCTACCTTGCAAGTCCAACTTGCATCTCCCAATTCGGTCTTTAATACCCGAGCCCACCATCCCTAAGGTGATGTTGACCCATCATTAATTGAACCAACCGTCAACAGGCTTAATACTCGCTATACGCAATCCAATATCTCCCCAATAATATGAGGACTCGATATTGGGGTTACTATGTATACGGCCTTACTCTTTCGAGAAGCAAAGAACCTGATCCATATAAATCGCATACAGAAGTTGTCACTTAGGACATGCGTCTCCCATATAAAATATCTAGCGACGGAATCCTTTGCCTTGATGGGAGACCATGGATGTCACTTATGTGATCCTCCACCTCATATTCAAATTATAATTAATTAATTATCGTGAATCATATTCACATAATTAATTCTTCCAAGGGAAATACACATCTATTCATAATAGAGTGTTTTTAATTGGATATAATCAATTTAATAACATTAAATTTATTATCAATCCAATTTTCAATCAATAAACTTGATTATTTCTTGAATAGAAGGTATAATCTCAAAGTACGTATTATTTGAATTTTAATAATTAGAAAAAATACACCTTGATTTCTCTAGCATTATCGAGTCCCTACTCGCTGTCATGGCCAGTACCGACGGGAGTGGGACAGACCACAACCAGTGCAACCTGCTACCCCAATGCTCCCCGACTAGACACCATATCCACCTGAGGAAAGGATAATGTCAAATAGATCACTGTGTACTTTGAGATGCTCATCGGTTTTCAACCGAAATTATACCATATAATATTCATCAAAACCATTTTGATAATATTATAAGGAGATTTGCTAAACAAATCCCCAATCCTATTCAAGCAAGAGGGTTTTGCATATAAAAGTTGTCCAACAACTATTGTAGGATAAACTAGAGGTTTGCAATGTTTGTTGATGATTTCATATCAACCAATTATGATCAAGATCAACTATCTTATCATTTTGGTTAGTTAAATGTCATTCAATGAAATAATTATCATCTTTAAATATTCCTTAAATATATATCAATAATCCTTTCAGAAAATTAACAATTAATTTTCATTAATTTATTTGAATGACTATCACAAGGTTCATGATCAAGTTTGTTAATTTCCAACAGTGACCCCTACTCACTAAAATTAACATAACTCGATCAATTTAAATCCAATTAATGCAAACTAAATTTATTTTGTTCTCCAATTTGATTTAAAACAGAACCCAAGTAATAATTATGCATTTTCAAGTGTTTAGGAACCGTAATTAACTCTTTAAATACGTTACTAACCACCATCCCTGAAATAGTGGATATATGGTTATTAAAAACATCATAACTTGAGTTATCGGATTCCAAATCATACGAACTCAAATCCTAATGTTTCATTAATTAATGGGGAACATTATCCACTTTAAAATTTCTTGTTTAAACATTTTAAACAGGGTCGAAATTTTATCACAAGACAGGGCTGCGAAAATTGAAGTGCTAAAATCTTCACGAACCCAAATGAGCCCAAATTTTCGTAGGTTCATGGATCTAATCCAAAACCTTTGACAACCTGGCTCTGATACCACTTGAAGGATATGGGAAAAATCCTCAAGCACATCACAGAATCATGAGGATCGCATCGTATGGGATCGGGAGCAACTAGTCGCACTAGTTGCTTGATGCAGTGGAAATTAAAATTTTTCATGTAACGAAACCACATGATCTAAGAACGCTTCTCAGATCATTTCATCTAAACCACAAACAAGTAATAGGATTACCTCTTGAAGCGTGGTTGCGATCGAGTCTCTAAACCAAGAGACCTCCTGTCTGAAGTCCGATCTAATGGAGGAGACGCTTGCGAGAGCGGGGATGAATCATGTGCTCCTCGCAATCCATGTTGATGATCCAAGAGATGGATCTCCTGATATCGTCACATGAGATCCAACATCTTCTTAATGAGCGAGACGCTCCGAAGGAAATGGAGATCCACGATGATCCAGCAGCATAACGACGATGCTGCGTCGATGATGACTCTCACAATGGCTTCATGGTGGACGACCATTATAAGATAAAGAGAGGATTGTCGTGTAGAGAAAAGAAAGAGAGAGAGAGAGAGAGAGAGCACTCATTTTAATCATATCATGTTAAGAGCAATGGATGCCTCTTCTTACATAAGACTTTGGGAGTCCATGGATCCCAATCCATGGACAACACACAATCAATGGTTGAGATTGATTCGTGTTTCTTTCAATGGCTATGATCGTGTTGTAAAAACACAACAACAATTAATTTAATTTAATTTATATCTATAAATAAATATATTTGAATTCAAATTAACTCAATTAATTATCCTTGGAGATAATGAGGAGATAAACCATATTTCCTAAAAGGGGGGTGGCTACAACATCTCATGGGACTCATTATCTCATGAGATACCATTATCTCATGATATCTCCGGGATTTACAACAACAATTGTTGTAAATTATTTCACAAAAATAATTCATGATTATCTTGTGAAATATTGCAATCATGCCATTGAAAAAATGTGAATCACATTCACATCCCAAAACAAAATGTAATTATATTTTTCAATTAATCGTTCAATGTGAATCCAATTCACATTAGCAATTAATCAACAAATATAAATCACAATATGCTCTCTGCAATATATTATAAATCACATTTATAATATATATGATTAATATGGATATAGCTATACATATAATTCATATCCATGATAATTAAATCGTATTTAATCATCTTGGATCTCTATTCTCATGAGCCAAAATAATATGAATCACATTCACATTATTCACATCTTTGATAACTAAATCACATTTAATTATCTCAGATAACTCTCCATACAATATGAATCGAATTTATATTATTCATGATAATTAAATCACATTTAATTATCAATTTTCTCGATGCTTGGATACATATATCAACAAGAAGGATCCATGAACTCTTTCAAGGATAATGTGCTTTCTCTGCGGATACTTGGAGACAAGGACAGAGCGATTGTTTTACTCCATGTATAGTGATTTGGATGTTGAGATCATATCTCAAATCCAGATCTTGGGCCTCCCATAGATGCTTGCTTAAATCAAGACCGCAAATCTAATCTTCTCATTGCATCTGAATCACATTCAGATCAATGTCCAAAATTTGGACCAAGATCAGATTACTTCTCTACTGACAGGAGTCAATAAAATCTAGACCTGTTTCATTACTCCCTAAGAATGGAAGCGTCATGGTTATACAATCGTTTATGATCACATCACCCTCAGGAATTCCCAATACATGTACATCCTGCATACTGGAAGACTCGGAATAAACCCGAAGTACTAGATCAACTTTATCATGTCTACTTCAAGGTTTTATCAATAAGTTTCTCATTTGATAATTGGGAGTTGGTATCGATCATATACTTTCCAAAAGCATATATCATACCAAGGTCTTGATCATATACTTTCCAAAAGTATATATCAAACCTACAAATTCAATAAAGCTTCCAAAGCGAGACAACCGTGCACGGAATTTGATTCTTCTCGATATCTCATCAGTGAGCTCATGTCTTCCGGTTCAGTAATGAACCTGTATGATCCCTTTGAGAGATCGTATTACTCATATGCCCTTGCATGCACACCAACGCGCCGGTGTATAGACCTTGGTTAGGTCATCAACCTATTGGTCTGCCAAATGTACATACTCAGACATATAGTAACACATCTGTCTCTGGTCAGAGGATGTGTGCCTATATCGTGACAGCATAAGACATAGGACTTTGGTTATCTCGATCTCGTTAAGTCAACTCTTTGTCCTAACTAATCTGACACCTCCGAATCTCTATTCCTATGCAGAGGACCTGCATCAAGAGGTCAGTCAGATATCAGCCTATGTGAGAAAGGATTGCCATCTCCTACTCAGGCTGAAGATCATCTCTTAACAATAATTTGATGATGCTTGATGAGTCCTCAATCTAACCCTTTAGATATTCATCCAAGCACCATCCTCTATAACTCAATAGTTGAATCAACAGATGTATGATTACTAAGATGGCCATGGTACATAACCCTTGTTAGCAATGTGATCCCCGGGCGAACCATTTCTACAATAAATGTTATTGTAATGAATAAATTATCAATGAAAGTTATTGAATATTTTTCACTCCCTTTCTGAGATTAATGAATAAATGCACTATAGGGTCCCTCTGTACAATAACGGTTATGTACAATGGCCAACTTAATGATCATACAGCTGTTGATTCATTGGATGAATCATAGAGGCTGATGCTTGGATCAATATCTAATGAGTTAGATAGAGGACTCATCAAGCATCATCAAATGATTATTAAGTGATGATCTCCAGCCTGAGTAGGAGATGGCAATCCTATCTCATATGGCTGATATCTGACTGACCTCTTGATGCAGGTCCTCTGCATGGGAATAGTGATTCAGAGGTGTCAGGTTAGTTGAGTCAATGGGTTGACTTAACGAGATCGAGATAACCAAAGACCTACGTTGAATATTGTCACAACATTGGCATGCATCCTCTGACCAGAGAAAGATGTGTTGCTATATGTCTGAGTATGTACATTTGGCAGACCAATAGGTTGATGACCTAACCAAGGTCTATATACCGACAAGTTGGTGTGCATGTAAGGACGTATGAGTAATACGATCTCTCAAAGGGATAATACAGGTTCACTTGTGAATCGGGAGACATGAGCTCACTCATGAGGTATTGGGACTGAACAAATTCCATGCATGGTCGTCATGCTTTGGAAGCATGACATGAATTTGAAGGTAAGATATATGCTTTGTGAAAGCATATGATCTATACCAAATCCCAATGACCAAGATTGAGAAACTTAAATGATCTAACCCTGAAGATGACAGTGCAAAAGTGATCTTTATCTTCAGAATGATCATAAGTCTTCCAGTATGCAGGATGTACAGGTATTGGGAATACATGAGGGTGATTTGATCATATACGATTGTATAACCATGACGCTTCCATTCCGAGGGAGAGATGAAACAGGTTTGGATTTTAGTGACTCCTCACATTAGAGAAGTGACCTAATCTTAGTCCATGAACTGGACATTGATCTAAATGAGATTCAGATGCAATGAGAAGACTAGGTCTACGGTTTTGATTTGATCAAGCATCAGTGGGAGGTCCATGGGATTTGGATTTGAGATATGATCTCAACATCCAAGTCACTATACGTGGAACAATATAATCGCCCTGTCCTTATCTCCAAGTATCTGCGGAGAGATTGCATTCTTCTTGAAGGGTTCAAGAATAATTCCATAAGATCTAAGCAATGAAGAAATGATGATTAAATGTGATTTAATAATCTTGATGTATGAAGAAATGATCCAATATAATTAAATGTGATTTAATTAATGTGGATAAGAATAATGTATCCAATTATTCATAATATATTATAAATATGATATATAATGTATTAGAGAGAGCTAATTATAATTTATATGTGTTGATTAATTATTATGTGTATTGGATACACATTGTGTAATTAATTGACAATGTAAATTATATGTTGTTTTGGGTTGTGAATATGATTCACAATTTTTTCCATGGCAATATTGCAATATTCTCAAATATAATTGTGAAATATTTTTTAAGAATAAAACCCAACAAATTTGTTGCAAATAAATAAAGAGAGATTTCCATGGAGATATGCAATCTCATGAATTATCATGAGATTGCTCTCCCCATGGAAAGAGTGGGCGGCACCCTATTCCAAATAGGAAAGGGTGGTCGTCCATATGGAAGGTGCATGGAGATGAAATCTCCATGTATATTCTCTCCTTATTTATTGGTTTGACTTAGGACTAATTTATATTTGATTTTGTCAAATATATTTTAACCTAAATTTGTTGGGTTTACCAACAACAATCTTGACCATTGGATTGACAAACATCAGTCTCATCCATTGATTTTATATGTCGCATGGATTGAGATCCATGGATCTCAAAACCATATAAATAGAGAGGCATACCATGCTCTCTATTTAGATGCAATTTTGGAGCTCTCTCTCTCTCTCTCTCTCTCTCTCTCTCTTTCTTCAAACACGACAGCCCTCTCTCCCTCTAATATGGGTGGTCGTCCACCATACCCTAGAGGAGAGAATCGTCGATGCCCTCGCCAACGCGCCGCCGCTTTGACATTCTTCGGTTCTCCATCTTCTTGGTGTACTACGCCCATGAAGGACACGTTCTATCTCGTGCGACGAGATCAGGAGCAACTACTCTTGGATCAACTTCTTGGATTGCAAGGACAACGCGGTTCATCCCCGCGCTCGCAAGCGGTCTCACCGACGATCGGACATGAGACAGGAGGTCTCTTCTCTTAGATACTTGATCAACCATGCTTCAAGAGGTATTGCATTATACTTGTTGTGGTTATAGATGAAACGATCTGAGAATCGTTCTCGGATCATGTGATTTCATCGAATGAAAATTTTTTAAATTCCGTTGCACCGAATAACTAGTGCGACTAGTCGTTCCTCGTCGTATCTGATATGACGATCACGCTTCCGTGATGCGCTTGAGGATAATTCCATATCCTTCAAGTGGTATCAAAGCCTTAGGTCGACGGTTTCGAATATGATTCGAAAACCGAGGACGACTTGGGTTTGTTAAGGTCGCGAAAGTTTTTATCGCATTTGATTTCACAGATCTGTTTAGTAAATAATTTCGGCCATGTTTAAATTTTTTAAGCACGAATTATTTACTTGAATTTTGTTCCCCATTAAATAAGGAAACCATAGGATCTGAGTTTGCATAAATCGGATTTTGTATGCTCTAGATATGGTTGTTTTAATGAACAAGTATGCACTGTTGAGGGAACACTAGATTTTAACATGAATAAAGAGTTAATTACTATTATCATCTGCCCCTAAATTCGTGAAACATCACTTGGCTTCTGTCCTAAATCAAGTTAGCAATCTTTGAAAATTGAGTTTGTCTAATTTGGATTTACATTGATAGAGATATGTTAATTTTAGTGAGTAGGGGTCACTACTAAAATTGCAGTCCTAATCTAGAACCAAGTTAATTTCAATTAGTGAAATTAATTGTTAATTTTGTGAAATAATCTTGAAAAATATTTGTGAAATATTGGAAAATGACTATTTACCTAATTGACTTGGCATCAACCAATTAATTGATTGGATGTGATCTAAATCATAATTGGAAATCACAATCTTCAAACTTGATGCTTGAATAGGATTGGGAATTTGTGTAGCAAATTTCCTTATAATCAAAAATATTTTGATTATTATTATATGGTACAATTTCGGTTGAAAAACCGATGATCATTTCAAATACAAATTGATATATCTGGCATTATGCTTTCCTGAGGGCGGATATGGTGACTAGTCAGAGAGCATTGGGGTAGCGGGTTGCAACGTATGTGGTCCGTCCCACTCTCATCGGTACTGGCCATGACAGCGGGTAGAGACTATATAATGCCGGAGAAAATCAAGGTGTATTTTCTAATTATTAAAATCCGAATTAACACGTATTTTGAGATATTACCATATATATTCAAGTAAAATAATCAAGTTTGATTGATTGAATTGGATTGATAATAAATTTAATATGATTAAATTGATTATGTCCAATTGAAACACTATACTATGAATAGAGTTATTTCCCTTGGAAGAATTAATTATATGAATGTGATTCATGATAATTAATTAAAATTTGAATATGTGATGGAGGATCACATAAGTGACATCCATGGTCTCCCGTCAAGGCGAAGGCTTCCGTCGCCAGGGATTGCTTGTGGGAGACGCATGTCTGAAGTAACAACTCCTGTATGCAAGCGCATCTGGATCGGGCTCTTTGCTTCTCGAAAGAGTAAGGCCGTATACGTAGTGACCCCAATATCGGATCCTCATATTATTGGGGAGATATTGGATTGCACATAGCGAGTACTATTCATGTTGACGGTTGGTTCAATTAACGACGGGTCAACATCACCTTAGGGGTAGTGGGCCTGGGTGTTAAAGACCGAATTGGAAAATGCAAATTGGACTTGCAAGGCGGAATGTGTTCCTGCTTCTATTTATTGGAGTCGCATATTCTCATATTATTGGGATGTGACAATGATAAAGAGGAGATCCCAATTCTTACTAGAGATATAGCGGTAAGTATATCTCTTACTTTGAAAGTGATTAAGGGAATGAACTTTCAAAGTCGACAATGCAAGAATAATTTGATTTAAAATACCTTAATCAAATGTTATAAATTTGAATATATATTTTAATATTCTAATATAGTGCATTCTTAATTTCAGAAAATGAAGTCTTTGAACCCACTTAGTAGGCTTCTTGAGGTCAACCAATTGACCGGCCCAAATTACTCGGATTGGATCCGTAATTTGGAGCTTGTTCTCTCTGCTGAGCGCATAAGTTATGTGCTCTCTGAGGACAAGCATGAGAACACTAAGTCCAAGGAAGAAAAAGCATTTAATGACAAGTATGATGAAGATCATGTCTTGGCTAGATGCTATATCCTAGGTTCTCTCTCCAATGTTCTGCAGAAGCAACATGTGGAGATGAGCACTTGTCAGGAGATCATGCAGAATCTTAAGGATATGTTTGGTGACATTAACCGCGCCCATCGGTATAATGTTATGAAAGACCTCATTCGCTGCAGGATGCAGGAAGGGACTTCGGTCCATTGATGAATCTGTGATTCATCACTCTAAAAGTTGAAAATAGACCTTTGTTCCCGAGTAATTAGAGGCATATTTCTACTTATATTGCATAATTAGCATTCATGCATGCATTGATAACATTTGCATTTTAGCATTCATATTTGCATAAAATAAGAAGCCAATTTCACTTGTAAATATTCACCTGTATATTTGATTGTATACTAACTCCAAATACAATAAAACCAACTCTATTGCATATATATGACTAACACTAATTAAAGAAAAATATCAAAAAATACTAACTTGTAAAATTGACCAATAAAACCCCAAGCCAAGTTTGAAACCGTGAACCTTAAAATGTGTATATCTCTCTCATAGAGCCTCCGAATTAGGTCTACTCACTTTTAAAATAATATACATTCAGAGACCTTCGAAACATGACCAATTTTATTAAAATCGGAGCTCGTATGCAAAACTTGAGTTTTGGGCCCCTTTTGTATATTGTACATAATGACCATTTTACCCCTGTATTTTCTCATTTTATTTTCTTCATTATTAAAAATCCAAAAAATTAGATTAAGTTGTAAATATTCTCCTCATATTTTCTCTATTTTTATTTTGATTTTTCTCTTATTGAAAGATGATAAAAAATAACAAAAGATAAAATGCGGTATTTTATATCTATAAGGTACCACCCAAAAATACATTTTGTACAGATGATTTTCTTTGATTTTCGATCCTTCACGAAAGTTGTAGATCTCGTCGAGACGAGCAACTTTCGTGTTGACCACTTTTTGATCTAATACCTTTTGTTATTTCTTTTTTTATTTTCTTTACATTTAATCTTTGAATTTTCTGGGAGCGACATGTGGCAGCTCCTGGAGCCGCCACATCTCACCCCAATTTTTGATTTTCGGATTTATTTTTTATTATTTTCAGATTCTATTATTTTATTATTATTATTTTAATTATTGTTATTTTAAGTAGCCTACTTATTTTATATTATTATTCTATTATTATTATTATATCCCCCTTTTACCTCTTCTCCCTTTTCTTACTCCCCACTCCAAGCCAATAACTCCCCATCTTCTCCACTTTCTCCACCTATTTTCTAAATTCCCCCCTCCTCTTTATATTCACCTCATCTTCTCCATTGTTCATCATCCACCATTTTCATAGTGAGGGAGAAGAGAGCTCCTATCAACCTTAGGTGACAGCTAGGGAGTTTTATAGTTGAGCGACGACCCACCTTCTTCGCAGGCGAGATCCGGTGATCTCATCACCGTCATAGCCACCTAACCGGAGCTACTAAGCTCAGCTAGCCGCGGCTTCGAGCGACGACCACGGTCGAGCCTTGTCTCAGCCATTCACAGGCAACCAACCATCTACAGGTAACTTCTTCTTCTTATCTTTTCTTATCTCCATTTTTCTTCATTTTCTCTCTCCTCGATTCATCTCCTTCCGACCGCAAAATCGCAAAACCGATCGCACTTCAACGGATAAATCACACGTTGCTAACGCAGCGGTGATTTTTATTTAATTTTTCGAAGAGTTTTCATCAACCGATTCATCGGTTATTCGCGCTCGTTAAAAAAATGCTTGAGAAATAGGGGATTTCTTGAGGTCCCCTCCCCACGTCTCTCTTCCTTCTTCCTCCACTACAGTCGAGCCACGCTCCAGTTTTTCTCTTCATTGCAGGTACTCTCCTCCATCGAAGCCTGTCCTCGAGGTCTCTCCGCGCACAGCTGCCACCTCCCTCGACGCGGCACAACGGCACCCAAGCAACCACTGTCGGACCACCACCGACGTAGCCGTCCCATCTCCATCGTGCGGCAGCCAGCTGCTCCACCGCCGCTCTCCAACCACCGCGCGGCGGTCCGTGCACCACGCCTCGCCCTCACGCACCCCACGCGTGGCCACCAGCCACGCGTCCTCCGCAGCCTTCACGCGCGGCCGCTGGCCACATCTCCCTCCGCGCCCAGCGTGGCCGCGAGCCCCTCCTCCGCGGGTTCCGCTGCCTCCACCCCAAGGTCACGCCCTGCTTCAGCTCGCCAGCCGCCCCCCTTGGCCGCGTGCGCCACGCCTCGCGTGCGGCGTGCGCAGCCCAGAGCAACAGCCCAGAGCAACCAGTAGCCGCGGCAGCAGCCGCCGCGCGCGCCCACGCGCCCCCAGCCGCCGCCGCACGCTCTTCCCGCCGCCCAGCCGAGCACCTCCGCCTCCAAGCACCGACGCCGCCCCACTCTCCGTTCTCTCGTCCACGGCCAAGCTCCATCCACCTCCCCTATTTGAAGGCAAGAAACAGAGAAAGCACTAGCGGATAATAAAGATAAATTGGGAATTTTCAAAGGGGACACTTGACATCCCTTGCAAGTTATCAAAGAAATTTCAAGTTTTAGGTAATTGCATGTAAGTCCTCGTTCTCATTTCAGTTCATATTTATATTTCTGTATTGCATTCATACCCTTGCATTTGCATGTTTATTTTATTGTCATTTTGTCATCCACTTTTAATTCCAAAAGTTTCATTGTGTAGCATAACTCTTGTTTTATCATTTTAGCATTTATTTGTATTTTTTTGATTTGCAGAATATTTATAGAAATTAACTTGGTGAAAATTGCAATATTTTGCCCATGTTGATTGATTAATTTATTGCGCACTGTCTGCCTATCGAAAAATCTATGAAAAATCACCATTGGTAGACCTAAGTATATGCTACAACATATCCAAAAATCACACCATTTGCACATACAGTTTGTCTTAGAAAAATCATTTAGTGAAAACCTTAATCGATTTTTAACTAATCAACCGTGAAGTGTTTTAAGGAAATTCAAGTTGATTTGGATAGCTCTTGCTTAGACCTATTTGGATTAATTTTGTTTCTGAGAAATATCATCATTTGGTAATTATTAAAATTGGTTTAGTCATTTTCACTAAGGTCTACATATTTTATTATCCGTGCATTATAAAATTCTAAAAAAATTAGGACAGCTTAATTTCATCCCATTTCATCATCTGGCCAAGTTTGATAATTTTTGAAATTAATTTGACCATCTATCTGAATTAACATTTAATTTGGCCTGATTTTGCATGTGTATTGCATAAAAAACAAAAAAGTCCAAAAATATTCCCTCTAAAAATCGAACATTGGATTTTGCTAAAATTTGACCTAAGGAGACAGGTGCCTCCCTAAGTTCGACCTTGGACTTCACCAAGTAAAAAAATCTGCCGCTTGAAATTAACTCGAGTATAATTAAAGTGGTTTTTGATTAATCCTCTCGTATTCGACTGCAACGAACGACATCTAATTAATTTGGATGTTAATCTGCCCGAATTAACCAAGGGTGCGGGAGCGGTCATCATCCATGAACATGTACTCAAAATGTTTGGGTACTTGTCGGAGTTGGAGACTCTTGGGGCAACAATGGATGCAGACATGCAAGCCGACTTCATTCTGTTGTCGTTGCCCAAATCTTTCAATAACTTTGTAGTGTCATTCCACATGAACAAGCTGGAATTGACAAGCGTTGCTCTTCTTGTCGCATTGAAATCTGCAGAAGATGTGATGAAGAAGGATGGTCCTGCTGGCAGTGCAATGGTTGCACAGGTCAGAGGGAAGCGCGGTCGGAAGCAAGGTTCTCGGAAGGGCCCGTCCTAGAAGAGAAAGAATAAGGGACAAAGTGTTGGCTCTTCTTCCAATGCATCCACTCTTATGGCGTCAAAGAAAACCGACGTCTGTGACTACTGCAAAAAGCTGGGGCACTAGAGGCGTAACTGTCCAGAATACCTGAAGTCCTCAGACAAAGGTAAAGCCCCAGCAGGTATGAAATCTACTTTCATCATTGAAACTAGCCTTCTTGTCGGACGAGAAGGAAGTTGGGTTGTAGACTCTAGTGCTTCTGTTCATGTATGCAATTTGTTGCATTTGTTTCGGGAAACTAGAAGTCTTGAGGAAGGGGAGATAGTCATCCAGATGGGATCTGATGCAAGTGTTGCAGCAGTGGCCGTCAGGACTTGTAGACTTCATTATCTAGTGGTAGAGTCCTTATACTTAAAGAATGTCTTTATGTACCTGAAGTCAGAAGGATATCTGTATCTAAGCTTGTTAGAAGCGGATATTCTTTCCTTTTTTGTAATAAATTAGTCATAAGTCGTTATGATAAATATATTGCGGATGGTGTTTTGACTTCTGGTGAACGCTATGAGTTGTGCATTGATAAATGTATCATGAATGTGAAAACCACTAATAAAAACCCTAAAAGATCCAGAGAGGATAAAAACATCTCAAATGAGATTGTAGATAGGATCAATAGATTGATAAAGGATGGACCTCTAGATTTTCTACAGGTTCAACCTTTGCCCACTTGAAAACATTGCATTCAGGGTAAAATGACTAGGATGCCTTTCCGTAACAAGGTTACGAGATGCGAAGGTATTATTGACCTAATACATACCGATGTATGTGGTCCCTTCAGTACCGCGACTCGAAATGGATATCGATATTAATTGACGTTTATTGATGACCATTCGCGATACGGGTTTGTCTTCCTATTACATCATAAGTCTGAAACCTTTGAAAAGTTCAAAGAATTCAAGGCTTTGGTTGAGAACCAACCGATTGGAAGATTAAACAGGTTCGACCTGATCGAGGTGGCGAGTACCTATCAAATGAATTCAAGGAATACCTTAAGGAGAATGGAATTGTTTCCAATCTCACTCCTCCTGGAACTCCCCAATTTAATGGTGTTGCTGAAAGACGCAACAGGACCATCATGGACATGGTCCGTTCAATGATGAGCAAAGCACATTTACCTCTTAGTTTCTGGGGATATGCAGTAGAGACTGCAATATATATCCTGAATAAGATTCCTAGAAAATCTGTACCTAAGACTCCATGTGAGCTCTGGTATGGGATCAAACCTAGTGTTAATCACTTGAGGGTTTGGGGCTGCTTGGTCCATGCGAAAAACATGGACGCAAGTAAGCGAGAATCTCGCTCTCGTGAGTGTTACTTCATTGGGTATGTTAAAGATGGTATTGGATACCAGCTTTATGACCCTGAGACCCAAAAGGTTTTTGTTTCTAGAGATGTGAAGTTTCTGGAGAATGATTTCCTTAAAGGTCAAGACAATAATGAAGTAGAAGAACTCATTGAATCCCCTGAGGATTCTGAGCTTCCTAGACCAGAAACTGAGAAGATAAATAAAGATGAAACACCCATACCTCTTCAAAGGAGTTCGAGGGTGGTTGCACCACCTGAAAGGTATGGATTCCATGTGTCAAGTGAGACTGACATTGATCCTACTTCATTTGATGAAGCACTCGCGGATCAAGACATGGATAGATGGATGCTAGCAATGAAGTTAGAAATTGACTCCATGCATAATAATGGTGTATGGACCCTAGAGGATCCACCTAAAGGGATAAAACCCATTGGGTGTAAATGGATATTCAAGAGAAAGAGGGGACCTGATGGGAAAGTAGAGACTTTCAAGGCACGGCTCGTAGCCAAGGGCTACACACAGAGAGAAGGCATCGATTACGATGAGACATTCTCTCCTGTGGCTATGCTTAAATCCATCAGGACACTGCTAGCTATAGTTGCATATCTTGACTATGACAGCTGGCAGATGGACGTCAAGACGGCTTTCCTCAATGGATACCTCGAGCAGGATATCTACATGGAGCAGCCCCAGGGCTTCAGGACAGATGATGGCAAAGTGTGCAAGCTGAAGAAATCTATCTATGGGCTCAAACAAGCTTCTCGTAGCTGGAACATTAGATTTGACGAAAACATAAAGAGTTATGATTTTGTGCAGAATCCCCATGAACCTTGTATATAAAAGAAGACTATTGGGAGCGCCATTGTGTTCATCGTGCTTTACGTAGATGACATCCTTATCATTGGGAATGATACAGGGATGATGACCAGTTTGAAGATTTGGTTGTCCCATACCTTTGAGATGAAAAATCTTGGAGAAGCCTCTTACGTCATAGGCCTGAAGTTGTTCAGAAATCGAGAAAAGAGGATTTTGGGATTGTCACAATATGGATACATTAAGAAGATTCTTGAACGATTCCGTATGGATAGTTCAAAGAAAGGATTCCTACCCTTAAGATATGGTATCCACCTATCTAAAGGAATGGCTCCTCAAACTGTTGAGGAAAAGAAGGCCATGGCTGGATGTCCTTATGCATCAGCCGTAGGAAGCTTAATGTATACCATGATGTGTACTAGGCCAGATATCTGCCATGCAGTGGGAGTGATAAGTCGTTTCCAATCCTGCTATGGAGAGCAACACTGGAATGCAGTAAAGAACATATTCAAATATCTAAGACAGACGCAAGATTACATCTTGGTCTATGGAGATGGTGATCTCCAAGTCTTGGGATATACAAATTCTGATTTCCAATCGGATGTTGATGATCGAAAGTTGACATCAGGGTTCATGTTCTTGTTGAATGGCGGTGTTGTGAGCTGGAGAAGCAAAAAGCAGAACACTACTGTAGATTCGACAACAGAAGCCGAATACATTGTCGCATCGGATGCTGCAAAGGAGGCAGTGTGGTTGCGTAAGTTCGTCCTGGAGCTTGGCATAGTTTCCTCTGATACTCCCATCCAGTTACTCTGCGATAACACGGGAGCCATTGCCCAGGCAAAGGAACCTAGATGGCATCAAAAGAGCAAGCACGTGGAAAGGAAATACCACATCATTCGGGAGATACAAAAGCGTGGTGACATCATCATCACCAAGGTGTCCTCTACCGATAACGTTGCTGATCCCCTTACCAAACCTCTGACACAAAAGGTTTTTGACCAGCATGTTATGAGTATGGGTTTAAAGATTGTACCTTGTTCTGATGGCTAGTGGGAGATTGTTAGCAATGTGAGCCCCGGGCGAACCATTTCTACAATAAATGTTATTGTAATGAATAAATTATCAATGAAAGTTATTGATTATTTTTCACTCCCTTTCTGAGATTAATGAATGATTGCACTATAGGGTCCCTCTGTACAATAAGGGTTATGTACCATGGCCAACTTAATGATCATACAGTTGTTGATTCATTGGATGAATCATAGAGGCTGATGCTTGGATGAATATATAATGAGTTAGATAGAGGACTCATCAATCATCATCAAATGATTATTAAGTGATGATCTCCAGCCTGAGTAAGAGATGGCAATCCTATCTCATATGGTTGATATCAGACTGACCTCTTGATGCAGGTCCTCTACATGGGACTAGTGATTCAGAGGTGTCAGGTTAGTTGAGTCAATGGGTTGACTTAACGAGATCGAGATAACCAAAGACCTACGTTGAATACTGTCACAACATAGGCATGCATCCTTTGACCAGAGACAGATGTGTTGCTATATGTCTGAGTATGTACATTTGGCAGACCAATAGGTTGATGACCTAACCAAGGTCTATATACCGGCGAGCTGGTGTGCATGTAAGGACGTATGAGTAATACGATCTCTCAAAGGTATCATACAGGTTCACTTGTTAACCGGGAGACATGAGCTCACTCATGAGGTATTGGGACTAAACAAATGTCATGCATGGTCGTCATGCGTTGGAATCAAGACATGAATTTGAAGGTAAGATATATGCTTTGTGAAAGCATATGATCTATACCAAATCCCAATGACCAAGATTGAGAAACTTAAATGATCTAACCCTGAAGATGATAGTGCAAAAGTGATCTTTATCTTCAGAATGATCATAAGTCTTCCAGTATGCAGGATGTACAGGTATTGGAAATACCTGAGGGTGATTTGATCATATACGATTGTATAACCATGACGCTTCCATTCCGAGGGAGTGATGAAACGGGTTTGGATTTTAGTGACTCCTCTCATTAGAGAAGTGACCTAATCTTAGTCCATGAACCGTACATGGATCTGAATGAGAATCAGATGCAATGAGAAGATCAGGTCTACGATCTTGATTTGATCAAGCATCAGTGGGAGGTCCATGGGATCTGGATTTGAGATAAGATCTCAACATCCAAGTCACTATACGTGGAACAATACAATCGCCATGTCCTTATCTCCAAGTATCTGCGGAGAGATTGCATTATTCTTGAAGGGTTCAAGAATAATTCCATAAGATCTAAGCAATGAAGAAATGATGATTAAATGTGATTTAATCATCTTGATGTATGAAGAAATTATCCAATATAATTAAATGTGATTTAATTAATGTGGATAAGAATAATGTACCCATTTATTCATAATATATTATAAATATGATTTATAATGTATTAGAGAGAGGTAATTATAATTTATATGTGTTGATTAATTATTATGTGTATTGGATACACATATTGTAATTAATTGACAATGTAAATTACATGTTGTTTTGGGTTGTGAATATGATTCACAATTTTTTCCATGGCAAGATTGCAATATTCTCAAATATAATTGTGAATTATTTTTGAAGAATAAAACCCAGCAAATTTGTTGCAAATAAATAAAGAGATATTTCCATGGAGATATGCAATCTCATGAATTATCATGAGATTGCTCTGCCCATGGAAAGAGTGGGCGGCACCCTATTCCAAATAGGAAAGGGTGGCCGTCCATGTGGATGGTGCATGGAGATGAAATCTCCATGTACATTCTCTCCTTATTTATTGGTTTGATTTAGGACTAATTTATATTTGATTTTGTCAAATATATTTTAACCTAAATTTGTTGGTTTTACCAACAACAATCATGACCATTGGATTGACACAAATCAATATCATCCATTGATTTTATATGTTACATGGATTGAGATCCATGGATCTCAAAACCCTATAAATAGAGAGGCATACCATGCTCTCTATTTAGATGCAATTTTGGAGCTCTCTCTCTCTCTCTCTCTTTCTTCAAACACGACAGCCCTCTCTCCCTCTAATATTGGTGGCCGTCCACCATACCCTAGAGGGGAGAATCGTCGACGCCCTCGCCATCGCGCCGCCGCTTCGAAGTTCTTCGGTTCTCCGTCTTCTTGGTGTGCTACGCCCACGAAGGAGACGTTCGATCTCGTACGACGAGATCAAGAGCAACTACGCTTGGATCATCTTCTTGGATTGCAAGGACAACGCGGTTCATCCCCGCGCTCGCAAGCGGTCTCACCGACGATCGGACTTGAGACAGGAGGTCTCTTCTCTTAGAGACATGATCAACCACGCTTCAAGAGGTATTGCATTATACTTGTTGTGGTTATAGATGAAACGATCTGAGAATCGTTCTCAGATCATGCGGTTTCATCGAATGAAAAATTTTTAAATCTCGCTGCACTGAACAACTAGTGCGACTAGTCGTTCCACATCGTATCCGATACGACGATCACGCTTCCGTGATGCGCTTGAGGATAATTCCATATCCTTCAACCCTAATTGTACCAAGGGACCTATTATGCAAATTAGTTATTCTTCATTTCAGATCAGGGAATGATATTTGCAATAACATTTATTGCATAATGGCTCGTCATGGGCTCGCATGTCCAACAGATTACACATAGTGAAGTCTAATCCTGATGATGGTTGGTTCAATTAATGATGGGTCAACATCGCGAGTGGTGGGTCCAGGTAGTAAAGATCGAATCGGGAAATGCAAGTTGGACTTGCAAGGCAGAATGAGTTCCCACTTTTTTTTATCTAAGTTACAGTTTCTCATATTATTGGGATGTAAAAAAGATAGAAAAGGAGATAATCAATTCTTGCTAGAGATATAGCGGTAAATACATCTCTTGCTTTGAAAGTAATTAAGGGAATAAACTTTCAGAGTTGAAAAGGCAAAACTTTTTTGATTAAAAATCCTTAATCAAATATTTCTTTTTTTAAATATTTAATTATTTATATATTCTAATATATTGCATTCTTAATTTCAAACAATGAAATTCTTATACCCGCTCAGCAAGTTCCTAGAGGTCAATCGATTAACTAGACCAAATTACTCTGATTGGAACCATAATTTGGATATTATCCTTCTTGTAGACCTCATTTCTTATGTGTTATCTAAGGATAAGTATGCAATCCCTAACACACTGGAAGAAATCAAGTTCAATAAAAAATATGATGAAGAGCATACATTGGCTCGATGTTATATTCTCAGATCCTTATCTAATGTGCTTCGGAAGCAGCATGTCGAGATGGACTCCTTCCAGAATATAAATCATAATCTGAAAGAGATGTCCAATGATGTAAGATGTGGAAGGGACTTTGATCTGAGAACATGCGATAAAAAATGTTTGGTTACCTCTCGGAGCTAAGAAGGACAAGGACATGCAGTCCGACTTCATTCTCATGTCCCTCCCCAAGTCTTTCACCAATTATGTTGTATCGTACCGCATGAATAAAATGAGATTATCTAATGTTAAATTCATAACTTCATTAAAGTTTGGAGAAGACATAATGAAGAAAGAGAATCCCTCTAGAAGTGCAATGGTTGCACAGGTCAAAGGGAATCATGGTCGAAAGCAAGGGTCTCGAAAGGGTCCAGCCCAAAAGAAAAAGAAGAAGGAGTAGGGTCAAGGTGTTGCCTCCTCTTCTAATTAATACACATTGATGTCATCGAAGAAAACTGATGTCTATCATCACTACAAGAAGATAGGGTACTAGAAGCATAACTGCCTAGAGTACCTTAAATATGCAGAGAAAGGTAAATCCCCAGCATGTATAAATTCAATTTTCATCAGTGAAACCAATTTTTTCGTAGGATGAGAAGAGTTGGATCATCGATTCTGGTGCTTATGTTCATGTATGTAATTTGTTGCATCTTTGATGACAAGGATATAATCATCCAGATGGATCTGATGCAGATGTTGCAGTAGTCGTCATTGGGATCTGTAGACTATCATTATCTAGTGAAAGAGTCCTAGTACTTTAATAATGCCTTTATGTTCCAGATGTTAGAACGAATCTTATATCTGTATCTAAGTTAGTTAGAATTTTTGTAATAAACTTGTCATAAGTCATTATGATAAATATATTGCGGATGGTGTTCTAACTTCGGATGGACTCTTTGAATAATGCATTGATGAATCGCTCATGAAGTTGCAATAACCACTAATAAAAACCCTAAAATAACCAAAGAGGATGGAAATCATTCTAACATGATTTGGCATAAAGGCTCGGTTATTTATTTGTATATAGGATCAATAGATTGATAATGGATAGACCCTTAGATTTTCTACAATTCCAAACTTTGCCTAGTTGCGAATATTGTATGAGATAAAATGGCTAGAACACATTCCATAACAAGGTTATAAGATGTGAAACTATTTTTGACCTAATACATACTGATGTATATGGTCCCTTTAGTATTATGACCTGAAATAGATATCAATATTATTTGATGTTTATTGATGACCATTCGCGATACGGGTTTATCTTCTTATTACGTCATAAATCTGAAACTTTTGAAAAGTTCAAAGAGTTCATGGTTTTGGTTGAGAACCAAACAAATAGGAAGATGAAACGGATTCGATCTGACCAAGGTGACGAGTACCTCTTAGATGAATTTAAGGAATACCTCTAAGAGAGAGGAATTATCTCCAATCTTACTCCTCTTGGAACTCCCCAATTTAATGGTATTGCTAAAAGACGCAACATGGTCCGTTCAATGATGAGTAAAGCACATTTACCACTTAGTTTCTGGTGATATGAAGTAGAGACTTTCCTAGCAAATCTATACCTAAAACTCCTCATGAAAGTAAGTATAGTACCAAACCTAGTGTAAGACACTTAAGGATTTGGGGTTGCTTGGTCCATGCAAAGAATGTGGATGCAAGTAAGATAGAATATCACACTCGAATATGTAAAGGATGATATTGGATACCAACTTTATGACCCTGAGACTTAGAAGGACTTCCTCTCTAAATATGTAAAATTTCTGGAGGATGAATTCCTTATGAGTCAAGACAAAAATGAAGGAACTCATTGAATCCCCTAAGGATACTAAGATTCCTGAACCAGAAACTAAGGAAGTAAATGAAGATGTAACACTTGTACTGATGAATAGGATTTCAGCGAAGGTCTTGTTAATCCACTAGGAGGATCAATAGTCGTCGAAGTAACCTCACATGAAACCCTAATCCAATCAACAATTAATCCACAATTAAGAATCAATCAATGAAAATAAATGTGTGGAGTTAAAATTTATTATAACTCTACGAATCATGTCTATAGTGCAAGTATTGTAGAGGTCAAACATAGGGAGCATACGGGTGATCGGGGGAGACTAATTCCAAAATTATTTGTTCTTCTTGTCTATTTTTATTTTTGTGGATTTTTAAATTTGTATTTTTTTGGTATCTTGATTTGTATATTTTTAATTGTTTTTAGTTATATGTTTTTATATTTCCTTTTATATTTTCTGATTATTTCTTTTTTGTTTAAATATGAAATATAAGACTATACAAGGCTATATATACAATATAGGATAATATAGGTCTAGTTACTAATAAAAATAAACAAAATACAGAAAATAAAGTGTTTTGAGGTTTTAAATAATTTTTTATATCTTTTGTGATTTTTAAAATACTTTTGTTAATTTTTGAGGATTTTAAATTAAAAAATATCCCAAATCTAGGAATTAATAAATATGTCAAATTGAAATGAAGATTAAAAATAGCAAACGGTATCCAAAATTCTTCAAGAAATTTTTGTTAATAAATAATAGTATAAAGAAAATTATAAAATATAAATTTATATTGTTGGATTTTTTTGAGAATTTTTAAGATTTTTATAAAGTAGTTTCAGTTTTTTTTAATTTTTCTGCATTTCCTTATTCTATTTTAGTGATTTTTTTCTAAAGGCACAAAATACTTAAATAAACAAAATATATTTTTGAGAATTTTTCAAAAAAAATTATTTTGGTAATTTTTAATTCAAACAAGGATAAAAACATGTTCTTTTGATCTTAAATAAATAATAAAAGTGTTTAAATTCAAAAATTAAAAATATAACAAGAATATACACACTAACATGCATCTAATCCATTTTTTTAAGATTTTTTGGAGCGGGGTTGGCATATTTAATAAATAGAATACATGCATAAAAATTAGTAAACTAGTGGAGGCATAAATGCACTTAAAATAAAGGTAAGTATTTTTTTATAAAATATACAATTATAACTGTAGATGAATATTTTAATATTAAAGTGAAATACATAAAATTGTAGGGGCCTCAATGTAAAATATCACCTCACATGGGATGGCACGTGAGGTGATGCGGTTAGGATTAAAATGCATTATGAATTAAGTACAGGGTTTGACTCGCAAAATACACAAAATTTTAAAGTAATTAATGAATTTATTGGACTAATGACAAAATGACAAAAAATTGGGGATGGATGTGAAATCTACCCCCTCCTAGCACACTGATGGACAGCTCTGATCGATCCACTAAGACATGTGGTACGCTCTAGTGATGTAACGATGGTTCAATGAGTGATGCACCTGATTAGATCTTGCTCTTTATCCGATGGCTGGGTGATGGCAGGATCCAACGGCTATGGCATGACCTAGGAGAGGGGAGTGATAGGATGACTGGAAGGTATCTTGGAAGAATAGGGAAGAACTCCCATTATTCCAAGCTTCGTTCGGGTGTAGCACGAGCCTCCGGCCTTCCTCCTCACTACTCGATGGCTCGAAAGATTCCTGACCGCGTCTACTATCATATGGAAGGCTCAAGAAGCTTCGAGGATGGCCAGATTGTTTACAAGAGGTCGGAGGACCAAGCCAACTCCAGGAAACTCCAGCGAACCACAAAATCCCCTCCACAGGGCTTTGGGCATGAATGACTTGCACAAGAAACAACCTCGACTCGATTATTGGGGGTTGTAAATGTGTAGAGGCGATGCGGCAGATCTCCGATGGGGCGACGAGGTGGATATTCGAGATCCTACTCCAAGAAGGGGTAGGTTGAATGAAATAGTCAAGGGCAATGAAAATTGGTAGGGGAAATAAATGAACATGTTGGCGAAGTTGGAGAATGAGTGGAGGATGGTGGAAGGTTCGTCGGAGCGGGGCTCCAATGAACTACGAATGGGATTTGTTATGCCGAATCACGCATTTAACAACTAATATACGGACAGGAATTGAAAACTACACCTAAAATCTAACTAAAGCAATAAATCATACCTCAAGTTGGCCGAAGCCAAAGAGATGGGCCTCCCCATGGCGGAGGTCTCCAGAGTTGTGGAATCAACCGCTAACCCACTCCTTCGATCAACCTAAATTCTTGGCGAGGATGTTGTCACCATCCTCGAGACATGGGGCACAAAAGGAAGGAAGAGAATGGGCCAAGGGGATTCAAAAATGAATGGAGGAGGAGGGTGGAGTTTTGTACAGATGGATGGAAGGCTGGGAAGATCGAGGTCCAATGGGCGCAGCAGCGTTGCACTCCTCGAAGAATCACACTCATGTGATGGAGGGTGGATCGAGGACAAAAAACAATGAAGGAATAAACCCAAAAGGATAAAGAATCATTGGGGAAAATCGAGGAAAGGTAGGTCAAGGCTAGATCTAACAAGGTTGCAGGGCTAGGTCAGCCAGTTGACCAAGGTCAACCAACGGAGCCACCTGGTTGGTCCACGTGGTCCAACCAGGAAAAAACAGCCCCAAACATCATTATAAAATCAATATTAAATATTAAATAAATTTATTAATTTAAAGTTATAAAATAAAATTGTTTATTATTTTTTATAGTATTAATATGAATTTATTTATTATTTCAAGTTTATATATTACAAGTTGGTTTTTAGGGTTTTATTTATAGGTATATTCATCTACGTTTTGATTATGTTATTTTGTATTTTTTGATTTTATTATTTTATTTTATTAATTCATATAATTATAACATTTATATATATATATATTATATTTTCTAATATAATATTGTACTTAAAAAATATATGTGTATATTGTATATGTATAAGTATAGGTAATTCATATATGTATTTTGTAAACATATTTTATTTTAGTGTTTTCTTTAGGGTTTTATTGTATTTTAAATATGTACATAATCTATAAATAATATTTACAAAATTATAAAAATATAATATTATAAAAAATAGTAAAGAATAAATAAAAATGAATATTTTATATTGGTAAAGTATACAATAGGGGTCCAAATCTAACTTTCATACCTTAATTCCAAAAAATATAAAACCACCTTCATTAAATAACTTATTAAAAGTCATATACAATTAAGGTAATTTTGATGCATTTTGAGTTTTTACTTAGAAGATATTGGTTTAGGAAGTTCGGATTTTGGCTTTTTATTTTGAGTATAAAAAGTTCATTGTATATTAATTTTTTATTTTTATTTGTATTTGTATCTACAACTTTCATGTATAAAGTTTCTTTATTTGTGGTAAAAAAAATAGAAAAATAAAATAGGCACCAAAAAGGACTTATTGTGAATTAAATAATGGAATTTTTGATGTTTTATTGGCCCTTATCTCCCCTTACTTTATTCCTTGTCACCCTAGTCATCAAGATGCTTAAGTCTCGAGGTTTAGGGTCCTAAAATACCCTTTTCATTTTATTTTTTTCCTTTTCTTTATTCTATAATTTTGGCATTAAAAATAGTCTTTTATACACGATAAATAAAATAATAAATTAATGTTAAGTTGTACAAAATAATATTATTTGCATGCGTTAGCTAGGGTTTTTAAGGCTGAAATGATCGAATAAAGGTGATGAAATGGAGATTCATCGTGTACCTCTTTAAAGGAGTTCAAGGGTTATTGCACCACCTGAAAGGTAAAAATCATGTGTATCAAGTGAAAACTGGCAATGATCCAGCTTCATTTGATGAAGCACTCACGGATCATGACATGGATAGATGGATGCTAACAATAAAATCTGAAATAGACTCCATGCATAAGAATGGTGTATGGACCCTAGAGGATCCACCTGGAGGGGTAAATCCCATTGGGTGTAAATCAATCTTCAAGAGAAAAAGGGGACCTGATGGAAAATGTAGAGACCTTCAGAGCACGGCTCGTAGCCAAGGGTTGCACAGATAGAGAAGGCATCGGTTACGATCAGACATTCTCTCATGTGGCTATGCTTAAGTCCATCAGGGTACTGCTACCTATATCCGCATATCTTGACTATGACATCTGATATATGGACATCTAGACAGATTTCCTCAATGGATACCTCGTGGAGGATATTTATATGAAGCAGCCCCAAGGCTTCATAACCGAGGAAGGCAAAGTATGCTAGTTGAAGAAAACCATCTATGGGCTAAAGCAACCTTCACGTAACTGGAACATCAGATATGACAAAACTATAAAGATTTATGATTTTGTTCAGAATTCTAATTAACCATGTGTGTACAAGAAGCTTAGTGGGAGCGTCGTTATGTTCATCGTGATTTACGTAGATGGCATCCTTATCATTGAGAATGATATAGGAATGTTGACCAGTGTTAAAATTTGGTTGTCCCATACAATCGAGATGAAAGATCTTAGAGAAGCCTCTTATATCTTGGGTCTGAAGCTGTTCAGAAATAGTGAGAAGAGGATTTTGGTATTATCACAGCATGGGTACATTAAGAAGATATTGGAACATTTCCATATGGAGTATTCCAAGAAAGGCTTCTTTCCCCTAAGACATGGTATCCACCTATTTAAATTAATGACTCCTCAAAGTGTTTAGGGTTGGATGCCCCTACGCATGATTTATGGGAAGTCTAATGTATGTCATGATGTGCACAAGGCCAGATGTCTGCCATACAGTAGGAGTAGTAAACTATTACCAGTCCTGCTATAAAATTGAAAAGATAAAAAATAGTTGAACTCTTTTAGCTTCACTTGGACTCTGTTTGTGAATTCAAAACTCGTATGGTGTTTGTTCGATTAGATTAAGGTCCAAGATCAAGTCCCACACACTTGACCACATTTTTGTTCATTTTCTCTCTTTTCATCCTTATTTGACCCCTGCTCGCTTTTGGGCCATTCTACTATTTTACATTCATTTTATTCCTAGTTGACCTCTGTATATTCTCAATCTTCCTCTTTAACCCTTGAGATGGCAACACATGGGTGGTTGGGTTGAGACTTTGTCGATGCCCATATAGATTACATGATATTGCCTTCTTCAATAATTCGAGATGATTCCCGAGAACCTGATTTGGACTCTTCTTCTCCAACGATCTGTGATCACTCTTGTCCCGAACTCTGCCCATTTTGGATGGCAATTAGTTTCACTCTTTATACCTCGCCATCCTTAGTGAAGTTTTTTGTTGACCTTAACACAAATCAATTTGTTACATATGGTGCTTCCATACAGACTAATCGGGGCATCATTCCTTGTTCAGAGCACAAGCCTGATCTGGAGCTAGAGATTTTGTCAAACACATATTCAGGGAAAGAGATGGCTATCGGAGGAAAATAGAAATGACCTCAACACCCACTGCAACTAGATCAGGTCCAACAATCGGATCAAAACACCATGAATGCCTAGATTCTTGCCTCTATACAGGCAACCCAGCAGCATCTCATTGACCATGCCTTAGCACATGTCGCTTTCCAAGATATGTTGAATGATCTCAAGAGAAGAGGAGACAACCAGTGAGGAGGATTCAATGAGGACTGTGAAGATGGACCCTGTGGAGGTGGAGCAGATGAAACAAGAGGAGAGTGGCCCAAGCCAACTCTCAAGGAGACCTAAAACCATAGTGCTGTATAAGTCACCGAATGGATATAGATACATGTTGTCAGTGCATATTTTGAGTTGAAGCCTCAACTCTTAGCACTTCTTCCCACATTCCATGGGAATTCAAAGGAAGAACCATACATCCATTTCCAACAATTTGGGTGCACCTGTGGAACAACACACTATCCTAACATTCTATCAAGAGTCATGAAGACGGTAGCATTCCCATTCATCCTACAAGACAAAGCACTCCATTAGAGTAATCACTTGGATATTGTTGTCGCTACTTGGGAAGAGTTAAAGCCTGCCTTTCTGCACAAGTTCTATCCTCTAGGACGACTCAACCAGATGTAATCCTGCATTGATAACTTTTCCCAAGCAGTCCACAAATCCATTCATGAGTCTTGGGAGAGATTTACGAGCTGCAAGAGAAGTGTCCACACCACGACATCCCACAAACCAGTTTGTTCCAACATTTCTTTGGTGGACTCACTATTGAAAGTAAAAAACTCATAGATGTTGCTTGTGGTGGATCAAACTTCAATAAAGATGAGGACGTCGTGTGGTAGATATTTGAAGAAATGACCAATGGAGAGGTCGCTTTGTCGTCGTTTAGAGCATATCATCGACAACCACACCTCTAACAAGGCAAGTACATATGGAAGTGTCCCATGATCCAGACAAGAATGAAAGCTCCAATATGAGAATGATTGGGAGCCACCTGTCCAAGGTGGATATAATTGAGAAGCGATCACATGACCTTGAGAAGCTCAATGTGATCGAATAGAGGACTCAAAACTTGGACAAATTGGATTATATTACCAAGCAGCTGGAGCCTCTAGTAAGTACAATCAGCTCTTGCAATTTTGTGTCTACATCATCCATAACACCAGCTAAGATGAAAGAGCCAACATTACCACAAACTCCTCAGCAGAGTTCCCCTCAGCTAGCGGTTCAGCACTCTTACTACGTGCAAGCACCATAGCCTTCATCGCCTCAGCATCCATAACATCAGCTCATTGTATATCGACCAGAGACCTAGATCCTCACATATCCATACTCTCCTCCACCACCTCTCGTTCAAGAGGTGAATGGTGGGTGGTCAAACGGTGCGTAGTTGACCTGTCTTGGAGGACAACAGTAGGGTCAACCTTCAGGCAACCGCCCATTCCCTCAACAACAAGGAGGGATATTTGTCCAAGGGAACAATCAGCTTCACCACTAACAGTCTCAGCCATATCAACAGGGCTAGACAAAATCACTACCAACAATTATAGTACATGTAATACCGGCAGTACTCGATTGTTCCATATCAGTACCCTCCTCGTCACTTTCAACAATACCAATCTTCTTCTTAGTTTCATCCTCATCACTCTTACCAGCAACCTCATCACAATTCACAACCTCAACATGGCTAGCATGCTGAACCATCAGAGGCCCCTCCAGTGAAACCTGCACTCGACTACTTGGCTCAACTCATCAAGAGCCTTGCAAATGTTAGTTATAAGTTAGATGATCTCACCTCCGCAAAGACTACCTTCCCTACACATGCAGAAGAAAACCCAAACAACTTCAGAAAATGAGAGTAGGTAGTATGTGATGTTCCATCCAACCCCACAAAGTCAGAGGTATATGATTTGTTTTTATCTAATGTAGTTACTCTTAAGAGCAGTAAGACTATTCAACCATCTTTTACCATGAAGGGGAAGAATAAAGCTTCCTCGGGCGAGTCGCCATCTTCTTCTACATCAGTCATACCAGCAGTCAAGCCAGGTAAGGAAAAAGAAAAAGGAGAAGCACCAGAAAAAATACAAAACAATGAAAAACTCAAAAATACCAAAATAGCAGCTGAAGCACTAGCGAGCCAACAATGGTGAGGACCGCACCTGCAGCCAATCCAGAGACAGCTGATGGAGCCCTGCTTGCTATTTTGTGATGCCCACCACTTCAAACGAATGAAGACGTTTCTTTTTGTCATCCATCTTTACAGCCAGAAGTGGGCATAGATTTTATTGTAAATAAGAACAATATTTCTGCTAATTTTGGGTCTATAAATATTCCTTTTCCATACACTTTAGAAAAATCCAAAAAAGTAAAACTTTGAAAACAACTTTGTCAAATCCTGATGTTATGCAAATTATTCAAAATCTTGTTATTTAGATGCATTCGCTACATGCCATTAAATACATGCCAAATATTAAGAAAGGATTGAAACATGCATCTACTTATAACAGACAGTTGCGTCGAGCTAGACAACAAAATGTAAAGCACATCCTGATGATGGCTACTATTAATGCAATCAGCAACCTCCCAAGCAAGAAGAAATACATGGGAGCTACTCTCATTATATGCATGATATTTGATCAAGAGTTAGACCGAACTCTACCTGATAGTGGATCATTGATAAATGTGATACTCACTTTGTTGTAGAAGTAACATAACCATGGTCAGTCCCAAGATCGGGTAAATGAGAATTCTTGCATTAGGTAGCCGACAGCCAACGTAAAACAGTCGGAGACAACTTCCTGAATACTATTTTAAAAAAATACTATTTAGGAAGTTGCCTCATGATAGTCGGATCTTTTCAACATGAATTTAAGCAAACATATAGGTTTCGTTGGGGCGTTCCCTACTTGTGACGGGTTGCATCGCCCGAATGTAATGAAAAATTGGAAAGGGCTGCTATATCGCAGCATGAATGTAGTTCAAAATTTGCAAGGGTTCACGCATGAGGAACATATGCAGGTAAATAATCTAGTTCTGTTGCATCACCGCCCTGATGCAGTCCAAAATTTGCAAGGGTTCTCGCATAATATCCCGCATGCCAATAAAGAAGTTATTCCACAAGAGATTGCAAAGGAAGTTGCAGATTAGTAGTTGGAACATTGTCACTTTAACTAAAAAATTGATGGAGATAGTGGATACGATGGAAAGAAGGAAGATTCATATATTATGTCTTCAAGAGAATAAATGGGTTGGAGAGAAAGTAAGGGAGATCAAGAAGACATGCTTTAAACTTTGGTATTAATGTAAAGATAAGGGCAGAAATGGTATTGGAGGGGTTGTCATAAGGATTTGAAGGATTGTGTGGTTGAGGTGCAAAGATTCGGGGATCATATTATTTTGCTAAAACTGATGCTTGAAGAAGAAATTCTGAATATCATCTCAGTTTATGCACCGCAAATTGGTTTAGATGAATGACTATATAAGCTTTTTCGGAGGATCTGGGTAAGATTTTACAAGGAATCTCACAAAGAGAGAAGATTTACATAAATGGAGATCTTAATGGACATGTGGGAAAAGATGCTTTAGGGTATTCTAGTGTTCATGGAGGACATGGTTTGGGGGATAGAAATGAGGAGGGAAATGTCATTCTGGATTTTGTAACGACATATGATCTTTTTATAGCAAACACTCTCTTCAAGAAGAGGGGGGAGCATTTAATTACTTATAAGAGTGGCCCAACTAGAACACATATAGATTACTTTGCTTTGAGGAGAAAAGATTGGTTTTGTTGTAAAGACTGTAAAGTAATCCCAAGAGAGAGTTTGACAACCAAACATTAGTTGTTAGTCTTGGATGTGCAAATAAAAGGACTGGTAAAGAAAAGAAGGGTTCCTAAGATCACTAGAACTAGATGTTATAATCTTCCACTAAAGCAATTGAGCTTCAGGGATAAGGTTTTAGAAGACTTATCTTGGGATTGTAACAGAAGTGTAAACTATATGTGGGAGGCAGTAGCATCTTGTACCTGAAAGGTAGCCAAAGAGATGATAGGTGAGTCAAAGGGAGGAGCTCCAGGTTAAAAGGAGGCTTGATGGTGGAGAGAAGGGGTGCAAGAGAAGCTCAAAATTAAAAGAGCGTGCTTTAAAGCTATGTCTAATGATAGAACAAAGGAATATATCACAAACTACAAAATAGAAAAGAAGAAAGCAAAGAAGACTATAAGCAAAGCTAAGTCAAAAGCTTATGAAGTTTTGTATAAAGCTCTCAACTCTAAGGAGGGCCAAAAGGATATATTCAGGTTGGTCAAAGCAAGAGAAAGAAAGATCAAAGACCTTTCTCAAGTGAGATGCATTAAGGACGAAGAAGGTCACGTACTTGTTACTCAAAAGGATATAGAGACTAGATGAGAGCGGTACTATCATAAACTTTTCGTTGGGAAGGAAATAGAGAGATCACTTTGGGTGATCTAGCTAGTAGCGAAAGCTACTTGAATTGTGAAAGCTACAGACGAATACAAAAAAAAGGAAGTAGATTAGGATTTGAAGGTTATGAGGCCTGGGAAAGGTGTATGACCGAATGAGATCCCTGTAGAAGTATGGAGAGTTTAGGTGAGCACGGTTTGACTTGGCATATGAATCTATTCAATGTTATTTGGCGAAGCAAGAAAATGCCTGAAGATTGGAGGAGGAGTATCGTGGTGCCTCTTTATAAGAACAAAGGAGACATTTAAAATTGTTCAAATACAAAGGTATCAAGCTGATGAATCACTATGAAAAATTTGGGAACAAGTGATCGAAAGAAGGTTGAGGTAAGTTTCCAAAGTAAAAGAAAAATAATTTCGGATTCATGCCAGATTGCTCAAATATTGAAGCCATCCATTTGCTGGGGAGAAAAATGGATATTTATAGATCTAAAAGGAAGAACCTCCAGATGATATTTATTGAGTTGGAGAAGGCTTATGATTCTATCCCACGATATATATTGTGGAGAGTTTTAGAGAAGATACAGGTACATGTCCTATATTCACCTCATAAAGGATATTTATGATAGGGCTTTATCCTGTGTAAAGACCCCGTCTGCGAAGACTGGTTATTTTGACATCAATATTGGTTTACATCAAGGTTCAGCTTTGAGTCCATTTCTTTTTATATGGACGAGTTGACAAGTCACATTTAGGATGAGTTACCTTGGTGTATGTTATTTGCTGATGATATTGTGTTGATTGACGATATTACAAATAGAGTAAATGAGAAGTTTGAGGTATGGAGACATGCTTTGGAGACTAAAGGATTTCGTATAAGTAGGACTAAGACGGGATATATAGAGTGCACCTTTGATGGAAGAAATGGTGAAGGAATTGAGGTAAAGATTGGTGAAGATAACATTTAGAAGATAGATTCTTTTAGATATCTAGGATCTATTTTGGAACATGATGGGTAAATTGATGAAGATTTTACTAATAGAATAAATGCAAAACTCTTCTTTTTGATAAAAAAACCTTTAAAAATTAAACGAAAGTTCTACAAAGCAGTCGTAAGACTTGGCATACTTTATGGATCTGAATGTTGGCCTGTGAACCATAGACATGTCCAAATAATGGTTGTTGCATAAATGAAAATTGCTAAGGTGGATGTGTGGACACACATGTAAAGATCGGATCTAGAGTGATGCAATCAGAAAGAAAGTTGGTGTAGCTCCGATCGAGGATAAGATGTGAGAAAACCGCTTAAGATGGTTTGATCATTTGCAAAGAAGGTCAGCTGACGCACCAGTTAGAAGATGCGAGTGTTGGGATGTTGAGCCGGCTAAGAGAGGGCGAGGATGGCCCAAGAAGTGTTGGAAAGAGACCATATGAAGGGATCTTAGTCTTTTGGATATAAGCCCAAGATTAAACCAAGATAGTTCTAAATGGAGGCGAATAATCCATGTATCCGACCCTACTTAATTGTGGGAAAAGGCTTTGTTGTTGTTTGTTGTTGAAGGAATTTAGGTTGGGACAGCTCAAATCTACTAGGATGATTCTGCAGTTTGCGGACTCTTCAATCAAGTAGCCTTGAGGAATTTTGGAAGATGTCGTCGTCATTGTTTAGGGGATGTAGTTCCTTGTGAACTTCATTGCAATAAATATGGACATCAAAACTCCTCTTCTGAATAACCCGATAATACTTGGACGACCATCCCTTCAAACAGCTAAAGCAGTGGTGGATTATGGTAGCGGACATATTTCCTTTCGCTCAAACAACGATAAGGTACACATTCAAACAATTAAAGTGTCGAAAGCTTCAGATTCTGCATTAGATGAGCGTGTGCCTACAAAGCAGACATACGACTGTAATTTTCTAGCAGAAATTAGAGACGCCAACTTGTTCATGGATGACATCGAGATCCACGAATTCTTCTCTATGGAGGAAGGAGTGGATAGCATAGTCACCTCTCCCTATGTCTTAGAATATGAGGTTATTGTTGATCTGCCGGAGGAATTGATTTACGGTCACATGCCCATCGCAGAGGCATAAGGAATCATTGCAAACTTCTTAGAACAAGATTCCATCACTGAAAGTTTTTGTGCATCAATTGATTCAGATCTTATAGAGTCAAAGGTGGATATTATACAAGTGTCATATCTGACCCCACCAATGCCCTATACATTTCATGAGGTTACCATAGAGAAGATACAGACACCACCAGAGCTCAAGCAGCTTCCAGTAAATATGAAATTAGCCTTCCTTGCAGGTGAGTCGAATATGTTTCATGTAATGATCAACTGCTAGTTGAGTCATAACAAGAATTTCGCCTGCATGAGGTTCTAGAAAGAAACCGCAAGGCTATTGGTTGGAAAATTTCCGATCACTGAGGGATAAATCCTTCTTTGCGCTCCCATCACATTTAATTAGAAGAATATAACAAGACATCCTCTGAATTCCAATGAAGACTAAATCTGAATCTCTAGGAGGTTGTTATGAACAAGATCATAAAATGGTGTGAGGTGGGCTCCATTTATCCCATCTCTGATTCAAAGTGGGTGAGTCCCTTGCATGACGTGTCAAAAATTCAGGGATCGCCACCATGAAAAATGACAGAGGATAGGAGATTGCAACCAGAGTTCCTACATCATGGTGCTTCTGTATTGATTACATACGCTTGAACTTAGCAACCAAGAAGGACCATTTCTCACTTTTTTCCCTTTATCGACCAGATCGTTGAGAGATTGTCCACGAAGGAATATTTCTGCTTCTTAGATGGATATTCTAGGTACAATCAGGTTGCAATCGCCCCAGAAGATTGAGAGAAAAGCACCTTCACATGTGCATTCAGGGTGTATGCCTTCCGTAGGATGCCATTTAGTTTGTGTAATTCTCTGGCAACATTTCAGCGATGCATGTTGACAATATTTTCAGATATGGTAGGTAGCTTTCATGAGGTCTTTATGGATGATTTCTTGGTCTACGGTGACAGTTTTGATTAGTGTTTATCCTATTTAGACTGAGGTTTCAAGAGATGTTGCGAAGTCAACTTAGTGCTCTCGTGGGAGAAGAGCCATTTTATGGTAACCGAAGGGATTGCGCTAGGCCATGCAGGGCTTTCACAACGAGCCTCCCCCCTCTGACCCCTCCTTTCAACTAGTATATCCAGTTTCCCTTGTCAGTTGTATAGAAATCATCACTCCGATGGAAGTCATTTCTAAACTTGAGCCATTTACAAACTTGAAGCAAGTCTGATCATTCCTTGGGCATGTGTGCTTCTATAGAAGATTTGTAAAGGATTTCAGTAAAATTGCCCAACCACTGACTGAGATTCTAGGCAAGGAGGCAAATTTTGTTGTAGATACCAGAGTCCTCCAAGCCTTTAATCAGTTGAAATTGAAGGATATTGAGAATCCTTAAGCGCATCACGGAAGCGTGTTGATCGCATCGTATGCGATCGCGGTGACTAGTCGCACTAGTCGCTAGATGCAGCGGAAATTAAAATTTTCAAAACTAAAGATGTAACCACATGATCAGGAGAACACTTCTCGGATCGTTTCATCAAACCACAAAGTATAAGGAATACCTCTGGAAGCGTGGTTGCGATCGTGAGATCCCAAACAAGAGATCCTCCTGTCTTAAGTCCGATCCACGAAGAATGCACTTGCGGGCACGATGATGAGTCGCGTACCTCCCGCAGTCCTTGATGAAGATCCAAGCGATGGCTCCCCTGATTTCGTCAAACAAAATCCGTCATCTTCCTTTAGAGTAAGCAACTCCAAAGAAGAAGGAGATCCTTGAGTCGTTGAAGGCGGATGCCGAGAGTCTCTCCTTTCTCAACACAAGATGGACGGCCATCTTTTGGAGGAGAGAAAGAGAGGGAGGGCGAGAATATGTGTGAGAGAGAGAGAGTTGAAACCTTTTACAACACTTAATATTGTACCTTGGAAGGCTACCCTAGCCCTCCTTTTATATTAGTTTAGGATCCAATGGATCTCAATCCATGGGACACATGGATCCAACGGTCAAGTTTGGTCCATGTAAAATCAATGGCTATTATTATTGTTGGTTAAAACCAACAACATTTATTTATGATTAAATTAAATATATGTTGCAACATTATCAACACATTTTTAATTTAACATAAATAAGTTAGTTGAGAGATTAATCATCATAATAAAATGGAGATAATATTGCCTCCTAAAAACAAGGGGCGTTACCCATGACTTTTTCATGAGTGACGCCACCTCTAAAATTGGTGGCTTTATTTCTCCTTTTTATTATATTATATTATATTATCTCTCAATTATCACAAAATATCCACCAAATTAATTCCAAATTAATTTGTGAATATTTGAATTATGCCATTGAAAATTATGTGAATCATATTCACATCCCAAACTAATTTGTAAATGACATTTCCAGTTAATTAACAAATGTGAATCCAATCCACATTTAATAATTAACAATGTTATTTAATGATTTTTTCTCTCTTGAATATATGTATATTATAAATCATATTTACGATACACAAATATTATGGATAATAATATCCACATTCTCTAATCCTTGATAACTAAATCCCATTTAATTATCTTGGATAATCATTCTCACAATATGAATCTCATTCATATTATGCTTGATAATTAAATCTCATTTAATCATCAAGTCCTTCTTGCTTGGATATGCATTTCATTAAATGAATTATTCCTGAACCCTTTCAAGAATAATGTGCTTTCTTCGCGGATACTTGGAGATAAGGACAGGGTGATTGTATTGTTCCACGTATAGTGACTTGGATATTGAGATCTTATCTCAATTCCAGATCTTACGAACCTCCCATAGATGCTTGATTAAATCAAGACCGCAAATCTAATCTTCTCATTGTATCTGAATCTCATTCACTCTAATGTCCAACACTGGGACTAAGATCATATTGCTTCTCTACTGAAAGGAGTCACTAAAATCCAGACCTGTTTCATCACTCCCTCGGAATGGAAGCGTCATGGATATACAATCGTTTATGATCACATCACCCTTACGTATTCCCAATACCTGTACATCCTGCATACTGGAAGACCCATGGTCAACCCGACGATCAAGATCAATTTTACACTGTCTTCTTCAGGGTTTAATCACTAAGTTTCTCATTTGATCATTGGGATTTGGTATCGATCATATACTTTCCAAAAGCATATATCATATCTAGGTCTTGATCATATACTTTCCAAAAGTATATATCAAACCTACAAATTTAGTCAAGCTTCCAAAGAGAGACGACCGTGCATGGAATTTGATTCTTCCCAATATCTCATGAGTGAGCTCATGTCTTCCGGTTCAGTAGTGAACCTGTATGATCCCTTTGAGAGATCGTATTACTCATATGCCCTTACATGCACACCAGCGCGCCGGTGTATAGACCTTGGTTAGGTCATCAACCTATTGGTCTGCCAAATGTACACACTCAGACATATAGTAACACATCTGTCTCCGATCAGAGGATGAGTGACTATGCTGTGACAGCATTCAACATAGGACTTAGATTATCTCGATCTCGTTAAGTCAACTCTTTGACCTAACTAATCTGACACCTCTGAATCTCTATTCCTATGCAGAGGACCTACATCAAGAGGTCGGTCAGATATCAGCCTATGTGAGAAAGGATTGCCATCTCCTACTCACGCTGGAGATCACATCTTAACAATCATTTGTCGGTGCTTGATGAGTCCTCAATCCAACTCTTTAGATATTCATCTAAGCACCATCCTCTATGATTCAATATTTGAATCAACAGCTGTATGATCATTAAGATAGCCATGGTACATAACCCTAATTGTACAGAGGGACCTATTATGCAAATTATTTATTTTTCATTTCAGATCAGGGAATGATATTTGCAATAAAATTTATTGCATAATGGCTCGACGTGGGCTCACATGTCCAACAATCTCCCACTAGCCCAAAGAGCCATTAATGGACTAATCATTTAAACCCACACTCATGTGACAATCATAGGCTATTTAGAAAATAGCTAGGTAAGATGATCAGTCACTCTGTTCTCGCGAGACTACGCCAAGTCCTTTTATGGAACTTGCATATCCCCAGTAACAGTTCCCGCATCCAATGCGAATGTTGCATCTAATGCAACTAATACTCAATCTAGTCAAAGCAGTTATAGTGTCCTTGACACTATTGCTCAATAACTATTATAACCAGTATTTCCATAATCCTTATCAGAATACCCTTATTCCGGGAGATCACTATCTCTCAAGGTATCCACAGTTAAGACCTTTTAGATCTCTCTCTATAAAGTCTTAAGCTCTTGAAGATAAGACTTAGAGATCACCATCTCTAAAGCCTTATCATCTTTGAAGATATTGTTATTACTACAATCAAGTGTTCTTTCTCCATAGTAGGATTAGCAACACTTTACTACTCCCACTGCATGGTAGACATCTGGCTTTTATACACATCTAGCATACACTTAGCTTCTTGTAACTGATGCACAAGTGCAAGCAGTTCTAGCATTCACTTCCTCAACTCTTTGAGGTGTTATCCCTTTAGATAGGTCAGTACCAAATCTCAAGGGAAGGAAGCCTTTCTTGGAATTTCCAAGAATGGAATATGTCCAAGGTGTATTTTAAATGTGACAGTCCCAATACCCTCTTTTCTTTGCTTCTGAACAACTTCAGAACTAAGATCTAAGAGGTATTCTTGAGATCATATCTCATGGTATGAAATAGCCAGTCTATAAAACACTTATTATCATCTTTTTATCACTCCAAATGATTAGGATATTATCTACATTTAGCATGATGAACACAATGGCACTCCCACTAAGCTTCACATGGTTCATCAAGATTCTATCTGAAATCATAACATTTATTATTTCATCAAATCTTATGTAAGAAGCTTATTTGAGTCCACAGATTGATTTCTTTAGCTTTCACACCTTACTTTCCTAAAACATGAAGCCCTGGGGCTACTACATGTGAATATCCTCAGAGAGGTATTCTTTAGAGGAATGAAATCTTGAATTGCATCCTGAAGATGCAATAGTCAAGTTGTGTAGCTAAGGTTAGCAATATTCTGATGAGTTTAAGCATGGTTACCGAAGAGCAAGTCTCATCGCAAGCAATGTCTTCTCTTCCGGTGTATAGCTCATGGCTACGAACCAAGCTTTGAAGGTCTCTACCTTCTCATCAGGTTCCCTTTCTCTTGAAGATCCATTTACACCTTAACGGGTCTTAACCTTATAGGTGGATCCTCGAGGGTCCATATACAACATTTGTATATGAAGTCTACTTTAGACTTTATTGCTAATATCCATCTTTCCATGTCATGATCCTTAGGAGCTTCATCACATGAAGTTCGATCACTCTCAGACTTAACTGACACATGGAATACATCCTCAAACTCATTTGAAGAGGTATTAATGTTTCATCTTTAATTATCCTTTTAGTTTCCGATTTCAGGAGCCTCATTATCTTCTCAAGATTAAATGAGTTCCTTCACTTCATTTTTATTTTGATTCTCAAGAGTCTCAATCCTCCAAGAATCACATTCTCAGAGATGAGATCTTTTAAGAATCTCAAGGTCGTAAAGTAGGTATCCAATACCATCCTTTATTTTCCTAATGAAGTAGCACTCTCAAGTGCTAGATTCAAGCTTACATGCATGGAACCTTATTAAGGATATATAGAGTAGTCTCTACTATATATACACCTTGAAACTAAGGGGTAATTATGCTAAAATTCATCATTGATCAAATCATGTCACACATGATCCAATTGTATCTCCCTACAACTCCACTGAGTTTAGGTGTGTTACGAGGATTGAGATAGAAATGATATTCATATCTCCATAAGCTATTCTTTGAATTTTATCTTATAGGTGCTTGCTACCTTGGTTAGATCAAATTCATTTAATCTTCTTTCAAACTTTGGTTCTAAACCAAAATTGTGAAATCTTTGAACATTTCGAAGGTTTATCAGGTGAAGAGAAGAAATCTCATATCATACATAATCATCAATAGATATCACATATCCATAATGTTCACTATGATATAGATGATCCACATACATCAATATGTATGAGATCCCGAAGACCTTGACATCTTGCACCTTTCCCAGAGAACGGTGTATTGGACATTTTACTTTAAATACAATATTTAAATGTATGTAAGATTTGAAATTTGAGACATTCTAAAGTTTCATATCTTACTAGTCTATTGATCAAATCAACAGACAAATGTCCAAGGCTTGATGTCAGAACATCGTCAAATGATCTTCATCCTCCTATTGATCTATCAAGGTTTAATTTTCAGTATTAGAAATCTTAATGAACCATTCATTATATTTCTAATTCTGTGGAGTCCACTAGATGTTAGATTACTATCTGAAATATATCCATCATAACTATTTATGACAGGTTTATTCCAGAATTCATATTTATTTCCAACATTTAGAAACAAACAATGAGTTTATTCTAATATCTAGGTCATAGAGACATTCTCTAA
Source organism: Ottelia alismoides (assembly GCA_037367405.1). NCBI lineage: Eukaryota > Viridiplantae > Streptophyta > Magnoliopsida > Alismatales > Hydrocharitaceae > Ottelia > Ottelia alismoides. The sequence continues at coordinate 1,222,507 of JAZKJV010001602.1, forward strand.
GACAAAGGGCTCTCCCACTAAAAATATGAAGTCCATCTATCCAATAGAGATTGTCGCAACAATTGCACCAATATCCATGTAGATGACTATTAAACCTTAAGATCAAATTTTTAATCTTCTAATATATATATGCAACCAATTGCAAATGTCATTAGAAGATTGGGATACAATTATCAGACTTTATCTTATCAAAAAAGTAAGTCAAAGTCAATGATTATATGTAGATTATTCTGATGCTCTATCTGAGTCCTTCACTAAGGATTTTAGACAGATTTGATAGTCATACTATCAATACATCAACTTATTGCAGTATTGGCATTCATCCAACTCTTTGGATGTCATATGGAAGTCACAGAAGTAGGTCAACTCTTTGACTTTCCTTCTTACTCGGGTCCGACCCATGCTTCCACTGTGCTCTCTTCATCTATAAACAACCATTGTTCAAGACAAAGAATCTCTTATGTTGAATTCCAAGGATTTCAATACAAGAGCATTTCAATATTTATACATGCTTCATTAAATTCATTCAAAATGATTAATATGAAGATCCATTAAGGACTAGAGTATACACAGTAGAATGATGACACTCATCATATCTACATACATCTTAACTCTTAGAGACATAGATTTAGGTAGGTATTCAAACATTTTGAATACATCATCTCTTTCGAGCTACCATTCTGCATAAAGCAGAGAACCATGCCATTCATGATTAAATGTCTAGAGCACATATGTATGCCAAAATATCTTCTTTGATTTTATAAGGATTATTCGACAATTACGATCACCATCGACATGTCACTTCCAAAGTACACTCGATGAAAGATCAAGACTATAGAGGCATACGAACCCTAAGGTGATGTCTTATTGTCTTATTTAATTGTCACTCCTCATTATGTTGAGGAAACTTGCACACTGCAATCACATACATTATGTGTTCAATTGCAAGTACAATATCTGGATCATGAGTCCAATCCATGATATTATACTGGTTATCATTGAGTATAACATTGAGTGGGTTTAATGAAGGATTATCTGAAATAAGAAATTTGCATAAGGGTATATTATATATATATATATGTATTTTACTTTGATTTAGGAATTTTTATATCAAAGTTGTCTTGCCTTGTCAACACGGAAAGTTCATTCCCTTAATCACTTTCAATGTAAGAGATATTCTTACCATTATATCTCTAGCAAGATCTAGGATCTCCTTTCCTATCTTTGTCACATCCCAATAATATGAGAACTTGCGACTCCGATAAAAAGAAGTGGGAATACATTCTGCCTTGCAAGTCCAACTTGCATTCCCAATTCGGTCTTTAACACCCGGGCCCACCACCCCTAAGATGATGTTGACCCGTTGCTAATTGAACCAACCGTCAACATGATTAGAACTCGCTATGCGCAATCCAATATCGCCCCAATAATATGAGGACTCGATATTGGGGTCACTACGTATACAACCTTACTCTTTCGAGAAGCAAAGAACCTGATCCAATTAAATCATATATAGGATCTGTCACTTCGGACAGGCGTCTCCTATATACAACAACTGGCGACGGAATCCTTAGCCATGACGGGAGACCATTGATGTCACTTATGTGATCCTCCACCTCATATTCAAATTGTATAATTAATTATCGTGAATCATATTCACATAATTAATTCTTCCAAGGGAAATACACATCTATTCATAATAGAGTGTTAATTTGGATATAATTAATTTAATCACATTAAATTAATCATTATCCAATCATTAATCAACAAACATGATTATTACTTGAATAGTAGGTATAATCTCAAAGTACGTATATTTGAATTTTAATAATTAGAAAAATACACATCGACTTTCTCCGACATTATCCAGTCCCTACCCGCTATCATGGCAGTACCGACGAGAGTGGGATGGACCACATACGTTGCAACCCGCGACCCCAATGCTCTCCGACTAGGCACCACATCCGCCTCGAGAAAGGATAATACCAGATAGATCATCATGTACTTTGAGATACTCATCGGTTTTTCAACCGAAATTATACCATATAATATACATCAAAACAATTTTGATTACATTATAAGGAGATTTTATAAACAAATCCCCAATCCTATTCAAGCAAGAGGATTTTTCATGTAAAAGTTGTCCTACAACTATTGTAGGATAAACTATGGTTTTTCATGAAATCAATGTTTGTTGATGGATTCAAATCAACAAATGATCAAGACCAATTATCTTATCATTGTGGTTTAGGAAAATGTCATTCAATTAAATATCTCTTTAAATATTTCACAATATTTATCACTAATTATTCCAGAAAATTAACAATTAATTTTCATCATGACAATTGAATGACTTATCACAAGGTTCATGATCAAAAAAGTCAATTTCCAGCAGTGACCCCCAATCACTAAAATTAACTTATCTTGATCAATTTAAATCCAAAAAATGCAAACTCAGTTTACAAAGATTTCCTATTTGATTTATTAAAGAATCCAAGTGATAATTCACGCATTTCGAGGTGGATCGAAATCGTAATTATCTCATTCATCACGTTTAAATCCGCAGTTCCCGCAACAGTGGATATATGCATATTCAAAAAGCCATATCTTGAGCAAATGAAGTCCAAATTAGTAAAATCAAGTCCTATGGTTTCCTTATTTAATGGGGAACAAAATCCAATTGAAAATTTGTGTTTAAACGTTTTAACAGTACCGAAAAATTCAATTATACAGAGGTGCGAAAATTGAAATGCAGCAAAAAATTTAAAACCCTTTCAAGAACCAAATCGTCTAAGGTCTATGGATCATATCCAAAACCTTATTCGACCTATGGCTCTGATACCACTTGAAGGATATTGAGAATCCTTAAGTGCATCACGAAAGCGTGTTGATCGCATCGTATGCGATCGGGGTGACTAGTCGCACTAGTCGCTAGATGCAGCGGAAATTAAAATTTTCAAAACTAAAGATGAAACCACATGATCACGAGAACACTTCTCGGATCATTTCATCAAATCACAAAGTATAAGGAATACCTCTTGAAGCGTGGTTGTGATCGTGAGATCCCAAACAAGAGATCCTCCTGTCTTAAGTTCGATCGACGAAGAACGCACTTACGGGCACGATGATGAGTCGCGTACATCCCGCAATCCTTGATGAAGATCCAAGCGATGGCTCCCCTGATTTCGTCAAACGAAATCCATCATCTTCCTTTAGAGTAAGCAACTCCAAATAAGAAGGAGATCCTTGAGTCGTCGAAGGCGAATGCCGAGAGTCTATCCTTTCTCAACACAAGATGGACGGCCATCTTTTGGAGGAGAGAAAGAGAGAGAGGGCGAGAATTTGAGAGAGAGAGAGAGAGTTGTAACCTTTTACAACTTTTAATAATGTTTGGAAGGCTACCCTAGCCATACTTTTATATTAGTTTAGGATCCAATGGATCTCAATCCATGGGACACATGGATCCAACGTCCATGCTTGGTCCATGTAAAATCAATGGCTATAATTATTGTTGGTTAAAACCAACAACATTAATTTATGATTAAATTAAATATATGTTGCAACATTATCAACACATTTCTAATTTAACATAAATAAGTTAGTTGAGAGATTAATCATCATAATAAAATAGAGATAATATTGCCTCCTAAAAACAAGGGGTGTCACCCATGACTTTTTCATGGGTGAAGCCATCTCTAAAATTGGTGGCTTTATTTCTCCTTTTTATTATATTATATTATCTCTAAATTATCACAAAAATATCCACCAAATTAATTCCAAATTAACTTGTGAATATTTCAATCATGCCATTGAAAATTATGTGAATCATATTCACATCCCAAACTAATTTGTAAATGACATTTCCAGTTAATTAACAAATGTGAATCCAATCCACATTTAATAATTAACGATGTTATTTACTAAATTTTTCTCTCTTGAATATATGTATATTATAAGTTATATTTACAATACACAAATATTATGGATAATAATATCCACATTCTCTAATCCTTTATAACTAAATCCCATTTAATTATCTCGGATAATCATTCTCACAATATGAATCTCATTCATATTATGCTTGATAATTAAATCTCATTTAATCATCAAGTCCTTCTTGCTTGGATATGCATTTCATCAAATGAATTATTCTTCAACCCTTTCAAGAATAATGTGCTTTCTCCATAAATACTTGGAGATAAAGACACGGCGATTGTATTGTTCCACGTATAGTGACTTGGATATTGAGATCTTATCTCAAATCCAGATCTTACGAACCTCCCATAGATGCTTGATTAAATCAAGATCGCAAATCTAATCTTCTCATTGTATCTGAATCTCATTCAGACCAATGTCCAACACTTGAACTAAGATCAGATTGCTTCTCTACTGAACGGAGTCACTAAAATCCAGACCTGTTTAATCACTCCCTCGGAATGGAAGCGTCATGGATATACAATCGTTTATGATCACATCACCCTCAGGTATTCCCAATACCTGTACATCCTGCATACTGGAAGACCCATGGTCAACCCGAAGATCAAGATCAATTTTAAACTGTCTTCTTCAGGGTTTGATCACTAAGTTTCTCATTTAATCATTGGGATTTGGTATCGATCATATACTTTCCAAAAGCATATATCATACCTAGGTCTTGATCATATACTTTACAAAAGTATATATCAAACCTACAAATTCAGTCAAGCTTCCAAAGCAAGACGACCGTGCACGGAATTTGATTCTTCCCAATATCTCATGAGTGAGCTCATGTCTTCCGGTTTACTAGTGAACCTGTATGATCCCTTTGAGAGATCGTATTACTCATATGCCCTTACATGCACACCAGCGCGCCGGTTTATAGACCTTGGTTAGGTCATCAACCTATTGGTCTGCCAAATGTACACAATCAGACATATAGTAACACATCTGTCTCCGGTCAGAGGATGAGTGCCTATGCTGTGACAGCATTCAACATAGGACTTGGGTTATCTCAATCTCGTTATGTCAACTCTTTGACCTAACTAATCTGACACCTCCAAATCTCTATTCCTATGCAGAGGACCTACATCAAGAGGTCGGTCAGATATCAACCTATGTGAGAAAGGATTGACATCTCCTACTCAGGCTGGAGATCACATCTTAACAATCATTTATCGATGCTTGATGAGTCCTCAATCAAACTCTTTAGATATTCGTCCAAGCACCAGCCTCTATGATTCAATAATTGAATCAACAGTTGTATGATCATTAAGGTAGCCATGGTACATAACCCTAATTGTACAGAGGGACCTATTATGCAAATTATTTATTCTTCATTTCAGATCGGGGAATGATATTTGCAATAACATTTATTACATAATGGCTTGCCGTGGGCTCACATGTCCAACAGAAAGATATAATCACTCAGGCCCCTATCCTTCAACTGCTAGATTAGTCTCTTCTACACGAGATCATGATAGATGCTTCAAATTATTCCATTGAAGTAGTTCTACGAAAGAGGGGAGATCATATTCCATTTGCTATTCACTATGCCAATAGAACTCTTGATGAGGCTCAGAGGAATTACACCATCATAAAGAAAGAGTTGTTTGCGGTCATTTTTGCCTTGGAGAAGTTCAGGTCTCAATCGCTTGGGTCTAAGGTAATTGTGTACACAGACCATTCTTCCATCAGGTATTTGCAAGCCAAGAAGGATGCCAATTCAAGGATAATCAGATGGATCCTTCTACTCCATGAACTTGATATTGAAATCGGTGATATACCAGGAGCAAAAATTGTGGTGGCAAATCACTTATCAGGATTGCCAGAGCCAAACACTCTTGAGTAGATCCTAATTCCGATTATTGAAACCTTTCCAGATGAGGAAATTCTATCAGTTACCTCGCTCCATTAGTTTGCCAATATTGTGAACTATATTATGTCTAAGAGAACTCCACAAGATTGGTTAAAGTTAAAGGTCGACAAATTTTTGTCAGACATTCATTTCTATCAGTATTAGGATCTGTATCTCTTTTGTGAGGGGATAGATTATATCTGGAGGAGGTGCATTCCTTGGTAAGAATTTCACAACATCCTCGAGCATTGCCACGCCCTAGAATCAAGAGGACACTGTTTTAGAAGATGTACGGTAGAAAAAGTATTACAATGCAGCCTTTGGTGGCCAACCTTATTCAAAGATGTTGAAGACTTTGTGAAGAGGTGCATTGACTCTCAGAAAATGGGTGGAACAATTGAAATGAGAGACACAATGCCTCTGAAATATATTCAAATTTCAGATGTGTTCGATGCATTGGGCATTGACTTCAGGGGCCCATTTTTAAACAATCACGGCTATGAATATGTTCTGCTTGTTGTCAACTATGTGAGTCGTTGGGTGGAGTCTATCCCTACCCAAACCATTGACAGTCGCACCATCTGTCGGTTTCTGAAAGAAAACATCATTGAATGGTTCGGGATCTCCAAAATTCTCATATCATATGGGGACGGCAATTTCATCAACAGAGAGGTCTGACTCAGGAATACTGTATTGAACATCAAGTAGCCTCTCCGTAGCACCAACAATCTAATGGTTTAGAAGAATATTCAAATATGGATATCAAAGCTATTCTTCAATCTAATGGTTTGGAAGAATGTTTGAATAGGAAGATCAAAGCTATTCTTCAAAACTTGTTGGTATAGACAGAAAGAACTAGAATCAACTGCTCGACTCGATTTTCTGGGCCTATCGGACTGCATACAAGACTCCTCTTGGTTTGTCTCCCTATTGTCTGGTATCTAACAAGCCATGTCATTCACTGATTGATCTTATTCACAAATCTTTATGGGTAATTAACATCTGCAATTTGGACTAGAGGAAAGCATCAAATAACATAAAGTAGATCTGAACAGACATCTCAAGTTCCACGACTATGCATACAACAACAATCTTATGTACAAGGAGAAGGTCAAGAAGCAGCATGACAAGCACATCCGTTGCAAGAACTTCAAGCTGGGTCGGAAAGTCTACTTGTTTGGTGCAAAGTAAAAACTTTTACCATGGAAGTTGAAAAGCAAGTGAACGTGGCCATTGGTAGTGAAGCATGTGCATGACAATGGAAGCATAATCATATAGGGATTGTCAAGTGACGTGTAGCCTTTCATCATCAACGAGCAACTTCTAAAGCCTTACCTCGAGCATGATACCGTCATGTCCATGGTTGAGTCCATTTAGGTGTCCTATGATGCAGAACTTCCAGCCGCAACATCTATAGATTTAGATAAAGCAATCAGAAATATTTTTCAGTAGTTAGTCATTTCCTTCTTTTCTTCTTCTCTTCTTTTTATTGTTAATTTTTTATTCTTTCAAAAGCATCACTCATTTCATTTATCATTGATATACTTAGGATATGCTTCATCCTAAGTATAGGGGGATGAGTGTATACGGGTGTTCATTCTTTAATCCCCTTACCTATCTCCTCAACTTTTGACATCCTTTCTATACCTAAGGACATTTTACCCTAAGTATAGGGGGAGACAGGTTGAGACATTGATTTGTTTATTCCCACCCTTGACTCGCACTTCCTTGAGTATAGTCTGCTACAATTAGGATTATTCAATATTAAGTATGGGGGGAACGGTCAACTTCCTATTCATTATTAGTTCATTGTAGTATAGATTTCCTATACTGAGTACGATTTATGTCTTCCTTTTCTCTTCGACATACGAGGACATAGCTCAAGCTCAGTATAGGGGGTCATATATACATTGTATATACTTAAGCCATAACTCGTACTTTCCTATTCTCAATAATATGGCTAATAAAAACTAAAACATACATTAAAATTCTTGATATATACAGATTAATAAATCGTGTAAAAATATTTTGCAAAATATTTGAAAAATGGTTGTATAATATTTTCGAAAAATCTTTTAAAAACTATTGTAAAATGTTTTTAACCTTCATAAAAATGTTTTATTTGTAAAAAATCTTTTCTTTGTGTGAATAAAATATTTTGAAAATCTATTTGCAAATTATTTTGAAAATGGTTGCAAAAATTATTCATAAAATATATACATACTATTTCAAAAAGCTTTGCAAAATGATTTTCAAATTTTATAAATGTTTCTAAAAATGTTTGTCAAAATTATTTGCAAAAAATAAGTTTTCAAAATGTTTGTGAAATTTTTTCAAAAATGTTTTGAAAATTGTGTGTAAATAACAACTCAAATAAAATCCTTACAGCAATGTATAAAACATGTATATAAATCTTCTATATACTCACTAACATTCAACATGTAAAATATATTGTATAAAATACACCCTCACTACCATACTTGTAAATATAGATGCACTCACATGTAAATACATGCATATAATTCTTTTCTAACCGTTTCATCTTTTAAAAAACCTTAAAATTTTTCAAAATTCAAAACTCCAAAAACATTTGCAAAATCTTTTCGAAAACTTGCATCAAAATTTATAAAAAAATCGAAAAAATGCATAAAAAGTTCAAAACAGAAAATTGCATCGCAAAAATATTTTCCTTGCATTGTACATAGAATTTGAAATTTTCATATTGATAATGTTGATTGAACTAGTCTAAGAAAATCCCAAAGATTGGAGCTCGATTGGACCTTAATTCACTTAATCACAGAAACCATATAGGAACTGGAATTGAGACACTTCATGTCTGCTAGACTTAATTCTTTGACACCATGAGACTTGGTTCAATGTCGTCTTGACTACCTAAGTAGAATATTTCGGAACATACGCACGACTCTTGTCGACAATGACCTAGCTTGAACACATGCACTTTACACTTTGCTTACCTCAGTTGAAATGGTAAAGGACTGGATTTGCCAACATGAGACACAAGCCAATGGAAACATCAGAAGTCACACATTTGTAGCCATTATACCCCAACCCGATCTAGTGGTCATGAGGCATGATGACAAAATGTTGTGGGTTGCAATAATGTTTCAAAAGAGGGATAGTCTATGATGAATCCACAATTCATGTCCTTTATTCTTTTATTTTAGCAAAATTTCCTATGTAAAATATATGTAAATATGTATCAAATACAACAAATTAGTACTGTGCATGCATTGATTAGTATTGTGTAATTAACATTCTTTTTGACCAAAATAAAAGAATAAAGAAGAAAAGAAAATGAATAAGGATGTATTTAGGCAATAAATGCAGACAACTCGAAGCCTCAGAGAAGGCCAGATATTGGCCTAATCAGCAAGGAATAAAGTAGGGAGAGATAGGATCCTCATCTTGTACATATTCATCACTATTCTTCCTATATATCACCAATTTTGTTTCTAAATAAAATAATATCAAAATAATTCAATTTCCTTAATAAAATTTGTAAGTGAAAATGCAAATAAAAATAATTGCAAAATAAGAATGTGTACAAACATGCAACACTTGTACTTGTACATATCTATTTACTTCTTTTGTAAATAACTTCTGTATATTTTGTATTTTTTATGCTTGCATATATTTCTTACAAATAGAATGAAATTCATAAAAAAATAAATTAAATTAAAATAAAATCGTCTTTTCATTGTGCAAAATGCCAAACATGTATATATTGTATATAACACCTGTTTATTTAACACCTATAACTAATTTGTGAAATCAAATAAAAATAATTTTATATTATTTAATTTGTCAATAAATAAAATATAAAATAAAGTGTATTTTGTACAAAATAATAAAAAATACAAGTATAAATTATATAGGTATATTATACATGTACATATACCACATAATGTATATAACATAATATATTTACTATTAAAAATCACAGAAAAATAGTTTATAAAATAACTAACATTTTTTATGTTTATAACCTTTATTTTAAATTCATTTGCTATTTTTAATTGAATTTTCTTTGAATTTGTAAATTTATAAATTCTGATTGGTCGACCCGGGTTTGTTGACCCGGGTCAACCCTTCCTCCAACCAGGTCAGACCCGACTTCCCTTCACCAGAGCCGATTTTTTATATCTTTCCCACCTGATTCTGTCCAATTCTCACCTTGGATTGTGGACCCTTCGCTACCCTACAGATCCATGATTGCTACGCATCTCTAGGTAGGTCCGGATCTCCCTAAGGTTACGTGCTTTTCCCTGATCTTTTTGGAACCTTTGTGCCTATAAATATTCTACTCTACCTCCATCCCTCGGTAGCCCGTCCCTCGCATCTCCTTTCATCCACTCACATCTCCAAAACAGTGACATGGTCCTCGAGCAGTCTTTGGGAGCTTGGATTGGTGCCAGGTTGCACGTTGCTCACTTCGTGGCTGGAGCTCCGCCACGAGAAGCCTCTCCTGCCTTACGCAGCAGGGTTGAGGCCAAGACCCTGCCTCTACCTTCGTCGCACTTCGCTGATCACCGTAGCACACTCGGGTATCCCAACTTCATTTTGCATTTCATCGTTCCACCTCGATTTCAGTTTATCGCAGCCGACCATTTCATTTACTCCGACCATCGGCTCGGAGCCCCATCTCCTACATTAGCCGTTTCGATCGACACTTCATATCACCCCCACCTTCTCACGCACCCTTTCCATCTAGTATCTTGCTTATCAGGCATAGATCTCCCTCCTCCATTTCCATCAGAGGTCAGTCACCATTCACAGTTGCTTCTTTGGGTTTCTCTGTGAAATAACCCGACCGAAGCTATTCCTCTGAGTTTTGCTTCTCCTTGCAAGTGCAAGTGCATGCGAGGAGGCTCTAATCGCACCTCAACTTTCCAAGCGGAGCTGATCTAGGAACTCAAAATTTCATATCTTCATATGATTGTTCCTTTCTCCATCTGAGCACTCCAGTCGATGTACAGTACTTTCAAAGATGTGTTGAGCCTCTCAATGGGCCCATCAGAGCCTAGGAGCGTCAGACATATCCGATTGAAGTTGGCCTAGCCGCTCCTCCTTTGTGTTCTTATAGAGCCTTTCACGTCCGTCAAAAGAGGAGCCCTTCTTCCCAGATTTGATCCTTCCGTTCATCCACGCCCAAAAGTTGTGTGTCCTATTAGAGCAGCGACAGATCTGATACGCACATTCTTCTTCCATCTAAGCCATCAGATCTGCCCACTAATGGTAATCCACATCGTATGCATGCGCCACGACTTGCAGCGTTGGATTTTTCTCAAAAGCGAGTTAGGGCCGTACGTCCTAACCCCACCGTGTGTCTACGACATGTCTGCAAGGGGTATAATTCCTTTTTACCCTTGTATTTTTTGTTATTTTGTTTTATTTCAATAAATGTAATAATTAGTTGTGAACTTTTTACACTCAGGACCTTGTACTTTTTATATTTACATTTTAGTCCATTGGAGTCAAGGTCACGTCTTGCTTTACGTGTTATTACGGTATATTTGCATATTTTGCCCTGAGCTTTTAACTGGTTAATGTAGTAGTGGAAGTTTTTAATATTTGCATAGATGCTCACGTGAGTGCATGTCATGTGTTGTGTACCTTTTGATCTGGATCAATTGCACTATGGTTCTTAATTTTTACTGCATGTTATTATTTATCCCAAGAACTTGATATATTTGCAACTAGAACCTTGTTGTACTGTTTTATTTTTATGCTCTTTTTTTACTTGCAATAAATAGTGAATTTAGCCAAAATTTGCCCAAAAATCAATATTAGCACTTGTGAGTGTCTACTTTTGGTGGTAATTTTTGTGTGCTAAATTTCTTTGATTTACTATTATTAAAAATTCAAAAACAACGCAAAACCATTTACACTATAAAAATCCTAAAAAATCGAAAAATGACGTAAATTTTCCAAAAAAATTGTATATGTGTTCTCAACTATGTTAGCCACTGTATAAATTTGTCTTGAAAATATTTTTCAAAACCCTAAAAATTTGCAAAATATCAAAATTTTATAAAAACCCTATAAAATCCATTAAAAAACAAAAAAATGTGATTTTAGTTCATATTTGTCTATTTTCTTCTAGTTTTTATTAAAATTAACAACCAAAAGTTTTGGGCTAATTTGATGTTTTATTTTTGAAAAATACTCATGGTTGTTCATTGTTTATTTTTTTTCTTAGTTTTTGATTTTTTTAAAATTCTAAAAACATTTAAAAATTTCTCATAAAATTTTTTTAATTAATTTTTGTGCATTTTTGTCATATTTGAAAAATACAAAAAGAGGTGTGTTTGAATTTTCTCTTTTGTCTTTATTTCCTTGTTTTCAAAATGAAAATTTTGCAAAATATAAAACACTAAAAAGAGAATAAAAATCCTTCGATTCCTTGAGTAACCTACCTAGTTTATGACAATGCTTCTTGTATTCAATCACGGTCACTATATCATGCTAATAAAAGTCGTTATAACACTTGTATGATTTGTTTGATTTCTTTAGTGGTTAAATAAGCTTCTCGATTGATTGACTTGGTTGATTTAGGACAATGACACTTTGATTAATTAACTTAACCCAAGTTAACCAGGTCACATCAATAGTCTACTGGCTCAAGAGGATCAAGTCCATATGTAAATGTTGTTGTATATAGTATTCAAGAAAACAAAAGCTCCAAAAAGGAAAGACGGGCAAATCCAAGAAAAATCAATTCTCGTTAGAGCATGTATATATCTAATAAGCAGCGTGAGCTTCACAGTCAAAAGTTTGTGAGCCTGCGGCCAGGTGACTTACCTACATTGGTCAAGCGCCTAAGATAGGTAGCTATATTGGCTACCATCCATTCTCTTCTCCACTTCCTCTTCTTGAGTCAGTTATACTTGGATATAGATGTGAATACCCCGCTTGTTGAGGAAAGAGTTGTTCGATTGGGGAATTAGGGTCACCATGTTGTAGAAGACTGACTTTTACCGCTTCAGTCAAGAGGAGCTACATATCACTGACATTATACAAGAGAGACTCATAGTCACAAGGGATTGCGTATGGCATCGATCTGTTCTGACCTGGCTTTTGAGGAGACTTAGGCAGAGTCTTGTGGGTCATAGAGGTTGTTGTGCTTTAAATTCATTTCCCAATAAAGTTCCGACCAAACTAAAAATCCAAAGGTTCGATTGAGCTCCAAACTTTGATTTTATGAGGACAAGTTTAAGAGTTAAATTGATCCAAGTTTATTTCTTTTTATTTTCTTTATTTTCTTTTCTGTATTTATAGGCATAAGTGTTTGCTAGGGACTAGCAATGGCAAATATAGGGGGGGTGACGAATCTCCATTTCATCACCTTTATTCTTCTAATTGGCCTTTAAACCCTCAACAAATGCATGTTAATGGCATCAATTTGTACAAAATAACATGCATCATTTATTATATAAATATTGTATAAAATATTATAATTAATGCCAAAATAAAATAATAAAGGAAGAGAAGAAAAATAAATAAAATACCAAAAGTATTTTATGACCCCAAACCCCGAGACCAAGTCAAGAATTGATTTGGTCGACAAGGAATAAAGTAGGGGGGATAAGGGACAAAAGTACAATAAAAACCCTATTTATTTACTCTTCAATAATCCATTTTTGGGACCTAATTTATTCTTTATTATTTATTCATCAAATCAATAACCTTTTTCATGAAAGTTGTAGATAAAAATACATAAAAAAATACATATTTTATTTCATACAAAAATAATGCAAATTGTGCATTCTACATTTAGAATAAAAATCCAAAATCCAAACTTTTGAGACCCACGTCTTCTCCATATGGACTCAAAATGTATCAAAATCATATTTAGTTGTATAAAACTTTTTATTAACTATTTAATGAAGGTGGTTTCATTTAATTTGGAGTTAATATGCAAAAGTTGGGTTTTGGACCCCTTTTGTACATTATAAAAAAATGGAGAAGCCTTCTCCCACTATAAGTAGGGTCGTCTACGTGGATTCTTGTGCAAATCCATGTTGAATAAAATAATCATTTTGTAAATTATACCTAAATAAAATAATCATTTTATTCATGCTTTATATTCCTTAATATTTTATATTTTTATAATGTTGTATATATTATTTATAGTATATGTACATAGTTAGAGTAAAATAAACCATTAAAAATATACTAAAACAAATAAGTGTACAAAACATATAGATGAATAACCTATATATAAACCTATATAATAAATACATTTATTTAATTAAGTGTATACATAACTTCAGAAAAATTTTATAAAATTATATTAAAGTGTATTTAAATCAATTAGAAATATATAAATTAAGTATAAAAAATAATAAAATCTAAAATGCAAAATAAAAATAAAAATACACATTATATAGGTAAATAATCTTATAAATATACTTGTAAAAAAACCTATAATAAATAAAAAACCATTAAATAGTACACAAAAATATATATAATATTTTATGTTTTGAGTTTTTCGAGGATAAATCAAGTTTTATTTCTTTTCCAATTATTTTCCTTTTATTTATTTTTGTTTGTCTTCTGTGGATGACATAGACCAATCAGGGTGCAACCCTGGTTACCCAGGTTAACTACTCTGTACACCCTATCACCCGTGTCAAACGTCATATCCAAGCCATCTTCTCTACCTTTCTCCATTTTATCCATTGATTGATTGCCCTCGATTCCTTCACGAAAATGTTCCTTTAATCATTTGTCTATCACGCTAGCACTTTTTCTTGGTCAAAGGCTCATCAAATTGAGTGCAATCCCTAATCAAAACCATAGCTCTACCTCTATGTATAACTAAAGACTCAAGCCCTTCAATCCTATTTGGATCCCTCTCTCTTGAGTTTTAGCCTCTCAAATATAGTCCATCAGCTTCGTCTTGGTGACAGCAAGCGACCATCGTCGATTAGCAGTGAGGAGGACGAAGGAGAAGGTGCATCCAAGCTCATCGCTGAAGCATCTCTGGTGGTTCTACATTCTAGTGTTTTAGCAGTCGAGGTCCCTTTTCTGTTGTTCCTACGCAATTTCTTTAGCTTTGATTTTTTATGCATTTAGTTTTAGTTTAAATCTGAAGGTTAGCACGTAATTCAAATTTTGAGTTGACCTAAAGCTTCGCTCCAAGTTGATTCTACCCACGACTCGACCATTCTTCGACCCATTTTCCGCTTCATAACATTCCTCCTCGACCTAGAGACCAAGTCAAGAATTGATTTGGTCGACAAGGAATAAAGTAGTGGGAGATAGGGGCCAAATACACAATAAAACATCATTCTTTTATTCCTCAATGAGTCCTTTTTGGGACCCATTTTATTATTTATTATTTATATCTCAAATAAATAATTCTTGTACCTGAAAGTTGTAGATAATAATGTATAGAAAAATGCAAAATTGAGTTTGCATAAAGATATTATGCATTTTACAGCTTGTATATAGAATAATAATCTGAAACCCAAACTTCACCAGCTCATACCTCCTAAATAATACTCAAAATATGCCAAAATCACTTTTAATTGTATATAAATTTTAGTAATCTATTTAATGAAGGTGGTTCCACTGAGTTTGGAGTTAATATGCAAAAGTTAGGTTTTTGACCCCTATTGTAAAGTATACTCGAATAAAATAATCATTTTATATGTTCCTTATCATTTTTATAATTTTATATTTCTATAATTTTATAAATGTCATTCATAACACTTGATCATTTTTAAAACAAAATAAAACAATCACAAACAAAATAAAATATTTAAGTGAATAAAAATGTATAGGTAAAATACCTATACATACCTGTATAAAAATAAAAGTGAAATTCATTCTTTTATTATTTATTCTTTTATATTTTTAATCTTGTAAATATTATTTATATTTTATTAGAAAAATATAAAATGAAAATGAAAACAAATAAATTACTCTAAATAAATAATATAGCTAAACACATAGATACATATACCTATATAAGATATACCTATATTTATTTTAGTATACAAATAACATGAGAAAAATACAATAAAAAATATTTGTATAAAAAAATTGTTATAGATGCATACAATAAGAGAATAAAATAATAAAATCAAATATACAAAGTAAAATAAAATAACCCAAACATAGATGAATATACCTACAAATATACCCTTAACAATTAGCTTGTAAGAAATAAACCCAAAAAATAAATAAATAATATATTAAAATAATATAGAAAATAATAAACATTTTTTACTTTATACCCAAAAATTAATAAAAT
The DNA here is from genome assembly GCA_037367405.1 of Ottelia alismoides. Lineage (NCBI taxonomy): Eukaryota > Viridiplantae > Streptophyta > Magnoliopsida > Alismatales > Hydrocharitaceae > Ottelia > Ottelia alismoides. The sequence continues at coordinate 1,238,622 of JAZKJV010001602.1, forward strand.
CATTATCTATTTTTAATTAATTATTTACGAATAAAAGGGGTTGTTTTGTCCTTTAGTGTACTGCGTGGCCAAGTCAACCTCCAGGTACTCTGACTTCAGACAGTGTCGCATCCCCTCTTTTCCTTCATGTTTCCCACTCGATTCTTCAATCATTTTCGTTGAATCTTTATGCAAAGATCACCTTCAATCAACCAGGATTCTCGCCCAAAACCCATATATGTTGTACATAGCCCATGTTCTTTCTAATTCACCAAGCAATAAGGGTGCTTCGCATGTTTATAAATAAAAATCCCCCTCCTCTGATCTCCATTTGATCACTTTTTCCAAACCCTTGATCCCCCACCTCCGGCCAAGAGAGTCATCAGATGACAGCAGGCAAACCCTTGAGTGTCTGGAGTGGCTGAGGGGGGAGGAGGTGCACCCCAAGATGACACTCCGGCCACCTCTTCTCCATGTCGTCTCTGACAAGTATGAGTTGTTCCCTTTACTTTTTTTAGATAGATTTCGTTTGTGTATTTCATCTCCCGCAATTAGTTTCATGTTTTTGTTAATGCATTAGCTTAGGTTAGCTTAATCCCTTTGCTGAAGATCTCGAGCACCGGAATCTGTTCTCCACCGTACCCAACTTGTCTCTGACCCACCACCATGTCCATCGCTTTCCCCTCACACTTCTCCACCAAGAGGTACCATTCTCCCCTCTCTGGATCGAAATCACATGCTCCTCCTCCGATCACCTCACCGGAGCACTACCACCCACTCCATCTCCCACTCATTCCTTGCCTAATCGGGTCGAGGCACTTTGCCCTCAGCTCGTGAGTTTGTTGGTGTAGGAATAATGCAAGAAGGTCCCCATTAGGGTAGTTTTGAGGATCCAAAATGGCTTTAGGTACACTAGACCTATAGGGCTCGATCAACGGCCCTGGACATTTTTGAGGCCGCCAATCAACATGGATCCTTTCCAGTATGCTTTCGAGCACTTCAGCGGCATGATTAGCGATCGGAGGAGTCATCTAGGGTCGAACGAGCTCCAAGGAAGCCATCTTCCCAGTTCTTCCAGATGCATCCGAAGTCGTTCGATTTCACCTCGTTCTTCGCGAGCATCAGGGGGATGTTGGATCAAGCAGAGCCACAACTGTTGGATCTCCTCTCGCACTCTAATCCCAGATGCCCATCTACGAACCGACATCATGGAATAAGATGGTGACACGTGTATAAGTGATGTGCATCCCACCATCCATCACTATGCTTAATTGGGGTAATTTGCATATCTCGCCATACATTTTTGTATTTATTTATTATCCCAATAAATATAATATATAGTGTAAATAAAATGGATACGTTGTTAATAGGGCCTTGTATTTATTCCATATTGCAAGTGGGTTCCGTCCAGCTCAGCTCACGTATAGTCCCACGTGAGCTAGGCAAATTGCTTGTAAACCCCTGATGATTTTTGTATTTATATGTAGTCCAACAAAATCAATATATGTTGTATATTTCTGGGAAAATTACAGGCAAACCCATTACATTTATTTTAATGATAAATATGCCCTCGCTAAGTCATGTTTCATTTATTAAAAAAAGAACTCGTGCTCTAAAAATTATGTAAAAATAAGGTTAGATGCCTAATAGTATGTATTTTCATGCTACATATTTATTTTGGCATGTTTGGCATTTTAACTATTAAATAAAATTCAAATGAGCAGGTTTTTGCCATAGCTAGACTTAGAAAATGCTAAAAAAATAGAAAAATGTTTTGAAAAAAATCCAAAAAATGTATATGTTGTGTATTTTAATAGTTTGTATTTCCATACCAAAATACATAAAATAGAAAAAGAAAAAGATTAAAAATTAGAAAGCTCCAAAATCCAATAAAAATGCCAAAAAAATCCAAAAATATGCATATCTCTAAATTTTCTTTATATTAATATCTATATATTAAAATTGATTTGTAGAATTTCAGACTTTATTTACTATTTTTAATCTCTAATTCATTTCGACCTATTTATTAAATCCTTGACTTGGGATATTTTTTAGTTTAAAAAACCATAAATTTTGTAAAAATTCCAAGAAAATCAAAAAAACATTAGTAAAATATTTAAACCCCAAAAACATTATATTTTACGTATTTCATTTATTACTATTAGTAGTTATACATATATTACCGTATATTATATATATTTATATATTACTTATATATCCTATATTATATAGTTAAAATAAAAGGAAATATTAAAAAGAAAATATAAAAATAAATAATATACGATTCAAAATAAATAAATAAATACAAAAACAAAAATTAAAAAAAATAAAAAAAATAAAAAAACCCAAAAACAATAAATGAATAAGAGAAAAGAACAAAAAAATTTAGCTTAATTGCGCAATCTACCGTTTGCTCCCTACGTTAACACGTGCTTACACCTATACACATACATTGTAGAGAATAATAAATTTTAACTACACACTTTTGTTATTCCTTGATTAATTGATATTGTGGGTTAACTGTTGATTGATTGGGATTCTATAAGCGGTCATTGCATCGACTTGATTTCTCACCTTGTGAGATTTCTAAACCCTCGTTAGGTCCTGCTCTCAACACCACGGATCCCTATCGTGGGGACCTGAAAGCTCATCGAAGACACCTGCAGATGTGGAAGGTCCCCATGGAGATGATGCACCCTCTTGCATGAAGAATTGAGCCCGGAGTCACCTGGAATCAATGATCGAGTCGAGGGGGTGTTGTTCTTCATGTTCTTAAGGATATCCTAGGAGCTATTAGATCGAGGTGTCTTCCTGGATCTATTCTAGACTGCCTGATCTAAGCTGAAATGAAGCCCTTCGTAGCCGTCAAATGTGAGTTAAGTGAGCCATGTGGCTTGCTCAGTGTCGTCTGCCAGTGATTGATGAGGGTAAATTGCTTAGATTTTTTGGGTATTTATCTTTAATATTTAAAACTTTCTTTGGCATGTAAAATAATTATGAATTTTGCATTCTAGACCATGTCGTTCAATTTATTTGCACTCAAATCCCTGCCAAGCGCGTGCTCAGACACACATTTTGTTGCAAAAATTGCATGCATGCCCTCAAACTCTATGGATCTAGTATGCAATGAATGAATGTTTATTTTAATTTTATCTAGGTCCCTTTGTTGCCTGGATTTTGTATTTTCCTTGTTTTTATTATTAAAAAATGTAGAGAATAATAAATTTTAACTCCACACTTTTGATATTCCTTATTTAATTGATATTGTGGGTTAACTGTTGATTGATTGGGATTCTGTGAGCGGTCATTGTATCGACTTGATTTCTCACCTTGTGAGATTTCTAAACCCTCACTAGATCATGTTCCCAACACCCCAGATCCCCATCACAGGGACTTGGAAGCTCATCGAAGACACCTGCAGATGTAGAAGGTCCCCATGGAGATGATGCACCATCTTGCATGAAGAATCGAGCCTGGAGTCACCTGGAATCAATGATCGAGTCGAGGGGGTGTTGTTCTTCATGTTCTTGGAGATATCCTAGGAGCTATTAGATCGAGGTGTCTTCCTGGCTCTATTCTAGACTGCTTGATCTAAGCTGAAATGAAGCCCTTCGTAGCCGTCAAATGTGAGTTAAGTGAGCCACGTGGCTTGCTCAGTGTCGTCTACCAGTGATTGATGAGGGTAAATTGCTTAGATTTATTGGGTATTTATCTTTAATATTTAAAACTTTCTTCGGCATGTAAAATAATTATGAATTTTGCATTCTGGACCATGTCGTTCAATTTATTTACACTCAAATCCCTGCCAAGCGCATGCTCAGACACACATTTTGTTGTAAAAATTGCATGCATGCCTTAAACTCGACGGATCTAGTATTCAATGAATGAATGTTTATTTTTATTTTTATCTAGGTCCCTCTGCTGCCTGGATTTTGTATTTTCCTTGTTTTTATTATTAAAAAATGTAGAGAATAATAAATTTTAACTCCACACTTTTGCTATTCCTTGATTAATTGATATTGTGGGTTAGCTGTTGATTGATTGGGATTCTGTGAGCAGTCATTGCATCGACTTGATTTCTCACCTTGTGAGATTTCTAGACCCTCTACTGCCTGGATTTTGTATTTTTCCTTGTTTTTATTATTCAAAAAATTCTCTTGTGGTATTTTTAACTTGGGAAAACTATTGGTGATACCTAAAATAATGTTGATCCATGCTATATAATTTGTTTTGCAATTTGATCTATTTATCATTAATATTTAAAACTTTCTTCAACATGTAAAATAATTATGACTTTTGCATTATTTGCAGTCAAATCCATGCCAAGCATGTGCTGAGACACACATTTTGTCGTAAAAATTGCACGCGTGCCCTCAAACTCTATGGATCTAGTATGCAATGAATGAATGTTTATTTTTAATTTCATATAGGTCCTTTTGCTACCTGGATTTTGTATTTTCTTTGTTTTTATTATTAAAAGTATCTCTTGTGGTATTTTTAACTTGGGAAAATTATTTATGATACCTGAAATAATGTTGATCAATGCTATATTATTTGTTTTGGCATTTGAACTATTTTTCAATTATTAAATTTCATTTAGGAGCTAATTTTTCCTGTCTATTTTAGAAAACACCAAAAAATATAAACATACCTCTAAAAATCCCCCCTCCAATATTTTAGGTTCTATTTATTATACAAAAAATTAACTAAAAATATCAAAAGAAAAACTTTAAAACACATAATCCCAAAAAATATCATAAACTTTTTGAAAATTTTCTAAACATCAAAAAGTTGACTTCTTCTCTGTTATATTACTTATTATATATAGTATATATGAAAAATAGGTTAGGGAATTTTGAAACCATTATCTATTTATTACCAAAACAATTTGCCCTAGCTATATATTGTATATTTAAATAATTAAAAATACCTAAAATTAGCAAATCCCCTAAAATCATAAAAATATTAGAAAAAAGTAAAAAAACCAAAAATATTTTCGGAAAATTTCAAGCCATTTATATGTATCTTATATATACTCTCCGGATATACTTATATACATTGTCTATATACATATTATATATTATTATATTATCTATTATATATTTATTAATTGATATTATTTTATTTTATTTTTTAAAAAATATATTAAAAATTAAAAATTTGTAAAAAGAAAATCAAAAAAATAAAATAAAAACCCATAAAAATAGAGTAAATAGTATGCATATATGTATACCCCTCTATACATATGTTGTTTATTTATAACTAATATTTTTTGTGCTACCACATCTTGCTTCCTATGTTCAACCCCTACCTGCTTGTCCACTATACACTTGTTTGTAGGGTATAATAAATTTTGATCCACTCCTTTGCTTTCATTGATTGCTTGATTTATTTTGTGTGGGTTTATTGTTGGATTGGCTTGGGATCTTGGTGAGAGGTCACTTCGACGACTTCGCTCCCACCTTGTGTGGAGCGTACAACTGATGAATCTGTGATTCATCACTCTTAAAGTTGAAAATAGAGCTTTGTTCCCGAGTAAATAGATGCATATTTCTACTTATATTACATAATTAACATTCATGCATACAGTGATAACATTTGCATTTTAGCATTCATATATTGCACTAAATAAGAAGCCAAGATCACTTGTAAAATATCCCCCTTTAAAACAACACCTCCCTTATGATATATATACACCTTTAATAATATAAGGAAGAAAGTCAGAGATCTCCTTTGTAAAACACCCGATAAAGCCCTAGAACCCATGGACCTTAGAAGGTCCATAATGCTCTTGTACCAACTCCAAAATAGGTCTACTCACCTTCAGATGAATACACATCCAAAGACCTTTAAAATGAGACTAATTTCATCCAATTCGGAGCTTGTAGGAAGAAGTTGGATTTTTGGGCCTCTATGTATACTATATCTGTGTATATTTGTATTCTTCTATTTTTTTGTATCATATTTGACCTCATCTCCATTTTTGGTCAACATGAGATTTGTAGATCTCATCAAGATCTACAACTTTCATGTTTTGAGTTTTTTAAAATTCGGCTTCCTTCTCTCTCTAATCCCATTTCCTCTCGCAGCCACTCACAACAGGCCACGTGGTGCCCTCTGATTGCGCCACGCGACCCGCTCCCCTTTGCATCATCCGCCCGCGCTTTGGGCCGTTGGATCTTCCCCTGAACCAACGGCCCAACTCTTTCCGCGTCCGCCTCTTTCGCTAGCCATCTGATCTTCTCCCATCCTTGATCACCGCCCTTCGTTCGCGTCGCGCTCATATCACAACACATGGTGAATCCTCCACCCTCCATCATATCGCCCAAGATCTCATCTGTGCCATCTAAATTCACATTCTTCTCAGCCGTTTGATCATACCCCTGGGCCCATCTCTGCCATCCGTTAGCGCCTCATGCCTCAGTGCGCCACGTGGCCACGTTGTCCTCCACCCGATCAGCTCCTAACAGCCTAGAACTCCACCGTTCACGGCCTTGAGGATATCAACCACCCGATCAAACTCCCATCTTTGATCTGCACCTCTCATTTGCGCCTCTCCCACAATCCGCCACGTGGCTCATTTTTGCGCACTACGATCACGCTCCCTAATCTAATCACATCCGTCCGCTGGCGCCTCACCTTCGACACGCCACGTGGTAGCTCCACAGCCCTTAGATCACGCGCCCGCGATCTTATCGGAACCACTCGTTGGCGCTTCGATCTTGGTCATTGGATCGCAAGATCCAACGGCTAGGACTTCATCTGCTACCTCCAGATCTTCTCTCTCCCACGTTCTCGATCTTGCGCAAGGGGCCGCCCCTTTCTATTTTTGGCTCCACTTCAGCCACCTTCTTCGTTCACCAACGTCACCACGACCATCACTACTCTTCCCTCATCCTCGCCAGCTCCCTCACTCTTCACGACTCCCACCAGAATCGACCCAGACTCCCACGAACCTCACCTCGTCACAAACTACCCCATCACCTTCACCCTATAAATCATCGTCCTCCGGACACTCTCTCCCCTATACTCCATTCCAGAGAGATTCCCTGATCTCCGACCTTCGACTTGGTGATAGTAATACCTTGAGACGTAGAGCGAAGAAGGAACTTCTTCTCCGGCGAGATACACGGCCAACTCCGCCGTGCTGCAGCCTCCTCCATGAAGCTGCACGAGCTCAGAACCATCTACCGTTCTTCAAGCGATGACCAGGAGCTCAGACCTGAGCTCCATTCCCCAAGTAGAATCCTTCATCGCTCCTTCAATCTTCTTCTCCGTCCGCTTAATTTTTTTTCTCCTAATTTATTCCACTCCTCCGCGTATCCTCACCGCCTCCTGACCATCCCCCGAGCTCCGCCTCGGAGTAAGGACCTTCACGCTACCTTCTGTTCATGCTGACGACACACCCCACCTCTCACCGACGCCAGCTCCGCCACCTGGGCGGAGCTCGATCACTGGTCATCCCCACTGCTTCGCACGCCTCGCATTCAAGTCCGAGAGCTCCACAAACAGTTCACGTGCTTTGGCTATCTCTGTAACCCTTGTAGTTGCTCATCCTTTGATTGGCCGGAGGCTCGTCGGAGCTTCATTCGATCTCCTCCGCCATCGCACTCCAGATCGCCTCCTCCACTCCTGAATCCACCAGAAGCTTCGCCAGCCATCCACGGATCTTCAGAGATACCTCAGACCCGCCATCAACCTCCACCGACGACGGGAGCGAAGGGCGGAGCTAGCCCAGCATCGCCGGAGCCCAGCCTCCTCCGCCGTAGGAGGCGGGGGACCGTTGGGCACGAAGTCCAGCCACCGTACGATCATCTTGATCGGACGGCTACCAGCCAATCCACGTCGCCCCAGTCAGCAGCCATTGGATCAGGCTAATCGCACGGCCAGGAACAAGCTACATCATCGCCCTCTCCGCGCTCTAGGTACCGTTGGATCAATCTAGATCCAACGGTCACTCATCGGCCACGTCTTCACCTCAGGATCGTCCCCAGCACCGTTAGATAGACCAACGATCTGACGGACTCAGATACGTCACGCATCATCAGCCAGCTGCTGTGGGATCATCCTTGATTCTACGGTCCAGATCGCGCCACGCGTCACCTGATCCGAGCCTCCTCCCCGACCTCTTGGCTCGGATCCCCGAAGCTAGCCGATCCGTCTTCCGAGCCAACGCCCGAACCTCCAGGAACCCCGAGCCTCGTCCGGAGCTGTCGAAGTTCTCTGAGCCTAAGGACCCCACGTGATCTGCACGTGCCTCCTGGGCTATTTGCACCGAGAACCCTGATGGTTTTCCATATTGCACTTCAGTCCCTGCTAGGAGCACCCCACGTGAGGAGCACGTGATTGATAGAGAAATTGCACCCACCCCTGCATTATAGATAATTGCATAAAAGTCCTTGTCAGCATGTTTTATTCTTAGCAATTTTAATTCTTGTATTGCATTTATACCCCTGTCTTTGCACGCATATTTAGGCATTCATCTTAATTCATTTTTGAGTTTTAAAAATTGCATGGTGTAGCTTACATTTCCCCCCTCATGATGTGACACGTGGAATATTTTTGGAATATCAGTGGAATTTTCTATTAATTAATTGGTTCATTTTTGCTATATTTTACCCAATTTCACCTCTTAATTGATTGTAATTTTTCTGTGATTCCAAAAATTCCCCAAAAATCATAGTAGAGCTTGAATAATCAGCTTTACCTTGCATAAAAATATCATCATAAGTGCATGCATATCGAGGCCTAAATAAATCATCTACTGATTTAATTAATTGATTTTTCTTAGGTCCATTTCACATGAAAATTTAGGTTCATTAATTTTCCTGGATTCTTCACTCTTAGATCTATCTAGGACAATTTGGATATCGGAAAATAGTGTGATTTGGTATTTATTAAAATTAAATTAGTCAAAATCACCTTGTATTCATTTTTAATTCATAAGTAATTAATTTAGTGTCAGAAAATTCCAAAAAAATTAGGGTAGCTTAATTTCATCATATTTCATCATCTGACCAAGTTTCATAATTTTTGGAATTAAAAAGACCAAAAATATCTCCTCTTAAAATCAAACCCTGTAAATTTGCTTAGAATCTACCTAAGGAGACAGTTGTCTCCCTGAGTTCGACCTTGGACTTCCACCAAGTAAAAAAATTGCCGCTCGAGATTAACTAGAATATAATTGAAAGTGGTTTTTGATCTGCTCTCATTATCCGACTGCAGCGAACATCATCAATTAATTTGAACATTAATTTGCTCGAATTAACAAGGGTAGCGGGAGCGGTTATCAATATGGCGCCGTTGCCGGTTATCAAAATGGCGTCGTTGTCGGGGAGGCACGGCTTAGGTTAATTTGTAGTTATTTCTGAGTGTTTGATTTTATATCCCCGGGTAGTCTAACCCCCGGTTTTCTTGTGAATATTTTTCGTCCTTTAATTTTTGTATTTTTCGAGTCGTTCTTTTTCTGACCTCAAATTATTTTTGTGCGAGGAACGTGAGGAGTCGAAGACGCTTCGAGGAATCGACATTTTAATTCTTTGAGTGATTTGAGAGAACTTGTACTTTTATTTATTTCCATATTTTTTCGCATCATTTCCAGCGGTTCCCGTTTGGGTTCTCGCATGTAAAAGTAGTGGAACCCTGTCCCCGTGTACTGTGTGGTTTGAATTGTAACTTAGGCTTGCACTAGCGGCTCCTCAAGCCACTTTAGGAATTGCTTGTGCTTGTAATTTTTAGGACCACACAATACAATTAAAAGACACACTTAGACCGCAGATCTAGTCAAATCAACCTGTGCTTAACTCGTTAATAGAACTGCTTGTCTAGAAGCGGATTTTGTCGTCTGCATTTGAATGTAGTGTAAATTTCAATACTATTATGCATCCTGCATAAAAGCAAAGGGATCACTGTAAGTCTTCTTAACTCAGCATACGCATCGTCGTTTTTCGTGCATCGGCTTTTCTCGATTTCCCCCTCTGTTTTTAACACTTAAATTAAACGGAAATTGGGACTGGACGATAGGCGTGCTGTGTGGTTGGACTAACAAGTGACAACTGATCTTAAAATCGGGACTGCTAACATTATTGACCAAAAAAATTAATAAAATTGGAAAATTTTGTTTGCGGGAGACTAATCCCCGACCTTGTTTTCAGGCTGAGTGAGGGTACTTGAGTGTGTGTGAACACCTTAAGGCAGAACCCAAATCCCTGCCTTCCATATCATGGGCCAACTGATCCTAGAAAATATCACAAGTTTGATACTTTCAGATTCATTGACTAGTACCAAGTAGCCTCCACCTGTTCGCAGGTAGTCAGGGGTGAACCAGCGGTACTTCGCGACAAGTTGCTAGTAAACCTTCGGGGCGAAGTTCCAGCATTGTCAGCCTTCTCCTGCTTGCAGGTAGATAGGGGCATGGTCTTTGAGTCCTCAACTTGGGATAGGAGTGAAGAAAGGAAGGACCGGCGTTATCTTAGGCGACAGGTTAAATAGGGATGATGCATCCGGCTCTGAACCGACTTCCCTATAGGCCGCGTAAATCCTTGCTATCTGTCTTGAAAAATCACACTTAAAAGTAACAATATTAATTGGACTCGACTTCGAGTCCTTCATTGTGTTGAGCGTGAACCCAGGGTCTTGGATTGAATTGCTTTGCTTTAGGTAGGAGTAAAATCCTATCTTTACTTAGAACTCTTGATTCTTCTAGCCACTTCAAGATGAATGATAGGGGGGATATCGACACATTATTCGCCAATCTCTCTTTGAGACCCCCACGAAAATCATCTTCACAGGCCCAAACGCACCTTGGACCACCCAGGACTCATGACCCTCTTGAGTTCTGGATCCCTCACACCCAGGGTGGTTACTCTCAAACCAACCCTCTCCTCTGAGCTTACCGAGGAAGACCATCGCCTCGGTAAGAAACCCTTCCTTGAGTTATCCTCTAATCCAGATCACTTCCATTTCCTAGGACTAGAGGACAAGATGCCACCAAAGCAACCCCCAAAAGAGAGAAACCAAGATGATCCACTCCAGCAAGTATTGGCTCGCCTCGCCCAAGCCGAACAAATGAATGCGGATCTTACAGCAAGAATAGGACAAATCATTGCGGCAGGACGAATCGACCGACCAATGGTTGATGCCTATAACCGAGCAGAGAATGAAATACAAAGTTGGTTAGCACCAGCGGTTCTCGCCGAAGCATTTGAACTCAAGCCCCACTTCCTTAGCCTGCTACCGAAGTTCAACGGAAATGCCCATGAAGAACCATATGCTTTCCTCCGAGACTTTGAGATGGTTTGCAACAACCTTAGCCATCCTAGGGTTGGGCAAGATTACATTGGACTGAAGGCCACCCCTTTCGCCTTAGGAGATAAGGCAGCACATTGGTTGAAGAACCTAGGGGTGAGATGTACAACCTGGATGCAGTTCAAGGACTTATTTATGAAGAAGTTCTACCCTCTCAGTAGGACTAACCAAATGAGAACAAAGATCGCCAGTTTCTCCCAGGGACCCAGTGAACCATTCCATGATGCCTGGATAGGTTTAATGACCTAGTTCAGAAATGTCCTTGCCACGGCATTTCTAAGGCGATCTTAGTCCAGACCTTGTTCTGTGGTTTAACCCCGGAGATGCAGGGGTTAGTAAGTGCCGCCTGTGGAGGAAGCTATCTGAATAAAAATGAGAATGTTGTATGGAAGATACTAGAGCATATGGCAGAAACCGGCAGGTCGCAGGCCACCAGGGGCTATCAGTTGTCTCCCTCAATCTTATCCAATGAGACAACCCGGAGGACTGTAGCGGACCTGACAGAGGACCTCATTCCCAGCATGGGGATGATTGCGGATAAGTTAACCATGGTCGAGCAGATCCATAAGAGAGTCACTGACCTTGAGTCTCTCTCACGTCTACCGAAGCAAGTGGAGGAACTTTCTGAGAAGGTAGCTAAGACAAAGCTACATGCCCCTTCTACACCACATGTACCTGTACATCGAGTCCATCTTGTACAGGAACATGCAACGGGGCCTCAGAGTGGCTGGGATCAGACTTACACCTAGCAGTACCAGCATGCATCCCCACAAGTGGAGACCGGATACGAGGAGCCTCCGCAGGTGTTCGAGATCAACGGGCTGTGGTATAGTCGTGACCCCATCGTCAAACAGTCCGAGATGGGGAATGGTCTGCCTCACTGACCATCCCCAGCTTACCAAGAAACCAGGTTCGTCCCTGCACCGCGCTTTGTTCAGTCCAGGCCCGAACAAGGGTACCAGCCTCAGCAGCACCAGCAGCAGCAGCGCTCATTCCAGCAGGGTCCGTCCCATCAGCATCAGCAGTGTCGGCATGGCCAGCAGGGCCAGTACAGAACCTCATCTGCAAGTCAGCATCACCAGCCAGCTTAGCCCACCGAATTGGAGTCCCTCACCTTGGTGATCCAGACCCTGTCTGATAGGGTCCAACAGATCCAGAATGACTATCTGGATATGAAAACTGATCTGAATCGTGTTTCTCGCACCCAGGAGAAACAAATGGCGTCAAAAACCCCAATTCCCGCCCAGGTTCAGGCCAATCCGAATAGCCTAAATCAAGGCCAGAACCGACCTCGTGATCAGGTATACTATTCAGATAAGTCTTTATCTGAACATGAGATCCTTTCATATGATAATGTAAATCATATGTCCCTCAGGAGCGGAAGGACTGTGATCGTACCTGATCGGGCACGGACACCGAAGGAAGGAGCCGCCAAGTCTATACCTGAGGAGAACGTGGAGGAAGAAGAGGAGGAGCACCACCATCACCACCACCGGCAGAAGAAGAGGACTTCTGGGTCCTCAAAGCAGCAAACCCGCATCAGTAGTGAGTATGACAAAACTGATAAAGAGCCCGCACCTCCATCTGAGGAGAACCGTCCAGAAGAAGCGGAAGATGCATCACCGGTTTCGTCACAGCATGTTTCTTTTAGTCCTAGTCTGTTTCAGAGTCTGAGTCTGTTTCAGAGATCGAGTCGTGTATAAAACTCAATTCCAGCTTTCAATGAAAAAAATTCAATTTCAGAACATGAGTTAGAGTCAATAATCCCTTTCCCCCGAGCTCTTACGGGTGGAAAGAAGAAATTCAAAAAAATCCAAAAAGATGACCCTGAGATGGCAGAATTCTGCAACAAATATATCAAGGTCACAATCTCCTTTGACAAGTACGTGGAAATGACTCCTACATTTCAGAAATACCTTAAGGTGAGATGCACACCTACTAGGGTTAGCAGGAAGACCAAAAGTCGTGTTGAGAAACACGTTCTGTCAGTAGCCACGACTTGTGCAATAAAGAACTCGTTTCCAAGGAAACGAAGGGACATGGGTGCACATTGCGTGGTGAGTCATGTCAATGACATTGCGTTTGCATGCACTCTCCTAGACAACGGATCCTCAATTAATTTAATGCCTACAGCCCTCTATGAGCGGCTTAATCTCGGACCTCTTAGGAAATCTAGAGCCCTCCTGCAGTTCGCTGATAAATCAACCAAGAGGTCCCAAGGAGAATTGAGGAATGTTGTAATCAAAGTCGAGGATCAAGAATACATGGTGGACTTCACTATCCTAGATATGGAAACCCCTCGTAATTGGAGAGATTCCCAAATCATCTTAGGCAGGCCCTTCCTCAGGACGGCGGGGGCCTTGTTTGATTATAAGATCAGGAAGATTCAGTTCCAAACTCCAGGCGGAGATGAGGAACTAGAGATGAAGCAAACCAGATGGCAGAGACCGGATTCTGAGTCCAGCACCGAGTACTCTTCGTTCGAAGCAGACCGCGACCATGTAGACACAGTTGGGCCATGGAGACAGAACCTAGCCAGCATCGATGAGTCCCTCCCCTTTGGATATGATCCAGTGCATGAGTCAGTTTGCGAGATCCTCAGAGACGAGTATAGCTCAGAACCTGCATCCACCTACATCTTCGATGACTTAGAAGCCCAGTTGGGCTTGTCAGTCCTTCCCTCTTTAGGAAAATTAGAAGATGAGGATGACAAGTCAGATGAGGCTTTCGCTGATTGCATGGAGACCTTTGACGATCCGACTCTAGAGCCAAACAATTTGGTGGCAGCAGTAACAAAGAAAGATCCAGCCACTTCCAACACTGAGCCAGATTCGATTGAGCCAGATTTCCTAGATGATCACACCTTACCTGAGCTCAAACCTTTACTCATAACACTGAAATATGCCTTCCTTGCGGGTCAAGAGAAGAAATATCCGGTCATCATAAGTTCGCAATTGACCGAGGAGCAGGAATCTCGCTTGCTAGAGATCTTGGAGAAAAACCGCAAGGCAATAGGGTGGAGCATTTCCGATCTCCACGGGATAAATCCCGCTCTGTGTTCGCACCACGTCTACTTGGAGAATGAAGCCAAACCCTCTCGTGAATTCCAACGTCGTTTGAATCCAAATTTACGAGAGGTAGTGAAGAAAGAGGTAGAGAAATGGTGCAACGCGGTTTCATTTATCCCATCTCCGACTCGAAATGGGTGGCCCCGATCCATGTGGTCCCGAAAAAGTCGGGAATTCAGACGACCACCAATGAGGACGGAGAGGAGATCGTGACGTGAGTGCCCATGTCGTGGCGCGTCTATGTGGATTACAGACACTTGAATGCCGCGACGAAGAAGGATCATTTCCCCCTACCATTCATTGATCAGATTCTAGAGAGACTAGCGGGGAAAGAATTCTTCTGTTTCTTGGATGGGTTCTCAGGCTATAATCAAGTAGTCGTAGCTCCTGAGGACCAGGAGAAGACCACATTCACATGCCCCTTTGGTACCTATGCTTTCAGGCGCATGCCCTTTGGGTTTAGCAATGCTCCGGGTACTTTTCAAAGGTGCATGATTGTTGTATTCGCCGAAATGGTCGGTGAATTCCTGGAAGTCTTCATGGATGACTTCTCGGTCCACGGTGATTCCTTCGATTCCTGTCTTAGGAATCTGGACCGAGTCCTCAAACACTATTGTGAGGTTAATCTGGTGCTCTCCTGGGAGAAAAGTCAGTTCATGGTGATGGAGGGTATTGTGTTGGGGCATGTCATCTCCAAGAAAGGAATGGAGGTTGACCCTACCAAGGTGGATGTGATCAGACGACTCTAGCCACCGACCAACATGAAACAGTTGTGGTCGTTCCTCGGGCATGTTGGATTTTATCGGAGATTCATCAAGGATTTTTCTAAGATTGCTCGATCGCTAACTGAGCTTTTAGGCAAAGACATGGAGTTTGTTGTTGATCACAAATGTCTTGAGGCCTTTAAGTTATTGCAAGGAATGATCATGGATGCACCTATCCTACAAGCCCCAGATTGGTCTCTACCTTTTGAGATCATGACGGATGCATCAGACTTCGCTATTGGGGCTGTGTTAGGATAGAGGAGAGATGGCATCCTGTTTGCAATCCACTACGCAAGCAAAGTGCTTGATACCGCTCAGCGTAACTATACAGTTACGCAAAAGGAGATGCTTGCGGTAGTGTTTGCCTTAGACAAGTTCAGATCTCACTTAATTGAATCCAAGGTAATTGTATTCACTGACCACACGGCTCTACGGTACTTGTTGGAGAAGAAGGACGCGAAGGCGCGTCTTCTTTGGTGGATTTTACTTATCCAGGAATTTGATTTGGATATTCGTGATAAACCTAGAAAGAAGAATGTAGTAGCTGATCATCTCTCTCGTCTCAAAGATCTTAATACTTCCGAGGATTCACCAATTTGAGACTCCTTCCCTGACGAGTCGATTTTTGTTGTCGACTCACTCCCATGGTATGCCAACATCGTGAACTATCTTGTCTCCAAGAAGGTTACCGAGGATTAGCCCAAGAGCCACATTGACCGACTAAAGTCGGATGCGAGATACTACCATTGGGAGGATCCGATCCTTTTCTTCGAAGGACAGGATTGTGTCTGGAGACGGTGTATTCCTCAGGAGGAATACCAGAGTGTCCTTTCTTTATGCCACAACTTGGAGGCAGGAGGACACCACTTCGGGAAGAGGACCGCCTGGAAGATACTTCAGTGTGGCTTTTACTAGCCGACTCTATTTCGCGATGTTATCACCTTTGCGAAGTCATGTCTAGTATGCCAGAGAATGGGAGGAATCGTTGGTCACAAGGATGAGATGCCAATGCAGCCTGTCATCATTTGTGATGTCTTTGACGCATGGGGCATCGACTTCATGGGCCCATTCCATGTTAGCCACGGGTTTAAATACATCCTTCTTGCGGTAGATTATCTATCCAGATGGGTGGAGGCTATCCCAACCCGAGCCGCAGACAGCAGAACTGTCTGTAAATTCATCAGAGATCATATCATCTCTAGGTTCGGGATTCCCAAAATGATGATATCAGATGGGGGTAGCTACTTTGTAAATCGGGAGGTGAAGAAACTCCTGAAGGACAGCGGCATCGAACACCGTGTCGCTAGCCCTTACCACCCACAAACTAATGGTATGGCGTAGGTGTCGAATCGGGAGATGAAGACTATATTGCAAAAGCTTGTCCGCCCAGACAGGAAGGACTGGTCTCAGATCTTGGATCAGGTCCTATGGGCGTATAGGACAGCTTACAAGACATCGCTAGGAACCTCCCCATTCCGAATAATATTCGGAAAGCCGTGCCATTTGCCCGCAGAATTAGTGCATAAATCAGAATGGGCAATTAAGAAGGTCAACTGGAACACACACCTTGGGCAGAAGCAGAGAGAAATGGATCTGAATGAGCTTGTGGAAGTCAGAAATCGTGCATATGACAACAGTTTGGTGTACAAGGAAAAGGTAAAGCGTTGGCATGATAGATATATCAGACGAAAGACCTTTGTTCCTGGACAGAAGGTATGGTTGTTTAATGCAAGGCTGAAGACCTTCCAAGGCAAGTTGAAATCCAAGTGGACGGGACCGTTCATTGTCTGAGCGGTGCATGACAGCGGATGTGTCGAGATCTCAGATCTCGCAGATGACGCACCGACATCCCTTGTGAATGGACAACTGTTGAAACACTTCGTCGAACCCAATGAGCAGTTAGTCCATGTTGAGGAGATTGTGTTTATGCGCGAGACAGATTCAGTAGATACATCTCGAGCTGCGCAGGAGACCTTGCAGCAGTGAGCTCCAGCCATCAGCATCATCTTGAAAGATTCAGACCGACTCACTTGTATATACCATCATTCCTATACATTCTCCTCTCACGACTCTAGTAACTCATCCCAGCTTCATCTATCTCTATCTTGGACTATACTTAGGATGACCAGATCCTAAGTATAGGGGGGATGAGCCACCTAAGTCTGTTCTCTATAAATCCTCCATATCACATCGGTTCTCATACTCATTCATGTCCTATACTTAGGCTGACCAAAGCCTAAGCATAGGGGGGATCGATGCCCACCTTGTATATATTCATCCATTTCCCCTCTTGCCCTCGTCCGCCCCATTTTTTTATCTTCTTCTACACTTAGGCTGCCAGAGCCTAAGTATAAGGGGGCGGAGCGACTTCTATACTTTTTGCTCTCCTACGCTTAGCCCGAGCTATGTCTTTTTAGTTGCTTTTCGTGCTCCGAGGACATAGCACACGCCAAGTATAGGGGGGCATGTATATATTACATATATACTTTACCCATAGCTCGTACTTTCACGTATTTTCATGTACTTTTGTATATAGTATGCAATAATTACAGGGTGGGTAACAATTGAAACTTTTTTTTGTAAAATACACTTGTATAATCTGTATAATACTCATAAAATACTTGTATCATAGGAGGTATACCAGACTGTCAAAAAACATTTGTTGAAAATAAAGGCTTCTTATTTACTCTTGCACATCATCTCTGCATCTGAAAAGAGAAAGAGTCTTGCATTCCAATCATGTACATAGCATATCATCCACCCCTCATCTGCATATATTGCATATGCAAGGTGAAAAGCTAGTGGATTCTGAACCAAGTTATGAGTAGATATTGAGGATGGACTTGATTTGACCTAATCCACCTAATTTCAGAGGAACCTTATAGGAGCTGGAGTTAAGATCTCTCAGGTCAAGTGACTTAATTCTTTGAGTCCGCAAGTCTATGTTCACATGTCATCTTGATTAGTCTAAGTAGAATATCTCGTGCACATGCATGCTTCTTTTAGACAATGACCTAACTTGGACAAGCACAATGCACATAGCTCTTCATTGATGAGGTGGTGAGGAGGTAGAATCCTTTAGCTTGGAGTAGCACACGGGTGGAAACATCCGTCCTCCTCTAGGGAGGGTAGTGCATCTCAACCTAGTCTGGTGGTGTTGAAGTCTAAGGACAGGACGCTGTGGGTTGCAATAATGCTTCAAAAGAGGGATAGTCTACTGGCTCAAGAGGAAAAACTCCTGATGTACATGCTGCACCTTGTATATAGTTTCAAAAAAAATTGCAAGAACTCCAAAAAAATGACAGGCCAAAATAAAAGTAAAATATTGTTGCCGAAGTATGTATATTAGCAAGAAGTTTGCAGCTGGATGACTTGGCTACACTGGTCAGGCATCCCGGGATAGGTAGCTACACTGGTTACCTTCCATTCTTTTCTCTCCCCCCTCCTCTTGAGTTGGTTGCACTTGAACTTAGAAGGGAATACTCCGCTCCTAGAGGAAAGAGTTACTAGACCCGGTTGTTGAGTTACCTTGTTAGAGGAGGCTGGTTCTGAGCCATTTCTGATGTGGAGAGCTATTTTACACCTACACAGTGCAAGTAAGAATCATAGTCATCAGAAATTTGCGTTTGAGGATTTGTTCTGACCTGACTATTGAGGCGTCTTGAATAGAAGACTTGTGGAACTTGAAGTCTGTTAGGTCTTAAGTTCAGGTCCCAGTAAGTTTCCACCACACAATTAATCCAAAGGTCGAGTCAAGCTCCATTTTCAACTTTTGTTCATGACCTTGGTATGGAACCCAATCTCATTTCACGAGCAAGGTTTAAGTATAGGGGGTTGATGAATCTGTGATTCATCACTCTTAAAGTTGAAAATAGAGCTTTGTTCCCGAGTAAATAGATACATATTTCTACTTATATTGCATAATTAACATTCATGCATATAGTGATAACATTTGCATTTTAGCATTCATATATTGCATTAAATAAGAAGCCAAGATCACTTGTAAAATATCCCCCTTTAAAAAAACACCTCCCTTATGATATATATACACCTTTAATAATATAAGGAAGAAAGTCAGAGATCTCCTTTGTAAAACACCCAATAAAGCCTTAGAACCCATGGACCTTAGAAGGTCCATAATGCTCTTGTACCAGCTCCAAAATAGGTCTACTCACTTTCAGATGAATACACATCCAGAGACCTTTAAAATGAGACTAATTTCATCCAATTCGGAGGTTGTAGGAAGAAGTTGGGTTTTTGGGCCTCTATGTATACTTTATCTGTGTATATTTGTATTCCTATATTTTTGTATCATATTTGGCCTCATCTCCGTTTTTGGTCAACATGAGATTTGTAGATCTCATCAAGATCTACAACTTTCATGTTTTGAGTTTTTCCAAATTCGGCCTCCTTCTCTCTCTAATCCCATTTCCTCTCGTAGCCACTCACAGCAGGCCACGTGGCGCCCTCTGATTGCGCCACGCGGCCCGCTCCCCTTTGCATCATCTTCCCGCGCTTTGGGCCGTTGGATCTTCCCCTGAACCAACGGCCCAACTCTTTCCACGTCCGCCTCTTTCCCTAGCCGTCTGATCTTCTCCCATCCTTGATCACCGCCCTTCGTGCGCGCCGCGCTCATATCACAACACGTGGCGCATCCTCCACCCTCCATCATATCGCCCAAGATCTCATATGTGCCATCTAAATTCACATTCTTCTCAGCCGTTCGATCATACCCCTGGGCCCATCTCTGCCATCCGTTAGCGCCTCATGCCTCAGTGCGCCACGTGGCCACGTTGTCCTCCATCCGATCAGCTCCTAAGAGTCTAGATCTCCACCGTTCACGGCCTCGAAGATATCAACCGCCCGATCAAACTCCCATCTCTGATCTGCACCGCTCATTCGTGCCTCTCCCACAATCCGCCACGTAGCTCATTTTTGCACCCTACGATCATGCTCCCTAATCTAATCAGATCCGTCCATTGGTGCCTCGCCTTCGACACGCCACGTGGTAGCTCCACAACCCTTAGATCACGCGCCCTCGATATTATCGGAACCACTCGTTGGTTCTTTGATATGGGCCGTTGGATCGCAAGATCCAATGGATAGGACTTTGTCTCCTACCTCCAGACCTTCTCTCTCCCACGTTCTCGATCTTGCACAAGGGGCCGCCCCTTTCTATTTTCGGCTCCACCTCAGCCACCTTCTCCATTCACCAACGTCACCACGACCATCATCACTCTTCCCTCATCCTCGCCAGATCCCTCACTCTTCACGACTCCCACCAGAATCGACCCACGACTCCCACGAACCTCACTCGTCACCAGCTACCCCATCACCTTCACCCTATAAATCATCGTCCTCCGGCCACCCTCTCCCCTATCCGCCATTCCAGAGAGATTCCCTGAGCTCCGACCTTCGACTTGGTGACAGCAATACCTTGAGACGTACAGCGAAGAAGGGGCTTCTTCTCCGACGAGATCCACGGCCAACTCCGTTGTGCTGCAGCCTCCTCCGTGAAGCTACACGAGCTCAGAACTATCTACTGTTCTTCGAGCGACGACCAGAAGCCCAGACCCGAGCTCCATTCCCCAAGTAGAATCCTTCATCGCTCCTCCAATCTTCTTCTCCATCCACTTAATTTTTTTCTCCTAATTTATTCCACTCCTCTGCGTATCCTCACCGCCTCCTGACCATCCCCTGAGCCCCGCCTCGGAGTAAGGACCTTCGCGCTACCTTCTGTTCACGCTGACGACACACCCCACCTCTCACCGAAGCCAGCTCCGCCACCTGGGCGGAGCTCGATCACCGGTCATCCCCCACCGCTTCGCAGAACTTGCATTCAAGTCCCGACAACTCCAAGAACTGTTCGCGTGCTTCGGCTATCTCTGTAACCCTTGCAGGTGCTCATCCTTTGATTGGCCGGAGGCTCGTCGGAGCATCATTCGAGCTCCTCCGCCATCGCGCTCCAGATCGCCTCCTCCACTTCTGAGTCCACCAGAAGCTTCGCATGCCGTCCACGGATCTTTAGAGATACCTCAGACCTGCCATCAGCCTTCATCGACGACGGGAGCGAAACGTGGAGCTAGCCCAGCATCGCCGGAGCCCAGCCTCCTCCGTCGCAGGAGGCGGGGGACTGTTGGGCACGAAGTCCAACCACCGTACGATCATCTTGATCGGACGGCTACCAGCAATCCACGTCACCCCAGTCAGCAGCCGCTGGATCAGGCCGATCACATGGCCAGGAACAAGCCACATCATCGCGCTCTCCACGCTCCAGGTACCGTTGTATCAATCTAGATCCAACGGTCACTCATCAGCCACGTCTTCACCTCAGGATCGTCCCCAGCACCGTTGGATCGACCAACGATCTGACGGACTTAGATACGCCATGTGTCATTAGCCAACAGCCGTGGGATCATCCTTGATTCTTCGGTCTAGATCGCGCCACGCGTCACCCGATCTGAGCCTCCACCCCGACCTCTAGGCTCAGATCCCCGAAGCTAGTCGATCCGTCTTCCGAGCCAACGCCCGAACCTCCAGGAACCCCGAGCCTCGTCCCGAGCCGACGAAGTTCTCCGAGCCTAAGGACCCCACGTGATCTGCACGTGCCTCTTGAGCTATTTGCACCGAGGCCCCTGATGGTTTTCCATATTGCACTTCAGTCCCTGCTAGGAGCACCCCACGTGAGGAGCACGTGATTTGTGGAGAAATTGCACCCACCCCCTGCATTATAGGTAATTGCATAAAAGTCCTTGTCAGCATGTTTTATTTTTAGCAATTTTAATTCCTGTATTGCATTTATACCCCTGTCTTTGCACGCATATTTAGGCATTCATCTTAATTCATTTTTGAGTTTTAAAAATTGCATGGTGTAGCTTACATTTCCCCCCTCATGATGTGATACGTGGAATATTTTTGGAATATCAGTGGAATTTTCTATTAATTAATTGGTTCATTTTTGATATATTTTGACAAATTTCACCTCTTAATTGATTGTAATTTTTTGTGACTCCAAAAATTCCCCAAAAATCATAGTAGAGCTTGAATAATCAGCTTTACCTTGCATAAAAATTTCATCATAAGTGCGCGCATATCGAGGCCTAAATAAATCATCTACTGATTTGATTAATTGATTTTTCTTAGGTCCATTTCACATGAAAATTTAGGTTCATTAATTTTCCTGGATTCTTCACTCTTAGATCTATCTAAGATAATTTGGATATCGGAAAATAGTGTGATTTGGTATTTATTAAAATTAAATTAGTCAAAATCACCTTGCATTAATTTTTAATTCATAAGTAATTAATTTAGTGTCAGAAAATTCCAAAAAAAATAGGGTAGCTTAATTTCATCATATTTCATCATCTGGTCAAGTTTCATATTTTTTGGAATTAATTTGACAATCTTTCTAAATTAACTTATAATTTGGCATGTTTTTGCATGTGTCTTGCATAAAAAACCAAAAAAGACCAAAAATATCTCCTCTTAAAATCAATCCTTGGAAATTTGCTTAGAATCTACCTAAGGAGACAGCTGCCTCCCTGAGTTCGACCTTGGACTTCCACCAAGTAAAAAAATTTCCGCTCGAGATTAACTTGAATATAATTGAAAGTGGTTTTTGATCTGCTCTCATTATCCGATTGCAACGAACATCATCAATTAATTTGAACATTAATTTGCTCGAATTAATAAGGGTAGTGGGAGCGGTTATCAACGACTCTCCATTTTATTCTCTGGTCCTCATCAATGGGTATTAGGAATACTCAAGGATGATGTGATCACAAACGATTGTATAACCATGACACTTCCATTCCGAGGGAATGATGAAACATGTTTGGATTTTAGTGATTCCTCTCAATAGAGAAGTAACCTAATCTTATCCCAAATATTGGACATCGAACTGAATGTGATTTAGATGCAATGAAAAAATAGATTTACAGCTTTGATTTAATCAAGCATCTTTGAGAGGTCCCCGAGATCTGGATTTGAGATATGATCTCAATATCAAAGTCACTACACGTAGAATGTAGAATCGCTCTTCCTTATCTCCAAGTATTCACAGAAAAAACACATTATTCTTGAAAGGATTCAAGAATAACTCCACTAATAAATTGTATATTTAGCATCGAGAAATGGTTGATTAAATATGATTTAATTATCATGAATAATGTGAATATGATTCATATTATTTAGATGCACGAGGATGAAGATTCAAGAAAAATAAATGTGATTTAGTTATCAAGGATACGAATCATGTGGATAGTATTATCCATATTAATCATATATGTTATAAATTTATTTATAATATATTATAAACTGCTATTTGTGTACAGTATTTGCAAATTAAATGTTGATGTGAATTGGATTTGCATTGGACAATTAATTGAAAATACAATTTACATTTTATTTTAGGTGTGTGAATATGATTCAAAATTTCCAATGGCATGATTGAAATTGTCACAGAGTAATTTGGAATTATTTTGTGAAATAATTTGCTGTAAAAGTTGTTGCAAATAATTAAAGGGTTATGTGAGGTAAATGATCTCACATAATTGGAAAAGAGATCACTCCTTCCATATAGAGATGGTGGATGGCCACCCTTGACTCCTAATTCAAGATGGGCATCCCCCTCATAGTATGAAGGAGCTCTATCTTTTACTAATCCTCTAATGTGTAGGACAAATCCCGGGTTTATCATCATTAATCATCATTAGTAACTCTCTTTCTTAGGTTAAACAACAAGACTCATTAACTAATAACACTAATTGCTAATTATTGTGTTGTAAATAATTAACATTATTTAATCTATATTAATATAGCC
The DNA here is from genome assembly GCA_037367405.1 of Ottelia alismoides. Lineage (NCBI taxonomy): Eukaryota > Viridiplantae > Streptophyta > Magnoliopsida > Alismatales > Hydrocharitaceae > Ottelia > Ottelia alismoides. The sequence continues at coordinate 1,262,561 of JAZKJV010001602.1, forward strand.
TTAATATGGTGTAATATTTTATATTTATTTCTTATTTAGAAATAAAATTTAAAGTAGTATTATATATAAATAAATTAACATAAAATAAAATACAAATACAAAAGACAAAGAAAAGAAAATCAAAGAAAATTGTTTTATATGGTTTTTTATTAGTATTTAATTTTTATGTATGTGGAAATGACCTCTGATCTCTTTGACTTATGCATGAAAGTTGTAGAACTCATCGAGATCTAGAACTTTCATGTTCAACACTTTTCTTGATTCTTAATTATTTCTTATCTAATATCTTTGATTTTTCCATTTATCCTAATTCTGATTAGGCCACGTGGTGCATCCTCAGCCGCCCACATGGACCGCTTCTTTGGTCACCACCCACCTACTATTGAGGCCATCTGATTCCCTAGATCTGATGGCTAGGATTGGTCTATCTCCACTTCCTATTAAGACATCTGATCTTTGATCAGATGTGATCATGGCCACTTCCTTCTGCCCAAATTCTGACTGTTGTATCATTAGATCCAAAGGCTTGGAACCCATCTTCAACCTCCAGTTGTTCTCCTTCCTTGTCCAAATAGCCCCTATTCACCTAATTCTCTCAACCATCTCGATTGCCCACCAGACCAACCACCATCATCAATCCCTAGTCCTAACTTCCAAGATTCACGCAACCACCCATTGATCCCCTAACCCTAACTCCCACACTAAGTGGCGGTGGTTGAAACCATCGCCTGGAGACAGCAACCTCTGGTTGTACCCATCTTCAAATACCCCACAACCGCTTCAAGTGGCAGTTGTCTGCCATTAGAGAGATTCTTCCCAGACCATTCACTAATCTATGACAGAGAATTAGTGAGAAATAAGAGAAAAGATGAAGCACAAATATCAGTGAGATCCAAGGTGGTCATGTCTTGTTGCAGACTACAATTGGAGGGCTACTTGAGCTTAGTCTCTTTACCGGAGACCCTAAGCGAAGAAGTGAAGCTTGAAGCTTCATTTAAGCATCATCTTCAATCCCTTAATTCACCATTTCATTTCCAAGTAATTTTCTTTGACCTCGTTCTATCGAGTTTTGACTATTTTATTGCATCTGAATTTCACAACTGATCTAGAAACTCGAAATTCAGCGTGAGACTTCCATCATCCACGCGTATATATCCCAATATCGAATCTAGTTCTTCATAAGTGTGTTCATGTCGATAAATTCCAAATGATTATTATTGACCTGGAACCCATTTAAGGTTCAACTCCTCCCTTCCGCCTGAACCCCCCTTTCTCTTAATTCCATCAAGTCACAAATAGGTTTTGGCGTTTGTCAGGACTAACTTTACAGGTCACTCAAACTTCATTGATAGGAGTCTGAGACTGAGCTCCGGACTCCATATTCCTTGTTGGAAGCACTTTATCAACAGAGTAACAAGATGTGGCTCTCATCTTCCTTGGCCTCCGATCACCTTCGTAGAATCTTCACAAAGGTCATCTGACCTTCAGTTGAGGCAAAGGAGCAAAGCGGAGCATTTTAGCTTTTTCCTGACATCGCTCGAGCATCGCAAAATGAGGAGGAGCTGAATAACGTGCAAGGAGCAGTTGTCGTTGTATACCCTACATTAGGCATAAGCCAATGGTTGTCATCAATCCATGTCACCAGCCTTATCTAACTATTCATCTCTGAGCCTCTAGATCCAAACTTGCATTCGAACCTTGAGCGGAGCATCAAATGCATACATATGGACCAAGCCTCCACATCCGAGCCTATACGGGTCACGTGCAGCATGCACGTGACAGGGTAATTTATAGAGCAAACCCTCTATTTCATAATAATTTCAAATAAGTTCTCTCGTTTTGTGTAATTTTCATATTAACCCTTGTAGGTTATTATATTTGCATATCAGTCCAATTTTGTCTTGTTTCGTAATAAAACTTATAGTTTTTCTTGCAAAATGCCCCTGGATTGAATAATGAATATCTTTTTATCCATTTATCCAAACAAAGTGATTTTGGTCTCATTTGAAAGTTAATTTGACGATCTATCTTATGTCATGCTTTGTTGTTAAATTTTGATTTAAAATTCATGCATTAATGATTTTCTCTTCTGAGTACTTAGACCTATAAATCAAATTGAGAATGCACATTTTTGTAAGCAATTGAACCTATTAGTCATATTGATTCTTAATGATTAATTGTTAGACATTTTTAATAATTGTTATTAAGTATTAAATGATTTAATTACTTACTGAAACTAATAAGCATCACCGTGAAAATAAAAGTTAGAATTTTGTTGAATTACTTTTAAATTTGCTTAAGAATTAATCATTGTGACTTTGTCTTCTTGCCTAAATAAAATCAAAATAAGTTCAGGAGGATTTCTTTGTGATTAGCACCAAGTTTCTATGTTTATTTACTTTAATCGTGTTTATGCATTATTGTCTTTATATAATTTAAGTACATAAAAAATATGGTTTAAAAATTTACATTGTTGTGATTTGTGCATTTTTTCAATATAATTAGTCTAATAATTACTGCTTAAAATATTCGAGATTTAAATTTCATTACTAATCTGCTCGCATCCATGTGTTTGACTGTGGACTTTCTAGGATATAAACTAAAATCAAATCCTCCTCGCAGAGATCATTCATTCGATTCTGTATTACACGCTAAGTGTCCGTGCTATAGCTGATGATTATTAATACTTGCATTTAGTGTTTCATCAGATGGTGTCGTTGTCAGGGAACGAACCCGGGTCACCCGCGTGATAGGAGGGAATACTCACCACTATACTACAATGATAGTTTCTCTTAATAATAAAGAGCATGTTTCTGTTTATGAGTCTGAGTCTTCAATTCATTCTTTATCTACCTCTTTCCCTCATGCTCTTATGGCAGGAAAATATATTCTTACTAAGATTCAAAAGGATGATCCTGAAATGGTGGATTCTGTAGAATGGTAAAGTGCCATTTGATGAATATGTGGCCAGTCATCCTATGTTCCAAAAGTACTTGAAGGTGAGATGCACACTTAACAGAGTTAGCACAAAGAAACCAAACAGCTACGTCAAGACCCATGTTTTGTTGGTTTCCACTACATTTTGTTTCAAGAACCAGACATCGTGACAGAAGAACAGAAATTTAGGTGCACATTATGTAGTGAGTCATATTGATGACATATCATTTGCACGCACCCTCTTAGATAATGGATATTCGATCAACTTACTACCCTTTGCTTTATACGAGAAACTGATGTTGGGACCTTTACGTCGATCTAAAGCATTACTTTAGTTTGTGGATAAATCAATGAAAAAAGCTAAGGGTGAGGTCAAGAATGTCATTATCTCGATTGAGGGACAAGTCTACAGAGTTGACTTTACTGTCCTTGATATGGATATCTCCAATCATTAAAGAGATTCACAAATTATCCTTGGGAGGCCTTTCCTTAGAACTGTTGGAGATTCATTTGATTATCAGATAGGGATGATGAAGTTTCATTCTCCTAGAAGAAAATTGGAATTACATATGAAGAAAATTAAATGGAAGCAACCCGATTCCCAATCTAACATGTATTTCTCTTTCTTTTCTGAGGTCAACTGCAATATAGTCAGCACAGTTAGGATTTGGGTACAAAAACCGACAATACATAGCGCGACCCTCTCATCTGGAGAGGACAGTGTACACAGAGCAATTATTGGTATGCTGCCAGAGTTCTTGAATAATGCATCCCCCTATTCTCTTGATGACTTAGAAGTCCCTTTGGACTTGTTAGTTCCTCCTCCTTTGGAACAATCAAGAGAAATAGATGATGAGTCAGATGCGACTTTAGCCGAATTACCGTCTTTCTTTGGCGATCCGACTCTTATTCTTCAGTTCAATTGGTGGATGCATTAAAGACAAATCATCCCCACTAAGCAGCACAGATCTAGATTCGATGGTAGTTCAGCCTAATGAGCCTGATGGTCCATCCTTGCCAAAGTTGAAGCCACTACCTCCTTATTCCTTCCTTATGAGATCAAAGAATAAGTTTCCTGCCGTCATTAGATCTAAGTTGATTGTAGATCAGGAAACTAGGTTACTAGAGGTATTAGAGAAGAACTATAAGGCTATAGGATGGACTGTGTCGGATCTCGTGGGTATAAACCTCGCACTCTATTAGCACCATATTTTTGTTGAGGATAATGCTTAACCTTCCCATGAGTTCTAGAGGAGACTTAATCCATATCTACAAGAAGTAGTTAAGAAAGAGATAAAGAAATGGTGTGGAGCGGGCTTTATTTACCCAATCTCTGACTCCAAATGAGTGGTATGTTTACATGTTGTCCCGAAAAAGTCGAGAATTCAGATGGTCACCGATGAGGAGGGAGTTGAGATAGCAACACATGTACCTATGTCATGGTACGTCTGTGTCGATTACAGGTGCCTGAATGCTACGACCAAAAAAGATAAGTTTCCCTTACCTTTTATTGATCAGATTTTGGAGAGATTAGCAGGGAAAGAGTTATCATGTTTTCTTGATGGGTATTATGATTACAATCAAGTATCCATCGCCCCTGAGGACCAGTAAAAGACCACTTTTACATGTCTCTTTGGCACGTATGCATTCAGATGCATGCCTTTTGGGCTTTGCAACGCCCCAGGTACTTTTCATAAATGCACGATTGCCATGTTTGCCGAAATGGATGGGGATTTACTAGAAGTCTTTATGGATGATTTCTCGATCCATGGTGATTCATTTTATTATTGTTTAACGTACTTGAATTGAGTACTTCAAAGGTGTATAGAGGTGTATCTGGTACTCTCCTGGGAAAAAAGTCATTTTATGGTAAAGGAAGGTATCGTGTTTGGGCATGTCATCTCCAAGAAGGGAATAGAGGTTGATCGTACCAAGGTGGACGTGAACAAGAAACTTTATCCACCAACCAACATCAAGTCAGTAAGGTCATTTCTAGGGCATGTTGAATTCTATAGAAGATTTATTCAGGATTTTTCTAAGATTGTCCGACCTCTGACCGAGCTATTAGGAAAGGATAATGAGTTCTTTGTAGATCACAAGTGTCTTGAGTCCTTCGACCTCATTAAGAAGAAGATTTGTGACTTGCTTAGTTTGCAGACTCCTGATCGGTCTCTTCCCTTTGAGATCAAGACTGATGCTTCGGATTTTGTTATAGGAGTCGTGTTGGGACAAAAACGATATCAGATTTCGTTTGCTATTCACTATGGAAGAAAAGTTTTGGATCTAGCATTGAGAAATTATACAGTAACCAAAAACAATATGCTTGCTTTAGTCTGGGCTTTAGAGAAGTTTAGGTTTGTAATTTTGGATTTAAAAGTGACAGTTTATACCGATCATTCAGCCATTAGGTATCTCATTGAAAATAAGGATGTAAAGGCGCATCTTCTTAGGTGGATATTGTTATTTCAGGAGTTTGATTTGGAAATTAAGAATAAACCTGGAGTCAAAAATGTAATGGTTGGTCATCTTTCAAGGATTGAAACAAAGGATTCCCTTGATACTGAGCCTATTTGAGGGACCTTTCCATATGAGACTATTTATGTTGTTAACTCACTTCCATGGTATGCCAACATGGTGAACTTTTTTATCTCCAAGCAAGTTCCCCATGGTTGGACTAGGAGAAGTATAGACTGATTCAAGTTGAATTCGAGGAAATGCCATTGGGAGGATCCATTTCTTTTCTCTGAAGGACCAGATTGTATCTGGAGAAGGTGTATTCCTCAGGAGGAATACCAGAGTGTCCTCATGTATTGTCATTCATTTAAATATGGAGGACACCATTCCAAAAAGAGAACCGTTCACAAGGTGTTACAGTGTGGTTCCTTTTGGCTGACCTTGTTTAGAGATGCTGCGGATTTTGTACGGTTATGTCCTGTTTGCCAAAGGATGGGAGGGACCATTGGTTTTAGAGATGAAATGCCCATGCAGCTTGTGATTTTTTGTGATGTCTTTTATGCTCGGGACATAGATTTTATGGGTCCCTTCCCTAATAGCCAAGGTTTCGAGTACATCTTGTTAACGGTTGATTACTTGTCAAGATGGGTGGAGGCTATTCCAACACGAATCGCATACGGTAGGACTGTTTACAAGTGTATTAAGGATCATATTATTTCATAGTTTAGGGTCCCTAAAGTTGATATCTGATGGAGGTATCCACTTTGTGAATGGAATGATGAAATCTTTAACAAAGTACTATGGGTTTGAGCACAGAATAACTAGTCCTTACCACCCTCAATCAAATGGCATGGCAGAGGTTTTAAATAAGGAGGTGAATAGCATTCTTCAAAAGTTAGTCCATCCATATAGGAAGAAGTGATCTTAGTTGTTGGACCAAGTTCTGTGGGCTTACAGAACAACCTACAAGACACCTCTTGGCACTTCACCTTTCAGGATGATTTATGGCAAGCCATGTCACTTGCCCGCTGAGTTAGTAAATAAATCCAAATGGACAATAAAGAAGATAAACTGGAGTTGTCACTTAGGGAAGTTGTGTAGAGACCTTAACTTAAATGAACTAATGGAAATACGTAATCGAGCATATGATAACAACATGATTTATAAGGACAAAGTTAAGAAGGGCCATCATGGACATAGTAGATGCAAGAACTTTGTCTATGAACAAAAGGTATGGTTGTTTAATGCGAAGTTATAAATTTTCCATGGGAAACTTAAGTCAAAGTGGACAGGTCCTTTCATTGTTAAGGAAGTGCATGAGAATGGTCATGTAGAGATTTCAGAGCTTTCAGAGAATGCACCTTCCTTTCTGGATAACGGGTAGTTACTTAAGCATTTTCTAGAATCCAAGGTTAACTCTCATAGAGCTAATTGGCTTCATGCCTATTAATTCAGTTTCAGACTTCTCAGGAAAGGCATGATCATCGTGACAGATTCACATCAGCAGATTCATTTCTAGAAGATTCGTACTTATTTTTGTACATTTCGTTCGCCTCTTATTCATTATCCTACCTACACTTAGGCCATTTTCAACCTAAGTATAGGGGGATTTGTCCTTACCTTCTCCTTTGCTCAGGTCTCTCCTTCGAATTTATATTTATATTTTTATTTAGGTTTTCCAAAACTTATGTATAGGGGGACCTTCCTCGTATATTCATTTTTGTATCACTCTTTACACTTGTCTTATTCTCAACTCTCTTCTTGTAGATTGTTTTATGGTTAGTTGAGTTATGTCTTTATATCACTTTGTGCTACGAGGACATGGCAAAAGCTAAGTATGGGGGGTTCTATCTTATATATTACACATATACTTTAGCCATAGTTCATATTTTAAAATTTTCCAACTATTGGAGTTATGGGTATCGTATTACATTTTTTAATGGAGTTTTGTATAAAATATTTTGAAATGATTTTTAATATTTGACATGTTTTCAAGTGTTTTACATGGTTTATGAAAATTTGGATTGACACTGTTTGAACAATAATATGCAAAATGTTTTGAAAACCTATATTTACGTAACATTGTTTGCAAAAAGTTTTCAAAAAAATTTCAAAGCTAAGGATGTAAATGATACTAACTAATTAACTTTATTCAAAATCCAATAAAAATTAAATTCAGTAACTTTTTTATGTCTCTTCAGTATCTTTTGATACTTTAAGGTTTCTAAGAGGTCGTGACGATTCCCTAAACCATCTTGTCATTATCCTTTACAAGGTTGTCTTTCCATAGAGTCTTACAGAGTCCAACATGAAGGAAAATCTGAATGTCCATTCTATATTTTGGAAGATCAAGTTAATTAAGAGTTCTCTAAAAAGAGTGATGTTGATTGAGAAGGAGGATTTATTGATAGAAGAATTTGATATGGATGCGCCTTTACCATTTCTTGAGGATGTCCAGTCCTTAGATTTTCACCTTTCTAGTAAGTGGGGTCATCCTTCTATGTCTAGTTATTCTTTTCTAAGGAAAACCCAAAAGTTTGTTGTAGGATTTTAAGGTTTGATTCATCTTCCCATAATTGTGAAAAATTTTGAGGCTCCTATGTAGATATGGATATCACTTTTGAGGAAGAATGACATCATTCTAGGAGGTTGAAAATTCCAAGTTGATGAAGATCTTTTGTACTCATTTTACGAAGTATATTTTGTTAGGAAGAAACAATTGAAACATAAGGTAGCTTGTGATTTTAGACCTCGAAGAACCGGTTTTGATTTATAAGGAGCTGAAGTTTGTGATGTTGTTTAGGGTATCCTAGGATATCTTTGAGTTATCTCGGTATTGTTTTGTCAAGGGTGCCCATTCAGTTGTCCTTATCTTAATAAATCATTAATTCTTTTATAAATAACTAACATACTGACTTATTATTTGGTGTTCTTCTCTAACACTTTCACTATGCACTCAAGGCTCGAGATGATCTTTAAAACTTGGTTTAAGGAGTCCATAGAAACCCTTACAAAGGTTTACGTATAAAGAATGAGAAACCCTTTATGGGTTATATCCGAAGACATGGAAAGGGATGTTTTATGGTATAGACGCTTATGACCTCCCCCTCTATGCCTTGCGGTAATGATTCCTCTGGCATTACGTACTTAGAGTCATCATGTAATTATTAGGGTCTTAAAAATTCACACTCTCCAAGTTTTAAGATATGCATGATGTATTTCATGTTTAATCTCCCTTAAAAGAATTAGACTATCACTCACATGCACGATTGAATTTATGATTGAGATGAGTCAAAGTATCACTGAGGAGACTGGGATTGGAAGTTTGAGTTTATACTTGATCTATATGATGCTCGAGGATGTGATAAAATTATTGACGTCTTCATGAAACATGACTGTCAGCATCTTAGCCAGTACGGGACATGTTCTCATGCTATCTCTTGAATTTGACCTAAAGTATCAGGGTGTGATGATATTTAATTAATAAGTTGATCAGTGTGCTTCAACTTTTGGTAAAAGTAGTGGAACTAGTAAAAACAAAGAAAGAAAGAAAGAAATGTTGAAAGATGACAAACTAAAGAGATGGTGGATTGAGGCAAGACTAGATTTGTTCCCTAGAATTGAGGGTCGGATCCTTGGGAGAGCTTCTAAGATTGGAATTCTTAGTGATATTTTGATTCTACTCTCATGATGTAGTCTACACTAAGTCATGTTTCTTTTATATAATATATAGAGAGAGAGAGAGAGACATTAAGAGTCTGATAATTAGAGGAGTTGAATTCCTTTTGATTAATACTTGGATCAAATTAGAGTTTTAGATTCTTAAAACCTAGTGTTGTAGGTCAAATCAAGCTTTGTATACTCACTTGCACATGTTACGGATCAAACTAACTAACTCTCTAACAAATTATTTATCTATTAGCTCGAGGATGAGCTTAGCATATGGCATTAATAATCATTATTAACTCTCTGCTTAGGTTAAACAACAATATTAATTAACTAATAACACTCATTACTAATATTGTGTTGTAAATAATCAACGTTATTTAATTTATATTAATATAATCTTATTATGCTGTAATATTTTATGTATTTATTTCTTATTAAAAAATAAAAAATTACAGTAATATTGTATATAAATAATGTATCATAAAGGAAAAATAAAAAATAAATCAAAGAAAATCAAAGAAAAATATTTTATATGATTTTTATTAGTATTAATTTTTATATGTGTAAATGACCTCTGATCTCTTTGACTTCTAATGAAAGTGTAGATCTCATCGAGATCTACAACCTTTCATGTTCAACACTTTTCTTGATTCGACTCTTAATTATTTCTTATCTAATTGTCTTTGATTTTTCCATTTATCTAATTCTGATTAGGCCACGTGGCCACATCCCTCAGTCGCTACCATGACCCGCTTCTTTATTCACCATGTTGGATATGCGAGCCCATAACAAGCCATTATGTAATAAATGTTATTACAAATATCATTCCAAGATATAAAATGAAGATAATTAATTTGCATAATAGGTCCTTAGTACAATTATGGTTATGTACCATGGCCATCTTAATTATTAGACAGTTCTTGATTCAATTGTTGAATCATAGAGGTCGGTGCACGGATGAATATTTAAAGAGTTAGATTGAGGACTCATCAAGCACCGCTAAATGATTGTTAAGAGAGGATCTCCAACCTGAGAAGGAGATGGCAATCCTTTCCTTAAAGGTTCATATCTAACTGGCCTCTTGAAGTAAGTCCTCTGCATAGGAATAGAGATTCTGAGGTGTTAGATAATTTAGGTCAAACAATTGACTTAATGAGATTGAGACAACCAAAGACCTATGTCGTATGATGTCACGATATAGGCATGCATCCTCTGACCGGAGACAGATGTGTTACTATATGTCTGAGTATGTACATTTGGCTGATCAATATGTTGATGACATAATCAAGGTCTATACCCGACGCACTGGTGTGCATACAAGGGCATATGAGTACTACGATCTCTCAAAGGGATCATAGAGGTTCATTATTAAACCAGAAGACATGAGCTCACTTATGAGATATTGGGAAGAATCAAATTCCGTACACGGTCCATCTTGCTTTGGAAGCTTGATTGAATTTGTAGGTTTGATATATGCTTTCGAAAAGTATATGAATCAATACCTTGATATGATATATGCTTTGGAAAGTATATGATCGATACCAACTCCTAATAGTCAAATCACAAACTTAATGATAATACCCTGAAAAAGATAGTCTAAAAGAGATCTAAAATTTTGGGTTTACTCGGGATCTTCCAATATGCAGGATGTACATGTATTAGGAATACCTGAGGGTGATGTAATTGTAAATGATTGTATAACCATGATGCTTCCATTCCTAGGGAGTGATAAAATGGGTTTGGATTTTAGTGACGCCTCTCAGTAGAGAAGTGATATGATCTTGGTCCAAATGTTGGACAATGATCTGAACGTGATTCAGATGCAATGAGAAGATTAGATTTGCGGTCTTGATTTAATCAGGCATCTATGAGAGGTTCACCAAGATCTGTATTTGAGATGTGATCTCAAATATCCAAGTCACTATACACAGAACAATACAATCGCCATGGCCTTATCTTCAAGTAATATGCCGAGAAAGTGCATTATCCTTAAAAAGAGTTCAAAGATAATTTTAATGTTGATAAACGTATCTGAGAATTGAGAAATTTGATAATTAAATGCGAATTACATGTCATGAATAATATGAATTCGATTCCTATTATAAGGAGAGTTATCCTAAGATAATTAAATGTGATCTAGTTATCAAGATGTGAATAATGTGATTGTGATTCATATTATTTGCATACATGAGAATAGAGATCCAAGATGATTAAATGTGATTTAATTATCATGGATATAAATAATATGTATAGCACTACCATAGTAGTGAGATATATTATAAATGTGATTTATAATATATTAGAGAGATCCCATTGTGATTTATATTTGTTCATTAATTATTGATGTGAATTGAATTCACATTGGATAATGAATTGAAACTATAATTTACATTTTATTTTGGGTTGTGAATGTGATTCACAAATTTCTAATGGCATGATTGCAATGTTAACAAGATAACTGTTAATTATCATTGTGAGACAATGTTGGAAATGAGATGATGTAATCTTATTGAAAGAAGATCGCCATCCACCAACAAAGTTAGTAGATGATTATCTCCTTCCAATTACGTCAGATAATTTATTTAGTTTGAAATTAATTTATATTAATTATTCAATATATATTTAATTAAATTAAATTAATTGTTGTTGTGTTTCTACAATAAGATCATGATTGTTGAAAGAAATAAAAATCAATCTCATCCATTGATTTTGTGTTGTCCATGGATTGAGATCCATGGACTCCCAAAATACTATATAAGAAGAGGAACCCCTTGCTCCTCATGTAGACATCAAAACATTGCTATCCCCCCCTCTCTCTCTCTACACGCCAAGTCTCTCTCTCCCTCTCTCTCTTGTGGTCGTCCACCCTTGATAGAAAAAGTCGTCATCACCGCAGCATCATCGTTATGTTGTCGGATTGTTTGCCCATGGATCTCCATCTCCTTCGATGTGCCTCACTAGAGAAGAAGATGTTGGATCTCATGAAATGAGATCAAGAGATTCGTTGATTGGATTATCAACATGGATTGCGAAGAGCACGCGTCTCATTAACGTGCTCGCAAGCACCTCCTCCATTGGATCAAACATGAGACATGAGGTCTCTTCGTCTAGAGACTCGATCCCAACAACATTTAAAGAGTTAAACCTAATACTTGATTGTAGTTTATATGAGATGATCCGAGAAGTTTTCTTGGATCGCATGGTTTCATTGTTTGAAAAAAATTTAAATTCCGCCAGGAGCAACTAGTATAACTAGTTGCTCCCCAATCGCATTCGATGTGATCCTTATGCTTCCGTGATGTGCTTAAGGATCTTCCCATATCGTTCAAGTGTTATCAGATCCATTGGTAGAAGGTTTTGAATATGATTCATAAATCTAAGATGACTTGGGCATTTTTTGGTTGGGTGATGTTTCATCATATTTCATTCACGCAACCCTTTCTAGTGCATTTTTCTCCATGTTTAAAAGTGTTTAAACACTTTATTATAACTTGGATAATGATCCACATTAAATAGGGAAACTGTGGGATTTGAGTTTGCATGATTTGGAATCTGATTGCTCAAGTTATGATCATTTTAATGAACATGTATCTACTATTTCAGGGATAGCGAATCTTGACGTAATTAGAGAGTTATTAGGTTTTTAAAACACCTGGAAATGCATAAATATCACTTGTTTTCTGTTTTAAAATCAAATTATCAAACTATGTAACTTATTTTGCTTGATATGGATTTAAATTGATTGAGATATGCTAATTTTAGTAAGTAGGGGTCACTGCTAGAAATTGCAGACTTGATCATGAACCTTGTGATTGTCATTTAATTAAATTAATAAAAATTAATGGTTAATCTACTGAGATAATTACTGATAAAATATTTAAAGATGATTATTTCCTTGAATGGCATTGACCATAATCAAAACTTGATTAGATATGATCTAGATCACAATGGGTTACATGAACCTTCCAACAAACATTGATGCTTGAATAGGATTGGGGATTTGTTTAGCACATCTCTTTATAATGTGATGAATCCATGATTCATTAACTTTTCTGTCGCATTTTGTCTTAAAACCTTTAACAAATACATGTAAATATCCATTAATTCTCATCTTTTAACAAATCACCAATCATGTGTAAATATTCACTTTTAACCACTAAAATCATGTAAATAAATAAAGAACAAGAAAGAAACAAAAGGCAGATTGAATATATGTATATATATACAATATGACTTAAATATAAATATAGCTGTAAGATATGTTTATAACCAACCCCCGAGACCAAGTCAGCATGGATTGGTCGACAAACCAAAAAGTAGGGGGAGATA